>JARHVA010001652.1:1300000-1432500 GCA_037957365.1 Torreya grandis
ATTCAAACCCTTAGTAGTCAATCAGTGACAATATTGATTGATATATGTAACATTAATTCATCATATACACATGCAGCTATATCAGCATATGCAAACAAAATACAACTTTAGATATATTAAAATATACAACCATTCTATTGTATGAAAGACTAATGATGAAATAATAGAAATGCCTCAATATAAGTACTCATCCAAAGGTTATCCCTTGAATATTCCTTCCCATAAACAATCCTTCAAATTATTTTTAAAATAAACACTAAGGTTTCATTATTACTTTAGTAAACTAAGTCTTTAATCCCATCCTTTTAGATATTTAGTTTTCAACCTTATAATCCTTACATCAAGACACTTTTACAAGCTAAGGGCAACATTGCATGGGATCCTTAGAAAGGATAATTATAAGACCCAATTAAAATTTTGAATAAAAAATCAGAAGAAATGTAGCATGAATTATAAGACATCATGTTATCTCTCTCTTATACAATTATTGTGGTAGAGGAGAAAGTCAAATGTGATGAAAGAGATGCATACAAAATATATGTTCCTCAACTAGGAGTCATATCCATTCCATCATAGCTTTACTATCATAGCATAATGTATACAACAATGTTATATACCACAAACAATGAATTACATTAACAAATATTTAAGAATAAAAATAAAATATCCCCTTCACCCTATGAATTATTAGAGATTCAAAAATCAAAAATAAATTATATAATGCATTATTACAAAAATGTCAAATATCCATTTTTTTTAATTCATCATGAAAATACATTATTATAAAATGGATTAACAATGAGAAATTGATCATGATAGAGATCCCCCTACTCCCTCCATAATACAATGTCTGGATTTCCTCATTTCAGCTTTTCCTCTCAGTATAGAGTCACAATATAACTTTATATAATAATTATATAAAATATGCAAGAACATATATACACTTTCTTGGATGTAATGGAAAACTCAATTTTTTCATTCTTTATAATGGTATACATTGTGTGCGTGCGTGCGTGTGTGTGTGTGTGTGTGTGTGTGTGTGTGTGTGTGTGTGTGTGTGTGTGTGTGTGTGTGTGTGTGTGTGTGTGTGTGTGTGTGTGTGTGTGTGTGTGTGTGTGTGTGTGTGTGTGTGTGTGTGTGTGTCTGTGTGTATTCACTAAAACCCTAAACCCTATATTATAATCTGTATAATATCATGCATATTGTTTGTCTATATAATACCCTTCACATTTTATGTAATGGTCTATTGTTGTCCATCTTGATACATATAGGAAAGGAAACAATGAACCACCAATCTATATAATGGTATATTTTTGTCCATATTATTATAGTATGTAAAAATCCCTACATATTTCTTATCTATATAATACCCTATACATTCTATGTAACAGTCTATTGCTGTCCATATTGCTACATAAAGGAAAGGAGCCAATGAATCATTGGTCTATATAATGGTCTACTTTTGTCCATCTTATTATATTATTTACAATTCCATACATATTTCTTGTATGTATAATACCCTTTACATTATGTGTAACATAAATTATTATAATGGTCTAATGTTGTCCATCTTATTATAGTCTGTATAATGGTCTATTGTTGTCCATCTTGATACATAAAGGAAAGGAAGTAAGGAACCATCCATATATAGAATGGTCTTGTGTTATCCATATTATTATAGTCTCTATAATGCCATATATCTTTTTGTTTATATTATACCCTTCACATTCTGTATAATGGTTTATTATTTTCCATTTTGATACAAAAAGTATAGGAACTAATGAAGTTGCATGTGATTATATTACATTGTTTTTATTTGTTCAGTAATGGATAGAAATAAATATAAAAGGAAAGGAGCCAATGAGGTTGTCAAGAGGAAACTTATTGACATTTTGAGTCTAGATTATGATCCCAAAAATCAAAGTTTGGGTGACATCCCTTCGTATGACTAGATGTTCATTTATTTTGTTAGGGCCATATAGTTTTACTTATATGTATCTTACAATAAGCCCAATCCCACTCCCCCAAGCAATTTTGTGGAACAATATTAAAGTCTTGAAAAAATTAATGTAAAAATGGATGATGACCATTAAGAATGAAAAATAAGACATTTAAAGACCAAGTTGGATGTATGGGAGCAGTGGGAAAAGGTTAGTAAATAAAGGGATCATGTATTTAAGGAAAATGTTGTAGGAATGAACAAAACCATATCATCTCTAATAAATGATAAAAAAGGAGCTAAAGCTTTGTATTGAATGTGTAAGTAAACAAAAACTACACGCTTGGATGTGGATTGAGGATCAAATTGCATCAGTGAGAGTATATGAAGCTTTTAAAATCTCTATGAATATTGATTTAGAAACAAATCATTATAGGAACATAATATTAAAAAAACTTTATGAGGAATAAATTAAAGTGTGGATGAACTTTGAAATCCATCTTATTATTTACCCTATAACCACTACCACTACATCCATGCTTCCTAACTCCAACACTGATAACAATGATCATAATTAGTGTGTTATTTTACTATGATTCATTTCATTTTAGTTGTTGACTTTTACATATATATGGTTTATTTCACAATAGTTTTTAACTTTGTAGTTATTCTAGTTTGTGGAATTTTTAAAATTTGAATATGCATGCCTCACAAGAATGTAAAATTTAAAAAATATCCTAACACCATGTGTGTTGAATTGGATAAATAAATATTTCCAAAGAACAAAAATAATGAAATTAGTTATGTATATTTACAAGATTTTATATGTCAAATCATTTATGAATATAATTACAAGGATTCAAAATTTTAGGACATATAACATCTAATTACAAATAAAAATACAACCAAGCAACTTCAATTCAACACACACACACACACACACACACACACACACACACACACACACACACACACACACACACACACACACACACACACACACACACACACACACACACACACACACACACACACACACACACACACACACACACACACACACACACACATCATTCTTTAAGGAAACTATTTTTCATCCACATATTTTGTAGTTAATTTATCTAATTCATCTTGAAAAGTAACATGATTTGGTCTCACATTATGTTTCAAATGGAATTGGGCATGTTCATTTACCAGTGATGCATGCCTATGGATTACCATATTCTCCACAAAATCTCTTGAACATTGTAGACTAGTCTTGAAACCATCTTATAGATGTTGTAAGGGCTATACATGGAGATGATACATCTCACCATTTTTGAAAACTAACCTTTCTCAAAACTTGTTAAAAGCATATTCAACAATATTATAAAGGAAATTAAGACTTATCCTATCAACTATAAGAGTGAGAAGTTCTTGTCTATCAATCCATGGATCTTGAGAATTTTTTGATCATTTGGGTCATCGACATCATTGAAAATATTATCATTTAAAAGAACATCATTAAAACATTAACATGGGTAAGGTTATCATAAAATTTATTGGCATCATCCTAAATAAGTCACACATAGATGATTATCAATAACTATAAAAAAATCCATAAAAATCATTTATAAATTAAAAAAAAAAGAGGATAAATAAGAATCAATACATAAATAATGATTACATGGGTATCAACATGGAAATTAACATGAGCATAAAAATTTTCTCTTTATGAAAATTCCTTACCAAATTTATTTCTAAATTCATTAACTTTCCACATGTTCTTTCATACATGGCCTTGGGTTGACCACATGCATTCACACATTGCAAAAGACTGACTCAACATTCTAACCTTATAAAATGTTTCTTCTTATTTTTGGATTCTCACCCATTACACATCAATTTCAATCTCAATAAACATCACATCACTAATAGGTATGCTTTGTGATTTCATCCTTGGCTTATTCTCTAAGTGTGCAAGATTGAAGTTCCTATAAAATCTAGTTTCCTGGCACATTTGGCTCCACTAGTAATACAAAAATACAATGGAAACTCACTTCTTCACCAAGAATGAGATGAAAATTTAATTTTATTTATAAACATGTGATTTAAATGATAGTGATATACTTCTATGGTCTAACCATTGATCTTTCCAATAGTTGATGAATGACTCTTGAGTCACATATTGTTGCATGAATAGGTTCACATCAAAAACCATTTCCTCTTCATTAGGTAACATGTGCATTATTTAACCTATGATTATAAAAATTACCTACCTTATTTTAGTATCATTGATCTTTAAAATCAAGTTTTTTATCCACACTCTCCACACATTCCAACTATAGAGGTATACCTCACATTAAAACACTTCCCTAGACTCACAATGATAAAGTAAACATAACAAAATTAGAAAATAAAGAATTATTTTCAATGGCAGAAATAAATATTTATAATATACATGGGATAAACCTACCTAATAACAATAATTTTATCATGAGTATCATCCACCATGAAATCATTTGGTTTCCATTCTAACTTGTGATAACATGCACTAACCACTAGCTTTCGCATCCATGAATTCAGGTCTAGAATAATAGCCCTCAACATCAACACCTATGTAACAAGAACTAAATTATGTATATTATTAGATATAATAAGTGTGTATAACATGAACTACATCACAAAACATAAACATGAGTCTTATATAATAACAAGTGTGAATTTTTAAATTTGTTAATATGTAAGTACCTTTTGCACATTTGTTTCTATGTGGAGTCCATTGAAAGTATGCTATTATGTGAATACTTTAAAAAACATTGAATTTGTTGAGTAATATATATGACTAATATAAAGGTTCTCTCCTTCATTCCTATTTTTTAAAATTCTTCATACATGAATACATTTTTTAGGATTTTTAATGACAAATGTTCAAACACTATTTACATCACTAGGCTTGAATTCATATTTTTATTCCTTTATCCTTTTCTAAATATTTAAATGTCATCTTTAGTCATGAAAACATACCTCTCTATGAACTTATAATAATTTAATGTTTTCATTCACCATGTCATGATGCTTTTGGTGAAAAAGTTCAGGAGTCAGGCCCAACAACAACAACATCTCCACCCAATCCTTAAATGCATCACACTTAAATGGAACTAGAGTACAATGACTACTTATGAAGTCATTGATATCTTACCAATGGAAAACCATGACCTATTGGTCAATATGCCCTATGTTGTTATACATAATCAACTCTTTTTCTTCCATATTCATCAACACATAGGTATACAAGTGACACTGGTATCCATGACATAAATACTTATGACCAGGTCATCTATAAATACAAACCTTCAAAACATTTGAAATGTCACAATACACACCATCTTTAGCCCTATAATCATTGGGGCCATACATATACCAATACCTATATAATACATACATAAATTGTAATTAAAAAACATCAATTCATATTTTTAAGAAAACTATTACAAGACATAATACCCACACTATGTATTAGAGAGATCTATCAATCTTGAATTTTTTCAATTCAGATGGCACAAGATTGAATATACTATCATCAATACAGAAGGTAGTGGGATACCCCAATCTCTTAAATTCACCATTTAATAAGTCTTGTATATGATCTATTTTTATCCAATAATGATATCTTTATCATTGCCCATATTTTACTCCACCTAGTTTCACTCCAATTCACTAGAAGAGAACTCCATAGGATGTGGATTTTGAACTGTAAGAGATAATAATCTCTTCCACTTAGGTGTCATCTATGCAAAAACTAAGCTAAAAATAATTAGACCTATTATTTTTCACATAAACAAGGGGAATTTATAATCAATTGACATTCATAAATAAGCCACATTGATAAATAATTAGTATTGATAAATAAGGGTCAATGACCTCAACACTTTGACATGGTTATCCTTAGAGAATACGAGCAAATAAAAAAATTAAAAATATAAATCTTTATCATACATTGCAATAATATATTACATATAAGGATATAAATTAAACCTTTCAAATTCCAACTAATAATACAATATATCACTATTTTTATTAGCAAGAAGAAATTAAATATTAGAAACATCCATTCATATCACCATTTAAGTGAATAATTATAACCACTCTCAACATGAGTTGAGTCATAAATGATAGATGTAGGTTTAAATATAGAAAAGGTAAGATCATAAAATCATTCCCAAATAAGCATACAATCAGATTCAAGTAGTCAACAATAAAGTCAATGGGTTTCCATTGTCCTTCCATTATTAACTTGATAGCATTATCAACAAAAATGAACATAATAAGTGCTTTACAAGCTCACAAGAAACACTAATACTGAGTACTAAGTAAAGAGAAACATAAAAATGAGTAGTAATTTATCCACCACCTATGACACATTTTCCATTAGCAATAGAAAATTAAACTTTAGAAACATCCATTCATATCACCATTTAAGGGAATAGTTATAACCACCATTAGCATGAGTTGAGTCATAAAATGTATATGCATGTTTAAATATATAATAGGGTAAGATCCTAAAATAATTATGAAATAAACATACCATTGGGTTTAAGTAGTCAACAATACATTCAATGGGATTCCATGATCATTTTATTATTAACTTGATAGAGTTATCAACAAAAATGAATATAATAAGTGTTTTTCAAGACCAAAAGAAACACTAATATTAAGTTCTAAGGAAAAAGAAACATACCATTGAGAGAAATAAAGTACTAATTTATCAACCACCTATGTCACTCTTTTCATTTTCAAAAGGAAATTAAACATTAAAAACATCCATTCATATCACCATTTAAAGGAATAGTTATAACCACCCTCAGCATGAGTTGAGTCATTAAAGATAGACACAAATTTAAAGATATAATAGGGTAAAATCCTAAAATCATTCCCAAATAAGTATACCATCAAGTTTAAGTAGTCAAAAATACATTTAATGGGTTTTCATGATTATTCTATTATTAACTTGATAGATTTATCAACAAAAATTAACACAATAAGTGTTTTGCAAGCTCACAATAAACACTAATATTGAGTACTAAGTAAAGAGAAACATAACATTGAGAGAAACATATCATTGATAGAAACATAGTAATAATTTATCCACCACCTATGTCACTCTTTCAATTAGTAATAGGAAATTAAACATTAGAAACATCCATTCACATCACCATTAAATGGAATAGTTATAACAACCGTCAACATGAGCTAAGTCATAAAATATAGATGCAAGTTTAAAAACAAAACAAGGTAAGATCCTAAAATCATTCCCAAATAAGCATACCATCAGGTTCAAGTAGTCAATATTATAGTCAATGGGTTTTCATGATTCTTCTATTATTAACTTGATATAGTTATCAATAAAAATGAACATAATAAGTGTTTTTTGAAAGCAACTAAGAAACACTAATACTGAGTACTAAGTAAAGAAAAACATAGCATTGAGAGAAACATAGTATTAATTTATCCACTATTAATGTCAATCTTTTCATTAGTAATAGGACATTAAACATAAGAAACATCCATTCATATCACCATATAAGGGAATAGTTAGAAGCACCCTACGAATGAGGTGAGTCATAAAATATAGATGCAGGTTTAAAGATAAAACATGGTAACATCCTAAAATGATTCCCAAATAATCATACCCATCAAATTTAAGAAGTCAATAATATAGTCAATGTGTTTTCATGATCCTTCTATTATTAACATTATTGAGTTATCAACAAAACAAATATAATATGTGTTTTTCAAGCGCACAAGAAATGGTTATACATGCCCATCCTTCACATTAGCATACTTATCACTAAGCAACTGAGACTAACTTTCACATAATGATAATTTAATCTTAACTTAACTATGTAATTAAGAGAAAACTAACAAGCACATTATTTACACACTAAATACAAAGGAACCATGCATTAAAAAAGAATCTTATTTTAATGCCTTGCATGCATTATCATAATGACTATAGTGAACGCGCAATATAAATTCTAATTTACAATTACCTTATATAAATACATGTCAATTACTACTTGAAACAAAACTCATACTCCTATACTCTACCTTCTTGAATAGAGCATTAGTACATAGGGATTTATAATACTACAGTCAAGAATAAAATCAATGGGGAATTAGTAAGTATTATGTTAACTTTAATATTGACTGGTTTTAGGAATTAATGATTAATTAGGAAATATTTTATTTTAGTTTACTATATTATTGACTCGTTGAATGAATTAATGATTAGTTAGGGAATAATCAGTCACTAAATGAATAATTTATTGAATAGTTTGTGTGATTATGATATGCTTCATAGAATTCATTGAACACATAATTCATTTGATGTTAGTTACTAATTCAAATAAAACTCACACTCATATATTTTGCCTCCTATAATAGGGCACTCATTTTATTGTTAACTACTTAAACCCTTGATGGTATGCTTAATTTGGAATGATGATAAGAGGATCATGTCCTTGATTTAGCTAAATGAGCAGAGAACCATGGTGGTGGATCGAATTACTGCCCTTCAAGGTCTGATGAAGAAGCTCTTCGACTAGAAAGAAAAGAACCATGATTTTTAGATTGGAGATCAAGTCCACCTGTGGGATAAGAGTAGAGAACCAAAGGAAATGCATGGAAAGTTTGATTCCCTATGGAGGGGCCCTTTTACTATTCATTAGCTCAATGGTGAAAATAGTTTCATGGGCTCAAGAGACCCTTCACAATATAAAAACTAAAACCCAGTCTACCTTTATCCTAAAAATTGATTTATCAAAGGCATTTGATCATGTCAATTGGCTCTATCTACAACTCATTTTAACTCAAGTTGGCTTTGTCCCATCTTTCATTAACTAGATTGAGGACTGCTTCAAATCTGTATCCTATGCGGTTCTTGTTAATGGATCCGCTTCACACACACACACACACACATTATTGAATCAAGTAATAGAGAATGAAATCAACCATAGGTAGAAAAGATAATGGCAAACATAATTTGGTATACTCTTTGAATATGGGAAAGGCATGCAAGTAAAAAGTTAACACTCAATGGATATTACTAGCAATTTATTTTTCAACTAGTGTTTGGGTTAACTGCTAGTATTTGCCTTAATCAATATCATCAGCCTTAACCATTGTCCTTTGCCTTAACCATTTTTGTTTTCCTTAATATTTTTTCTTTGTCTTAAAATTTTATTAATGTATTTTATCCCAATCATGAGTACTGAACTTTTACTAGTTTGGTGGGCCCCATAAACATGTCCGATGAAAATATGAATGCTCCTGATAATTAAAGCTCTCCTTAAATTATCTTTATTTATGAAAATACTTGTTTTTAGTTTTATTTTTTATAATATAATTTTTTTTTCATTTTTAATATATTTTGGAGATGTATTTGAGACTTCTATTGATGTGGGTTTATGAACATCATAGAGACATTTATGATGCAACCTCTACCATTTTAGGATTAACAAAAGGATTTCACTCCAAGGCATGAGTTATAATGTATTCTATTTTATAACAATGTATTGGTAGAATAATGGTGAGTGATACATATTTTTAACCATAGATGGGTTAGCTATGAATGAACTTGAATCTACTTGAATTGGGTAGAAGGATGAAGGTCTTAACTAAGGTGAATAAGATTCTCAAACAAAATCAAAAAGAGGGAATGGAAGGGCAAAAGAGAGGCTTATAGACTGTACAAGATGAAACCTTTCAACACCAACACTTGAAATAAGATAGGACAAGAAATTAGAAGACCAATATTTATTGTAAGTTATTTTATCACATGAATAATCAAACTTAGTAAGGAGTCAAATGGAAATAAAATAATAATAAATTAGATATTCATAACTAAAAGTTGCACATTTGTCAAACTATTATTACAAATCCACAAAGGGGGATTATGATCAACATGAAAAATGCATTCAAATTAGCTATAGTATAAAATGACTAAGTGTATTATAAAAATAAGTCATGCACAAGTGAAGAACTAAAATATTGGAATAATAACACATCTCACACAATTCAAAAAATTGGAGAAGAATCCAGTTTTGTACATAAATACTAAGTCAAGTAAAAATTATTTAAAAAATATATTAATATTAATAGACAAAATTATCCACCCTTTGGGACTAGGAGGATGGAAGTATAAATAATCTAGGGATGGTAAAGGCCTCATCTCTCAAGTGAAGTCTAAAAATATACATAAAAAAATAGCATTATATGCTAATCTCATACAAAGTATATATTTACAATGTTTATTTCTCATAATAGAATTTTGTAACTAAGAATACAATATATAAATGCTATGTAATTTTGGGATGAAAATTATGAATGATCAAGGTCATGAAAATACATATTTATTTTTAGATTGGTGTTGGTGTGGCACCACTAGTCGAAGAAGGTGTTGGAAATAGTGGAACTAAAGTTGTAACCAAAGTTGTAGCTAGAATAGGCATGTAAGTAGGCCTAGTCTAAGTGTGCACTAGCATGTACCTAATAAAATGATTAGTTTGTGGTAAATTAGGCATGACTTGTGTTGTTGTCATTGATTTTTTTGCTACTTCCATATAAAGATAAAGATCATGACTCACCTGGAAGTTTATGTGAATGGTTTCAAAATCAAGCAATGGCCTTTTGAACAACTATGGAAGCTTGTTCACCACCTTCTTATGGGTTTCCAATGTAGATTTGACCATGGTGTATAGTGACTCAGTCACAATAATATTTTCCTTCATAAAATTAACTAAATACAACACCTCATCTTGGTCTTATAAATAGTTCCTTCGATTTATACTCTAAAGGTATTTAATGCTTCTCTTAAAATATTTTCAAAAATTAGCCTTGAGAAAAATCACCCCCATTATGTATTTACTTGAGTGACTCTTAAGTCTTTTATGATAATGGCTACCTCTCTTTCCTAATTTGTAAATTGATGAACAAGGGCTCACACCACCTGGTGCCACTCAAGAAAACTATCTCTTTTTGTAGTTAAAAAATTATGAGGCCATGCAACTTTAGTTTTAGTTATTAGACTCAAATGAGTATAAGATTTATTACTAGTTATTTTTTGAGTAAATGAAGCTTACCATCAATATCTTTTAATTTATTAATAATTGTAAAAAATATCCCCATTTGGGTTGAGAAGTGGCCTTTGTAGACCATATTGACTCAATGGTGTCAAAAGGCTTTCTCACTATCCCTTGTAAACTATCGACTATCTCCTTTGGGGTCTGGATAGTGTTAACCTTTGGCTACTTCTACACTACCTAATCAAAACTTCTAAAAATTTCCTTTATAACTCCCCCTATCACATTTAAAAAAATTTAGGGGCCCTCCCTAATCCTATTAGGGTCTAAAGGGTTCAACATCCTTCTCTTAGTTAGAGAGAATATATTTTCTCTTTGCTTTAGATCTATTTGTTGACCCTTAACAAATACAATCTTCCTATTAAATATTATCAAAGTACTTATTTGCATAACACAATGAAATTTAAATACATGCAACTCAGTTATCACCAAGTCTTACCTCCATGTTTCTTCCTCCTGATGCAGCTGACTCATCCATGAAGGAATACTTAGAGTAACTGGTTGGTCTATTTTTTTTATAGGCTCTATTGATTGTGTTTTTTAATCTTGAATGATTTAAATGGATGACCTATGGGTAACATAGTTTTGGGGAAAGATGTCCCTATTGTAAGAAATGGAGGTATTATTTTCCTCCATTTAGTAACCTATCTTTGGATTGGTGTGTCTATTATACATTTAGCCTTCCCTACTACCTTACTAAATGAAACTAATGTTGAGTCTAATTGAGGGGCATTGACCATAGGCATATCTATTGGTGTAGTCATCCTCAAAGGAGTTACCACTATAGAAAAAAATGATGTAGAGACCAAGTTTTCAAAAAGTACCCCTTTGTTGGGCTTAGGAGACTAAGGACTAGTTCTACTAAAAAATGAATAGGTCACTAGGGTGCTTAGCATTTTTTGTAAATAGTTATTAATATAAGTACAATTGACCTCAAAATTCATAGTAGTAGTGGCCATGGAGTATATATTAGTAGGCTAGATTGTAGTGGATAAAATGGGTAATGTGGTAGCTTGGGGATAGGTTATTGGACTCAAATAATGTAAATAATCTGTTGATCCAATAGTGATTACAAAAATTGAAAAAATGGCCAAAGAATGTGAAATTGGAAGACTTATAACCAAAGGAGGCATAACTAGGGTTATAATTATTATAATGGCTAGAGGTGGAGAGCTTAGAGGTATAATTAAGTATGGACCCTAAACTATAGTTTACATTTTGACTTTGCCTCTCCCTATTTATCTGATAGCAGTCTGGGTTCTCCAAACTAAGTAGCCCCTAATGACATCCACTCATCTTTTGGATCTGACTCTATGGTATAACTAATTGAGTATGACTCTTTAATGTCAAGCCTTGATGTCCATTCATATTTAGTTTTCCATATCTAATCCTCTTTTTCACTATCATAAATTATGATAGGGTATTATCTTTTGGTACCTCTTATTCTATCATCTCCCTATGTAGGGACCTCTACAGGTTCTTCCTTTGCTTCCACCTTTTGGGGATAAATAAGTATGGACCTAGGCTTCCTTATGTATGTTAATATTGATTCAGGAATATAAAAGGCTAGACCAATTAAAGGTGGAATGAGAAGTCAGGTGACCATGGTAACCACAAGTGGTGGTGGAGTATCAAGATTAGCTACCACCAGAGGAATGATGGGTGGTGAAGTAGGCTAATATTAGATTGTGATAAAGTTACTATTGGTGCCAAATAATAAATAACATTCACCTAAGATAGAAATGAACAAAAAATAAATAGTTGTGTAATAGTCATAAAATTCAAGGGAAATATGGAAAATATATTATTTACTCCACTAGGGCTTACATGCCTTTCTTTTTTAACTCTACACTATAGAGAGGTACCAGTAATTACATGTGTAGGAGCAGTTAGAGGACTCAAAACTCTCTCTTCAGTATGAGTTACCCCATATGTGATAGTTTCCTCTTATGTTCCCTCTTCTACCAGAGGAGGGGGTTCATGAATGGGCTTAGAAACCCATTGTTGATTCTCAATCCTTTTGGCATCCTCTCTAGTAATGGTAGGATTCTATTGAATTTTTTATACCATAATCATTGGCATATTAGCTCTATGCATCTTTATATCCACTTCATAATCATTTAAAACATTCATGAAGATGCTATCATGGTCATAAGCCTGATGACCATAGTTAATTATTACTTTCATTTCAAATTTATTGAGGCGTCCTCTAACATTCCCTCTATTATCCCAATGTATAAAAAGTACCTCCTTGAACCCATAATGTGTCCTAATTTTTCTCACAATTTGTAGGTGCTCCTCTACCTTATGTATTAGATTCTATCAATATTTAGAGGGGTTGGATTGAGAGCTATTTTCTTTGACTTATTGAAAATAATATCAATATAATTAGCCAATTGAGCAACAATTTCCTAATCATCAACCTTTTCTGGCATGATCCTTGACAGATATAAAGAGTGTGCCTTTGTGAACTCGATTCTAATTACAATGTGTTTAGGACATAGTATTTGCCCATGTTCTTGATAGTATTTTTAATATAATCAGAGAGACTAAGCATATTATTTCCATGGATTGGTTGATATACTATGGGATAAAATGTATTCATTATCCTTTTCATCTCCTCCTAAATCTATGCACATGAAGAATATTGAACTCATCACATACCTTGTTCTTTAGATACTTAGTGGATGGTTACCAAGGCTAATCATAGGATGCATACATAATTATAGTTATCACATCCACTACATAAGACATCATATAGAGATTCCTATTAGAGGAGGTATTAGGATTGGTGATTTTTTAAATTAGATTGGAGCTAATGATCTCCCCTAGGGCCAAAATTTTGTAAGAAGTCAAAATTATATCTAACAAAGGGACCTAAATCTCACTAACATAAGTGATATTAGAAACACCATATATACTGTTCAAAAGGGCCATGACTATTGTGACTCCTAGCCTAAAGACTATTATGAAAATGGCAAAAGTAGGGATTTAGATTGTGAAGTTGATTGCATTGCCATCTGTTGGTGTAAAAGTTTATCAGGAGGATAAATCAATGAATTCACATCAACAACATGGGCAATAAATTCCCTCTCCTATTAGTAAGCATAGTTACCTTTATTAAAAGTCAAAATAGGAAACAAAAAATATTTACAAACAAAAGAATATAAATCATGGGTTAGTAATTTTAACTTGAAAGTACAAAAAAGAGTTTTTAGAAAAGAATGTGTAGAGAGGGAGAAAGAGATAAGGGAGAAGTTTTAAGCAAAAAATTTGTCAAGTTATAAATTAAGACTAGATGAAAGTGTTGAGAGAAAATTTGAATTTTAAAGGGAGAAAACATCTCTCATTTAATGGGTTGAAAATACACAATCATATCCTTAGGGATATGAAACATACATCAAAAAAGTATTTAACTCTGATAATAGAAATGAATAGCACTATGTATTTTCTAATAGAAACAACAAATAAATTATCTCTATTCCCACCAAGATTTTTACATGTATTGGAAATATAAATTACAACTCCATATATAAACTTTGTGATCTAATTTATTATTATTAATAGTTTTAAATTTGTTAAAATGTTAATGAAAATTAGATATGTTGAATTAAGCAAAAGACATAATTCAAAAGATATTAATAACACAAAGTTTAAGAACACTTCGTTGTATTGATTTTTGAAGAATAGAATGTCTGATCTCCATTTACAATGCTTTGCCAAAATTTGATCTATTTTGAACCCATCATATGAAGTCTTGACTTATATTTATAGGCTAAAATGGGTGGTTATGGTGTAAAACCACATATTTTTCCTTTTCACAAAGTTGCAAGAACACCAATAAGAAAGTACAACTTGAAATGGTACAAATTTTTTTGAGCATTTAACACTTGAGAAAAAAAATTAGATTTTTTGCACTGCTTGCAAAATCACATTATCAATTTCCACAAATTAAAAAAACAAGTTGGAAAAATTACAAAGACAATTCAAAAAATGATAATATACATTTACAAGGATAAAAATAGTGCAACAATACAAATTAGGCGTATAGAAATAATAAAAGAAAATGCAGAAACACTAAAAATAATTCTTTATTCTTATTGATGTTGTATTAATAGTTCTTTCCCTTTTAGGAATTCATCAAACCTTTGGATAAATTCCCTGATCAAATATTCATCTAGTCCATCTATTTACCTATAGGCAATGTTCACTAAGTAGTTTAACTCTTTCATTTCCTGAAGCTTGCTTTGGAGACTATTTATCTTCATGGTCAAATTATCCACATTCACTTGGCATTTGGATAAATATCGAATTTCTTCACAACCAAATGTAGATGTGGGATTGATAATGACATGAATTCACTCTTTGAATTCTCTAATCATGGTTTTAATTGAAATCAAATTCCCATTTTGATCTTTGTCATTAACAAAATGATAATTTAATTTATTGACCTTAGTGTCAATTTCCATCATTGTGTCACTTCCAAGTGACCTTTCATTGTTGAATTTTTGAAGCCACTCTTGAAGAGATTAGATTCTAAATTTATTATCCCAAAGAAATTCAATTTGATAGATGATTTCTTCCTTATTGATCACTCCTTTTTTAATAAGTTCAATAGAAGTAAATTTTGAGAATCCAACAAACCTAGGAATAAATTCTTCCCAATTTTGTCTCTCTTCAGCATATCCACTTTCCTTTGTCCCTATATATTCATATTATGATTGGTTTTCAAAGAACATCATTACCATGATGATAACTGTTGAGGTTCCCTAATTAGTAACCTTTTATAATTAGTCCTTCACTACGTTACCCATTTGGCCTACCTATCTTAATTTTTCTAGTGTCTCAGTATGAAAAATCAATGAAGTGATAGCTAGCTGAATTGACCTGATCAATCTCTATATTACTGAGTTCAATTATTCTACCTTTTTTTTCAGTTCATCCTTCATTATCTTGTCTTTATCCATTTTTTCAAAAATGGTACCAATCACCCATTATATGTCCCATTTCATCTTTTCTCTAGTTGATTTTCCCAAATGAACCCTAGATACCTAGTAGTCTTCAATCATGATTTATAACTAATCCATTTCAACATTAGAAATGGCCACTTCTACATATTTTCACCCTTTTCATCTATTACCATTCATAAAACTGTTCTCACTTTCTTCAGCCTCTTTGAGAAAGGAATTGTTCAATTTCTGAAATTTATCTCCTCATGTTCAACATTTTTTCTTGTTTTCTTCAATAGTATGGATAACCAATCTAAAGTTTTCATGCTTGAGGAAGGCAATGGGACAAAATCTAAGACTTATGAAATAAGCCTTGCTAGAGTTGAAGAAGGTGTTTTCTCAATTGGGGCACTTTGGAAAGATTTTTTTTATTTGTTCTTGTGTATTGATTGTATCGATAGCAATTATTAGAGAGGAGATGAGAAGTAATCCAGGATTTGAAGGAAAATATGAAGAGATATGAGTAACCTATTGAAATGGAAAAGAAAGTGACATAGGGAACGTTGTATCATCTGAAGCCAAGAATTATTGAGTTATATTCTCTACCAATTTTTGAGAAAATGGGAATCCCTTGAGGAATTGAAATTTTAGGAGAAGAAAATACATTTTCACCTAACCTATTTACTTTTAGCTTGATAGTCTTTTGTGGCTAAACATCTTTATAAATAGTTTTAGGTTCATGCACCTCTTCTATCATTAGGGGTTCACTTGAACTTGCTTCATCTTTATTTTCTAGTTCATCTTTTTACTTGCATAAGTTTCCAAATTTATCTTCCCTAAGAGGTGTAGGGAAATAAACATTTTCAACATCTAATCATTTGCTCTTCAACCACCTAATAGTTATGTCAAGTACCACTCTTATTCTACTTCTGAGAGAAGTATATTCCCTTTTATCCCAATGGACTATAGGTAATGGTTTTGTCATGATACTTTGTTTTTGAAAGATAGGATCTAAAGTGACCTCATAATCCACCAAATACTTTGGCACTTTAATTATGCCAAATTTGACTATTTTTTTATGATAAACTATGAATAGTCCTTGATCCTCACTGCTTTCTCATCATCAGAATCCATCCAATAGTATTCAAAATGTGGAAGATGTTGATATGAAGGTCTAAGAATGTGTTCAATTAAGCCCTTATTGTCAAATTAAAATTTTATTTCAAACATTCTAGGTTCTTTTGAGACATGTATTGTTCAACTATCTTGGCCTTTACCAATGAAGGATAAGTACACCTATAAATTGAGATTGAAAATTTGATTCCTATTTTATATCAACTTGTTAGGAACTTGTGTATTTTAACAAGTTATCTCACCAATTCCATTAATGCCTACTTATCATTGAAATATTGTGGGAGAATAAAAGGATCAAATTCACAATCACTGATTCTCAAATAATTGAAGGTTGGTAACTATATGATTTAAGTTCCCCATCTTGATATCTCTATGGTGGATGCAACTAATATTTTCATGTTGAAGGGTTACTTTTCAAACAACTGAATGATGAAATGAACAAAGAAATAATTTACCCTTTTGAAGTGATGAGCATTCTCCTCAATTATAGTTGAGGATAAAGGTCATATACCATTACTTTCCTAAAATCACCCACTATATGCAATCCATCAAAATATCTTTGACTCGCTACAACATAAATGAGATATGAAGTCATATAGAATTTCAACATGACTTTTACCTCCCTAATTTGTTTGTGAATGGCATCACTAATCAACTGCCCCAAATTGATATATTTATTATCTCTAAGGATGATCCAATTGAATGTGTACATGTATGTCTAAAGGTTATTTACCATTTGATTTCCCACTATCTTATGCAATAATGTTATCATGTCATTTATCTCATTTTAAAAATTAGATCTTGCAAGGTTTTATGGAAGTCATGTGGAGGAATGTTTTGGATTAGTCAACCATTCATTATTAACTTGTTTAGCACACACCATACTATTATCATCCCAAAATATTTGGGAATATTTAGGGTTTAGATGAACAAAGGATTCATGATCTAGAAGGTGAAAAATATTGTCAATTTTCTCAGGAACAAAACTCATTACCAATTCCCCTTATGAATCTCTTACCTCCCTTGTCTCTGAGTTATAGTTATTTACCATGAACAAAACTAAATCAATAAATTATACTGATATTGATAATTTTGTCTCCTATTCCAATCTAATATCACAAATACTTTGACCAAAATCTGTCTTATGCACTGTGTTCATTCTTTCCTAAATGCATCTAAGTCAATGTGATGAAGATCAATGTGAGTGATATTTCTAACATTGGACTCTAGTGGTGAAGGAGGTGTCACAACCTAAAATTGATGCTTCATGATTTCTTTATATTTACTCAAAATCACCTTTTCCAAAATAAGAGATGAAAACATCAGCTTTTATAAGAAAACTGACAATTTGGAATATTTATGAAAAAACTTTTTATTTTCAAAAAATTACAAAATTAAATAACTCAAAGTCAGAATAAATTATTTAATCACAAATAGAAGTTTGTACTCATAATTTGTTCATGAAAATTACTTCAGTGTTTTTTTAATGCTATCTATATAAAATTTAACTTTCCTCTGACCAATTTCCCTACTTGTAATTGTACCTATTAAATTTATTTGTGTTGCTCATTTAGCAAACTCTTTTGACAAATAGACATGAATTGAAAATAATTTATGAAAATTTCATTTTAAATTTTAAAATAATTTCCCCTATTCTTGATTCAGCGAAAATATTAAGAAAATTAATTTCCATTTTATTTTTACCAAAAACTCAAAATTTTGAGCTTGCCAAAAGAAGTATGACTTTTACCAAATTTTCAGCAAAAATAATTTACATTGTGATTTTTTAAATTTCTACAATTTTAAATATACATACATACATAATGTAGTCTTTTTTCTTCAGGGGCATCACGTGACCATGAAATTTTCCATTTATAAATAAAGGTGATCAAAATATTCTCTTGTCAACTTTATATCCTTTTTTAAAAAAAAATCCGTATAATCAAATTTTCACACATGAAATCAAAAATTCTCACTTTTTTTATATCTTCCTTCACTCCACTTTGATTATAGAATTCAAGTTTTGTAAATGAAAAAAACTTCTACCTTTTTTATTTTTTATACTCTCCTCCCTTCGACGTACGATCAATCATATGATGGTCATATAACTCAAAAGTTTGACAGAAAGAGCCAAAATAAGTTTTAAAACTGCCAATTAATTAGTTTCTGTAAGTTGTATGGCTTGCATAGTTCCTTTAGCAAAGTATATGGCCGGTCGTACAACTCAAGTCTTTTAGCAAAAAAAGACAAAGCTTAATTTTAAATTTTAAAACTCTTTAATTCTCTTTGGCATTGCTCCACATTTTAGTGGTTGGATGATGTAAACAAGAATTTGATTTTCAAACCCTAACATTTCTTCTTCAGCATCGTATGGCTTCTTGGTTGAATGAAAATATTTATTTTAAAATTTCTTCATTTTTTTGGGTGCTCTTGCACTACCTTTTTATAATTGAAGAAGAAATTAAAATAGCTTCTTTTCATTTATTTGCTTCCTTTTTGTGATCTTAAAGATATTCCTTTCTGGTACATGACTACTAAAACACAAATGGAAATTCAATTTTTAATTGCTAAAATTGTTAGAGTTAAACATGTAAGTTGAAAAGATATTTTAAAAGGGAAGACAAAATTTATTTAACATCACCCAAGAAAATAAATGTATTTGCATGATTATTAGAAAAAATAAATGAGCTTACATGTATTTTGAAAAAGGAGATTTTAATTTGGAATAACCATTTGCACCATTGAAAAATACAACTGTAATGTAGAAGTTTGCATTTACATGGCTATTCAAAATGTAATTTTCATTTGTAAAATTTGGGGCATGATTTGCATTTACATGAATTGAAAAAATTGAATTTAGAAGTGCATGAAAATGGGGAACTTAAAAATATTTTTCAATTTGAATGAAAACTTAAATCATTCTTACAATTTACATGAAAACTCAAAACAAATTTATAATTTTCATGAAAACTCAAAATAAATTTACAAATTGCATGGAAGATTAAAATGATTTTTTAAATTGCATAGAAACTGAAAAAGATTATAAATTGCATGAAATGCAAAATTGATTTTTTAATTTGCATCAAGTGGAAAAAGAAAATTTCAATTTGCACAAATTTTAGAAAAGTAACATGTGTTTGCACAACTTATAAAAAGTTAAATAATTTTTGCAAATTACAATAAATTTTAAATACTTTTTGTAGATGAGGCTTAAATGCATTTAAAAAAAATTTGGTGTAAAAATCAATTTGGCTGAAAATTTTTAATTAATAAAAACTTAATTAATTAAGTAAAACTTTTGAATTTTTTAAAATTTTGACAATTTTGTTTTCTATTCAAAAAATTTTTAGCCATTTATTAGAAATTGAATTTCCACTAGTTTTTATCCATTTTTAAAAACCATGACAATAGTTGGCTCTGACTAAGATTTCAAACTATAAGGAATGAAAAGAATTTGAATTCTCTAGTTTCATAGACCAATGTTTTATCTATTGGACAATAGAGCCTTCAATAGTAACTTTGATAGATTTGAAAAATATATGATCTTTAATCTTCAATAAGGGATGGGTCCTCAATCCATCGAAGAGCTATCACATGTCAAAATATATTGTATGTATGGATTAGGTACTCATCCTAACACATACTTTCACATATCAAAAGATAGTGTATGTGAGTATTAGGTACTCGACTTGATAGGTGATTTCACATATCTAAAAGGATAGTGTTTTCAAGGGCATTTACGTTATGTGTTTTTACACAAATTAAAATGAAAAGAGAGAAGTATCTTTCATATTATTCATGATTGTCTCTTGAATACCAACTTAATCAAGATCAGGATAAGTGACTATGATGTTCTCACTTATGCAAGACTACCATCTATAAAATAATTCAATTTGAAGATGAACCATCATTTAAAATAATAGATTCTTGGAGGTGAATAAGAATATTTATGTCGTAGCAACTCATCTAGATATAGAGTTATTGACCAGATTGATTAGGAAAAATGATAAGGATTATTTGAGATAGAAACCCTTAACATAATGAAGCAACAAAGCGAGGCAAAAATGCCAAAGGAAAGAACACAATAAAACAAGTCAAAAATAAAGATCAAGAAAGAAACACAACCAAAATTGTATTTACATATGTACAAAAGAAGGCCACCTAGTTCTTACTAGAAATATGTTTCAAATATTGTCTGCTAAAGGGAAATAGTAGATGACTTACATAATGATGCGGTAGGTAAAACTTATTATTATTATAAAAGTGTTTGATCTTGAATGGCCCCATCCAAAGTGAATCAAACTTTTCATGACTCCCTTTCGATTCTCTGTGACTATCCCAAAGTAGAACCATTTCTCATATTTAGAATTCTCTTTTCTTTGCCTTTTTTCAAAGATAAATTTGACATAATCTTGATGTTATGTGATCATGTCAACCACCTAGATTATTTTTTCTTCCAGTTGCTATAAGTAGAAGAGTCTTTTATCTAGTGATCTTTTAAATTTTGGATTCTCAACTTCTATAGACAATCTCAAGGTAGGTAACTCTAGAGTTATGGGAATCACAACATCTATTCCATAGAATAACTAGAATGGAGACATACCAATAGCCTTTTTTGAAGTTATACAGTTTACCCAAAGAGCATCATATACCTTTTTGTGCCAATTTTTTTGATAATCATCTACTACCCTGTGCATGATTATGAACAAATTTTTATTGCTCGACTCCACCTAACCATTACCTTTTTGATGATAGTTTGAAGAATGAGATAGATAAATGTCATATCCATAACAAAATTAAACCATCTCTAAAGAATAAAAGTTAGAGGCATTATCTGTAATAATTTTCTATGAGATTTCATATCATACCAAAATAGTTTCCTTGATCAAGTTGTAAATGACTTATGAAGTTTATTTAAAAGGAATCGCTTCTACCCGCTTATTGAAGTAATCTATTGCTATGAGAGTGTGAGTATGAATTGAACTCAATGAGGATTCCATGTCCTAATTAAATCTAGTCCCCATTATTTAAAAGGTTCTTGAACTATTTTTTGTTGAAGAAGATGTGTTGCTAACCTGGGTTTGCCTAGAAATTATTGACATCCCTCATATTTTCTCACCCATTCTTATGAATCTTTGAAACAATTTGGCCAATAATAATGGGATCTAATAATTTTATATGTTTTTAACTTTTTATCAAATTTCCCTCCATAACCTTGATCATGAAAATCTTGCAATAATTTCTTCTGTTATTCCTTATCAACACACCTTAATAAAAATCCATCAATGTTTTTCTTGAAAAGAGTACCATCTCATAGGATATATTTATTGGCTTATAGTTTGACTATTATATGTTTTTTATCATCCTAGTGTTAAGGACATTATTCACTTGTTAGGTAGAAATCAATATCAAAAGCCATTCATTAGTATAATTAACAAACAATACCAAAGTAAACTTTTGATCATTTTGTTCATATGCAAATGTAAAAGACCCTGATTGAATATCTCCTTGTTCTACCATGAGTTTAAATAGTCCTTTTCCTTGAACTAGTTTTGTAGGTTTTATTTCGAGATCATATTCTTTCACTTTAATTATCCAATTCCCTTATTTACAACTAGGTTCCTAATGAGTCAAAATGGATTTGACTATTGTACTTAGTACCATTACCATATATTTTGAATGCAATATGTAATACCTAAATTGATTGACTGATTTTACTACTACATAAGCATGTTTTTCATCAAGAGAATACTTCAATTCATAATCCTTGAGATTATAACTCATGAAGGAAATTAGGGATTCAATATCTTTGTTATTTTTCTGAATCAATATTGTTGAGAGTGTATGCTCTAAAGCATAGAAATAAATAATGAATACATTTTTAAAATCACGATAAACCAATGTTGGTGAATGAGAAATAGAAGTCTTTATCTTTTAAAATTATTCTTTACCTTTATTATTCCACTTGAAAGTAGGTTTTCCTTTCATCATGTTTATAATATGTGTGGTGAGCTCAGAAAAATTAGGAATTAATCTTCTAAAAAGGTTTACTTTCTCAAAAAAGGAATATAGTCCTAGTTTAGTTTTTGAATCACTTGAACCCTTTCTTTATCAATCCTTATTAATTCTTTAAAAAAATATGACCTAAGAGTTTACCTTCAATCAATCCAAAGATAGATTTCTTAAGATTATGAGAAATTCCATGTAAATGAAACATTTTAAAACAATCTCTATATACGCATAGATTCACGTTTTTTTGAGAAAATTGTCAGGTCATCGAGATACACTATAATTATTTTATTTTTCAATTATCTGAATGCCAAATCCATTATTCTCTAAAAAGTAAATCCTACATTAATCAATTCAAATGGTATTCACTAGTATGTAAAAGTACCCCAAGGTGTTTTGAAGGCCATTTTATGTTGATCTTCCTTATTAGCCTCAATTTAGTTGTATCATGAAAAACCATCAAGCATCAAAAGCATCTTAGTACCTATTATTTCCTAGAGAACTTGATCCATAACTGAAAGTGGATAATTGTCTCTGATGGATGCTTGGTTGAAGTTCCTAAAAGCAACATAGATTATTATCTCACCATTCTTATTACAAAATGGTACTATGTTAGCTTCCCAATTTGAATGGTGGATAGGAAAAATAATGAAAGCATCAAACATATTTTTCACTTCATCAAAAACCATTCCTACGATTTTGGGATTATATTGTCTTAATTTTTGTTTGAAAAGTTTTGCATCATGGTTTAGAAAAACCATATATTACATCTCTTTGAGATGAAAAGACTTAAGATTTGTGTATGAATACATGAGTATATTAATAGAATTATGGATAAGGGTAACAAACTTTCATTTTTATTCAAGTGATTAACATTTCCCAATATTGATGAACCTAGGATGTTCTTCTGAACCAATGTTTAATTTTTTATAATCAACAGAATCAAGATTTATTTTTTTCATTTTACTCTTTACAAACATATTTTATTTATAAAACAATTCTGCTAAAGAGACTATGCCTTTAGGAATTTTATTTCCTTTCAACTTGATAACACCTTCTTCATCCTGTTCATCGATGATTCCCTATTTTGACGTATGAACTGAAGATTCTTTGTATAAGGAATAACCACCTTCAAAGTTATTTTTTTTGAAGATGTCTACTTTATCAAGGAAAGATATAATATATTGATGGTCATTGAAAACTTGCTAATTGTTTGCCTTGTCTATGACACTCATCTATATATTAGTCCAATTGTATATTTTTCTATACCAATATCTACATGGGGAATCATCAAGGAATTGTATTAATAGAGAAATCATTAAATATCTCAATGTTATCCCCTAATTTATTCTTATAATGTCTTAGATTATCATTTTTAACTTGGTATTAATATTTTACCTACTTCACAATGAGTTTAGCATCACCCAAAACTTTAAAATTCTTGATTCCCATCTCTTCTGCTACCTACAATCCCTATAAAAGTGCTTCATATTAGGTTGTATTATTTTTACAATCAAACTAAAACTTATAGTAAAAATAAATTAAAAAACTTAAATGGAGATATCAAGATTAATCCTTCACCTAAACCTATTGATTAATAACTACCATCAAACTGCATCATATAAACATCATTTGGATTGGATTACATAATTTATGGTAACTTGAAATCTTTCTCTATCATCAGAAGATAGTTATCAATTCCTGCATATTCATACAAAATATTTACTCTAGGATCATCAAACTTTTATACTATGTACTTTATTTTCAATTTAAGCTCCAGACATTATTTGAATCCTTTGACCAAAATCATAGCATGTGATAAATCCAATTGGATTTTGCCTCCCAATTCTTTGCAAAAAAATCTACCCAAAAGAATGCCATAAGTTATTGAAATATCTATTACCAAAATATTTATTTTGATTTGCTTTTAGGTAAAAGAGGCCAAAGCCGATTGTATGTCCTTAATATAATTAGAGGAACTTGTTTTACCTCTATGGAATAATAATGCCTAAAGGTCTTAGTAAAAGTTAGGCCAAGATCATGAGCAACTTTAAAAGGCATGACATTGTCTGAGGCTCCTATGTCAATAATATAATTACTTAATTTGAATCCCTTGAGGAATAGCGAAATGTATAAAGGGTCAAATTTATTAGATTTGAAAGTGGTTGCAGCCATCAATTTGACTTTATTTGAAGTGATATGATTAGTTAGGATTCCCTTTAAATTGGCCTTTTTGGCATTCATATTTTTGACTTTGATGAAATCAACTAACCTATCAAATTGCTTTGGGTATGTTCTCAAATACTCAAATTGTGACATATGAATCTTGGTTTTTTTGACATGATCAATTATCCCAAAGGTAGGTAAATAGCTAGAAGGGGTCTCAATAAGTTGATAAGCATTGACATTAGATAGACTACCTTTTAGTGATTGATTTCCTTTTGTTTGCACTAGTGGGGTGTTTCCTTGTGAAAGGATAACCTTTTGAGTTTCCTCCTATGAATCACTGGACTACTTTTTATAATTCTAAGTTCTAGTGAAAATTGTAAAAGGTTGACTATTCATATCCCTAACAGTCTCTTCAGAGTCATCTTCATATGAATTATATTCTAGGAACGTGTTTATAAAGTCATCAAAAGGTTCTTCAATTTCACATTATTGAAGTTATATATTTTTTGATTCATTCTCTTATTCAACTTCTGTGTATCAAAATATTTTAGTTTTTAAAACTGTGTTCATAGGTGTGTGTATTAGTGTTTTGATGAGGAGGAGCCTAAAGTGCATGTTTTGGTTGAGGAAATTGTAGTTGAGGATGATCTCATTGAAATTAATGTAGTTCCTCCTTGGAATATCTTGGGATAGAATTGTAATGGTATTCAAAGTTATTTCTTTCTTTAGGGCCATTATATCATTAGACATTTTATGCAAGATTTGTTTTGTTTAAGATTGTCCTAAAATTTGAGCCTTATTCTTTGAAGGCTCTTTTTTAAGTTTTCCAGACATTATCATGTCATCTTCGACACTAATAGCTAATTATTGGTTGCTTAAAACTTTTCTACCCTATCTCTCCTCAGTTGATAACTTACTTTAGGTAATTAAGAGTTGATAGAGAAGTATTTTTTATTTTCATTTGTAGTGCATGTAGTCATTGGTATCTTACTTAGCAACCTATTGAATTTGATGATAAAATATTTCTTAGGTTAATAACCCTCTTTTTCATTTGTGTAAGCTAAGCAAATAAAGCATGGGCATCTTTGACTAGTTTAAATCTACTCTCAAATTTAATCTTCATGGTATTATAGTTAGTAATGAATCTTGGAGTGAGATGGTAAAACCAATTTGTAGCCTCATCATGTAGTGTTTTGATGAATAGCTTGATGGTAACATCTTCATGATTTATGCCTAAAATTCCACATGCAACATTGAAGGCTACAAGGTGTTCATCTAGATGTTGTTTTTCTTCTCCATAAAATTTTGAAAAGATTTTTCTTGACCCCTTTGGAAGATCTTCTAAATAACCTAGAGCTAAGGGACCAATCACATTTCCCCACGGTAATGCCATAGTTTGAAAAACTACTTGTAGGGGAACAATGGTTCCCGATAAGATAAGACCTTAGCTTGCCAAGTTTCCTCCTTTAGATTGTTTGTTTTATTAGAGGTCAAGGGAAGACTAAATGCTATTTTGACATTTCTTTGATGTTCAAGGCCTAACTTGAATGTATAATGTTCTTAAAATTGATAAAAAGGGTCAAATTCACCTTTTGACTCACTAGCCCTAGTGATTTTTTTTTCTAGTCTAGAATAAAATTATTGGCTTTGAGGCATAGATTGAATTTGAAGAGCTCTCTGATCTAGCCTTCTTTGTTGTATTCTTCACATAGTTAATGCTTATGCTCTCTATGCTAAAATGACATGATCTTCTTCTTCTTCTTCTAAGATTCCAACTGGTCTATGAAAATGTGTCAGTCTCATCCTATTATACCAAGTTAAAGTTATTAAATATTATGAAATATCTTCTTGAGTTTGCATTATCTAGTTGAGATTGGGTTGAAGAACTGGAGATTGAGGTTCCTAAATTATCATGAGAAGAAACTTTGGTTGTAAAAAGTCTTTGATTAGCTATACAAACTACTCTTCGTGTCTATCTCCTCACTCATATTCTTGAAGTAATCTCAAAATTTATCTGGGCAATGACAACACATGTTTCCTCTATATATAGTTTTTCCATAATAGTATTAAATTGAGTTTTGTTTTTTTTATTGTCAAAAATGAACAATCAAATGCTTGAAACTAGGTCTTCCTCTAAATTTTCATCCCAATTCAAACTAGGTTGATGATTTGGATTTTGAAGGCCTAAAATGTCATATGTGAGTTTACTGATTATGAGATACTAAAAAAACTATATGGACCTCTCTTGGTGCATGGATTTTTTTTTCTCTTTTGACATGTTCTAATTCTTGATTTAGGATGGATGGGATAACTTGAAATTGAGTTATAGAGATTTTGTCAGAATCTCAAAATATTTGTTTGAGATTTGTCACAATATCTAACTGAGTAGATTGTTACAAGTATAGGTTATTGGAGTTATCCTTGAGATGATGGTAGAGTCATATGGACCAGTAAGATTTGGGTGGGACAAAAGTTATAAAAACTTACACTATGAAGGCTGCCAAACAATATTGGTGTGAAAATTTGTTAAGAAGACAAATTGATGACTTCATGTCAATAGTGTGGAGAATAAAGTCCCTTTCTTATTAGCAGGTAGAGCTACCTTTATTGTAAGCTAAAGTAGAAAAGTAAAAAATAATTAAAAATAAAGGAATATGAATAATGGGGTAGTAATTTTAACTTAAATTATAAAAATGATTTTATAAAAAGGAATATGTAGAGAGTGAGAAAGAGAGAAGGGAAAAGTTTTAGGCAACAAATTTGCTAAGTTATAAACTAAACTGGATGAAAGTGTTAAGATAAAATTTGACTTTTAAAGGGAGAAAATATCTCTCATTCAATGGGTTGAAAAGACAATCATATCCTTAAGGATATGAAACATACACTAGAAAAAATATTTAACTCTGATAATATAAACAAATACCTCTCTGTATTTTCTAATATAAACAACAAAGAAATTATCTCTATTCTCACTGATATTTTCACATGTGTTTGCAATATAAATTACAACTCTAGATATAAAATTTGTAATTCAATTTATTATGCTTAACAATTTGAAATTTGAAACAATGGAAATGAAAATTATATATGTCAAATTAAGCAAAAGACTTAATTCAAATGATATTACTAACACAAAGTTTAGGAACACCTATTTGTATTGATTTATAAAAAGTAGAATGTTTGATCTACCTTTATAATTCTTTCCCAAAATTTTATCTATTTGAAACCCATAATGTGAAATATAAAGTTATATTTATAGGCTAAAATGGGTAGTTATGGTGTAAAACTAGATATTTTACCATTTTACAGAGTTGCAAAAACACCGACAAGAAATTATAACTTGAAATGGTGCATAACCTTTTTGACCATTTAACACCACTTGAGAAAAACATTTGGAATCTGTGCACTACTTGTGAAAACACATTATCAATTTGTACAACTTGAAAAATCAAGTTTGTAAAATTACAAATACAATTTTTATAATGAAAATATACATTTACAAATGAAAAAAGAGTTCAACAATACAAATGAGGCTGAAAGAAACAAGAGAAGAAAATGTAGAAATGGTGAAAATAGTTCATCATTCTTCTTGTTGTTGTATTAGTTTTTCCATTTTAAGAAGTCATCAAACCTTTGGAGATATAACCTGATAAAATCTTCATCTAGTCCATATGTGTACCTATAGGCAATTTCTATTGAGTAGTATAACTCTTTCATTTCCTAAAACTTGCTTTGGAGACTATTTATCTTCATGTTTAAATTATCCACATTCACTTGGCATTTGACTAACTGGCGAAGTTATTCATGACCAAATGTAGATGTTGAATTCATAATGTAGTAAATTCACTCTTTGAATTATCTAATCACAATCTCAATTGAAATCATATTCCCATTTTGATCTTTGTCATTAACAAAATGATAATTCAATTTCTTGACCGCAATGTCGATTTCCATCATTATGTCACTTCCAAGTGACCTTGCATTGTTGAATATATAAAGATACTATTAAAGAGATTTGATTCTAAATTTAGTATCCCAAAGAAATTAAATCTAATAGATGGTTTATTCCTTATTGATCACTCCTTTTTCAATAAGGTCAATAGAAGTAAATTTTGAGAATTCGACCAACCTAGGAATTAATTCCTCTCAATTTTGTTTCTCTTCAGCATATCTAATCTATTATGATCAAATTTTAGAGTACATCATTTTCATAATGAGAATTGTTGAGGTTCCCTAATCAATAACCTTTTTAATCCAATCCTTCATTGTTCTCCCTAGTTGGCCTACCTCTCTTACTTTCTATAGTGTCTTAGCATGAACATTCAATGAAGTGATAACTAGTTGATTTGGCACGATCAATCTCTATATTACTGAGTTCAATTATTCTACCTTTTATTTTAGTTCATTCTTCATTGCCTTATATTTTTCCATTTTTTCAAAAATGGTGCCAATCACCAACTGTACATCCCCATTCATCTTTTTTCTAGTTGATTTTCCCAAATGAACCCTAATTACTTGGTAATATTCAATCCTAATTTTTGACTAATCTATTTCAATTGTAGGAATGGCCACTTCTACATATTTTTATCCATTTTCATCTATTACCATTCATAAAAATATATCCACTTTCTTAGGCCTCTTTGAGAAAGGAATTATTTAAGTTTCAAAATCTATCTCCTCATGTTCAACAATTTTTATTATTTTCTTCACTACTATGGACAACCAATTTGAAGTTGTCATACTTGAGGAAAGCAATGAGACAAAATTTGAGATTGGTGGAACAAGCCTAGCTAGAGTTAAAGAAAGTGTTTTCTCAATTGGGGCACCTTAGAAAGATGTTTCTATTTGTTCTTGTGTATTGCTTATATTGATAGGAATTCTTTGAGAGGAGATGAGAGGAAATTCAAGATTCAAAGGAAAATATGAAGAGATATGAATAACCTCTTATAATGGGAAATCAAGTGACATAGAGAACATTTTATCATATGAAGCCAAGAATTAATGAGTTGTATTCTCTACTAGTTCTTGAGAAAATGGGAAACTATCAATGGAAATCTCTTGAGGAATTGAAATTTTAGGAGAAGAAGAGACATTTTCACCTAACCTATTTTTTTTAGCTTCATAGTCTTCTATGGTTGAATGTTTTTTTGAATAGTTTCAGGTTTACATGCCTCTTCTATCATTGCAAGTTCTCTACTCAAAATTTATTCATATTTATTTACTAGTTCATCTTGTTACTTGTAGAAGCTACCAAATTCATCTTCCCAATGAGGTGGAGGGAAATAAACATTCACAACATCTACTCCTTTGCTCTTCAACCACCTAAGAGTTATGTCAAGCACTGCTCTTGTACTACTTTTGAGAGAAGTAGAATCCATTTTATCCCAGTAGACTATAGGCAATGTCTTTATCACAACACTTTATTTTTTAAAGATGGGACCTAAAGTGACCTCATCATCCACCAATGTCTTTTTCAATTTCATTATGCCAAATTTAACTATTTGTTTCATGGTAAATCATGAATAGTCCTTGATCTTCACTACTTTATCATCATTGTAATCCATCTAATAATCTTAAAAATGTGGAAGATGTTGATATGAAGGTTCAAGATTATTCTTAATTAAGCCTTAGTTATCAAATGAAAACCTGTTTTCAGACATACTAAGGTTTATTCAAGACATGTATTATTGATCTATCTTAGTCTTTACCAATGAAGGACAAGTATACCTACCAATTGAGATTGGAAATTTGATTATTATTTTATATCAGCTTATTAGGAATTTGTATGTTTCAACAAGTTATCTTTCAAAATCCATCAACACGCACTTATCACTGGCATATCATGGGAGCGTATAAGAAGAAACTTCAAAACCACTGATTCTCATATAATTGAAAGTTGGGAACTATATGAATCAAGTCCCCCATCTTGATATCTTTATGGTGGCTGTAACTAATATATCATGTTAAAGAGATCCTTTTCAAATAACTGAATGATGAAATGAATAAATCAATCATTTACTCTTCTAAATTGATGAGCATTCTCCTTCAATGGTAGCTGGGGATAAAAGTCATACACCATTACTTTCTCAAAATCAGCCACTGTATGTAATTTATCAAAATATATTTGACTTGATACAACATAAACAAGATATTAAGTCATATATAATTTTGACATGACTTTTACCTCCATGATATACTTATGAATGGCATCACTAATCAATTTCCCCCAATTGATATATTGTTTATTTTTTAGGATGATCCAAATCAAATTTATAAATCCATGTCTAAAAGTTTTTTGTCATTTGTTTCTCCTTTAATTCTAGCTTGGGATAAAAGTCATACACCATTGCTTTCTCAAAATCACCCACTATATATAATCTATAAAAATATCTTTGACTTGTTATAGCGTAAAAAAGATATGAAGTCATATAAAATTTTGACGTGACTTTTACCTCCATGATCTACTTGTGAATGGCATCACTATTCAATTGCTGCCAATTGATATATTGTTTATTTATAAGGATGAGCCAAATGAAATTTTAAATCCATGACTGAAGGTTTTTTTCCTTTTAATTTCCCATTATCCCATACAACAATGTTATAATGTCATTTACCTCATTTTAAAAATTAGACCTTATAATATTTTTTAGAAGCTGTGTGGAGAAATGTTTTGGCTTAGTCAACTATGCATTTTTGACTTGTTTAGCACATGTGATACTATTTTCATCCCAAAATATTTGGGATGACTCAGGGGTCAAATTCATAAAGGATTCATGATATAGGAGGAAATACAAAATTTCAATTTTATCAGGAATAAAACTCACTACCAATTCCCCCTATGAATCTCTTACATCCCTTATCTTTGAGTTATAGTTATTTGTCACAACCAAAACTAGCTCAAGAGACTATATTGACATTAGGAATGCTTCTATCTATCCCAATCCACTGTCACAAATACTTTGACCAAAATTTGTCTTATGCACTATGTTCATTCTTTCCCAAAACTCATCTAAGTTAATGTGACCTAGATCAATGTCAGTGATATTTTCAATAGTTGACTCTAGTGGCAAAGGAGGTGTCATGCCCTCAAATTTATGATTTATGATTTCTTTGATTTTACTCAAAATTGCCTTTTCTGGAACAATAAATGAAGACATCAACTTTTACAAGAAAACTGACAATTTAAAATATTTACAAAAAAGTTTTTTATTTGTAAAAAATGATGAAATTAAATAATTCAAAGTCAGAATAAGTTATTTAATTGTAATTGGAAGTCTATACTCACAAGTTGTTCATGAAAATTACTCTAGCATGTTTTTAACTCTACCTATATGAAATTTAACTTTCCTCTAGCCAATTTTCTCGCTTCCAATTATACCTATTAAATTTATTTGTGTTGCTTATTTAGCAAACTTCTACAGCAAATAGAAATGAATTGAAAAGAAATTATGAAATTTTTTTTTTCAATTTTAAAATATTTTCCCTTGATTTGGATTCAACCAAAATATTAAAAAAATCAATTGCCAATTGATTTTTACTAAAAAATTAAAATTTTAAGCTTGCCAAAAAAAATATGGCTTTTACCAAATTTTAAGCAAAAATAATTTACACTGTGATTTTTAATTTTTTTTTAATTTAGAAATCATGTGTGTGTGTGTGTGTGTGTATATATGTATGTATGTATGTATGTGTGTATGTATGTATGCATGTGTGTGTATATATATATATGCATGTATGTATATATATACATATATATATATACACATACATACACACATACATATATATATATATATATATATACAATATATATACATATATATATACATATATATATATATATATATATAAATATACATACATATATATAAATATACATACATATATATACATACATACATACATACATACATACATACATACATATATATACACACACACACACACACACACACACACACACACACACACACACACACACACACACACACACACACACACACACACACACACACACACACACACACACACATATAACAACCCTCATCTTTCCCTAGGGAATGTAGTCTTCTTTCTTCATAAGCATCACATGACCATGCAATTTTCTATTTACAAATAAAGGTGATCACAATCTACTCTTGTCAATTTTATATCTTCTTTTTGTAAAGTATATCTAATCAAAATTTTGCACATATGAAATAAAAATTCTCACTTTTTTAATTTTTTCCTCCACTCCACTTGACTGTACACTTCAATTTTTTTAAATGAAAAAATTTAAAACAAAACTTTTGTCCTTTTTTATTTTTTATACTCTCCTCCCTTGGGTGTACGATCAGTTTTATAGAGGCCTTAAAAATTAGAAATTTGACCAAAAGAGATAAAATAAGTTTTGAAACTATTATTTGATTGGTTTTTAGAGGTTTTACGACTTGCATAACTCCTTTAGTAAGGTGTCTGATTGGTCATAAAACTCAAATCTTTTTGTAGAAAAAGACAAAGCTTAAATTTTAACTTTTAAAACTCTTTACTTCTCTTTGGCATTGATCCACATGTTAGTTATTAGTTGATGTAAAAAATAATTTGATTTTCAAATGCCAAGATTTCTTCTTCAACATTGTATGTCTTGTTGGCTGAATGAAAATATTTATTTTCAAATTTCTCCCTTTTTCTTGGATGCTCTTGCACTAATTTTTTTGGTTGAATAAGAAATTAAAATATCTTATTTTTGTTTATTTGCTTCCTTTCCATGATCATGAAAATATTGCTTTCTGGAAAATAAAGGATAAAATAAAAATGGAAATTCAAATTTTAATCACTAAAATCTCTAGATTTGAGCATGTAAGTTGAAAAGATATTTTAGAAGGGAAGACAAACTTCATTTAACATCACTCGAGAAAATAAAAATCTTTACATGATTAGTAGAAAAATTAAATGATTTTATGTAGTCATATAAAATGTCCAAATTGGTAGTTTGAGAGTGGCTTGTGACACCTTATCCATAGCTCTTGTAACCCTTCTAGTCATCATTTTGCTCATTATCGATCATCTAAAACCTTACGAAGGGTCACTCCACCTCAATCAGGATGATTTACCCATGCCAATCCTAATCCCCTAGGTCTAGAGCCTATAAGACAAGAGTGCCATACTTGGACTATAATGTCATACCTTAGGGTGTCCCATTTTAAGTGCTCCTATCCATTTGGATTTTTATCCCAAATAGTGATTTTAATTTGATCCATATCCTTCATTATGTTAGCCTAGCATGAATACATCTACCCCATGAGTAATGGTTCCCTATAAAATCCTATTCAAAACTCATTTACAAAGGGGGTTGATAAATATTATAAAGTAGGCAAGAATTCAAACAAAGCACTAAGGAAAACTTTCCTATTCTCTGCATACAATCACCTAACACATATACAAATACACACAAAACCTCATACAAATCCCTAACCACCTCAATCACTCTCAATTTGTCATTTTTACATCTGCATTACACTATTGTACAAAGCACATTAGGTGGGAGAACTACATATGGCTTGATCTATCTTCAAATTATTGGTATGTAGGTAGCGTGCCCACATAAGGGATGTGGATTACACATTCAATGAATTTTACACACTAACCCCACATTTCCTCAAGTGGTTCAAACATTTTTTTATTAAGAAAGATGGAGGGTTAGGGTTTGAAGATTAAATCATCTCTACAGTGATTTTTATCATGAATCAACACTCAAGATTTCATAGGTAGGATCACACAGGAACAATGTAAAAAACCAAAAAGTTCTAGGTCTCTATGACTAGTTTGAGCAAAAGTGATAAGAGTGGATACTAGCATTGGGCCCCATAATGTCCTATTTTTGGCACTCCTATCATTTCACCAAATAAAATATAGATTCATATTCATGACACTATCATAGTCCTACATAGCTAGTTTTAGCCTTTGTATCATCTGTCTCAGTCCAATTTCAAGCCAAGTTATATTTCTCCTTGTTTATTGCTATTTTTAGAAAGGTAAAAAAGACAAATAAATTATAAAAATTAGGGTTGTGTTTATTGTAATATTCTTTACTAATTTATTAATTTAGACCCTTAACTAAAATAGGAATAAAAATCCATTACTCCCAAAATATTTACATCATTTGGTGAACCCGACTTACTTTGTTTACACACAAAAACACTAGAAACCCTAGGGAAATTTTTTTTACTAATTTTAGTAATACTTTTCTAATTTTTCCTACATATATAATCATAATTACACATTTAATTTTTAAAATTTACCATAGTAATTTAAAAAATTATTTATTTCAAACTTTAGTTGCCTATATTAGGTCCCAGTATTTTCAAACCCTTGCCTAAAGTTTCAAAATTAAAATTTTGATTTTTGCACATTGGGCTGAATATTCCAATTTTATTAATTATGATTTACTTATGCAAAGTTTTCTAGTTTCTCTTGCATGCTTGTTTCATTTAATTTGGCATGAATTTAGAATTGACAATAATACATGTGTACATGTTATTTTAAGACCAATTCAAATGTATGTCATATTTCATTACTTATTTAACATGTTATCTCTCTATTATGTGTAATTCAATTAAGAATAAAATCCTTATATACTTAGAGGATCCATTACATAAGCTAACAACCACCTGTCAAGTTTCAATGTCATATCTTATAGAATGATTTTCCTTCTCCTCTCCCCCAAGAGGGTGATAACTACTTTCCCTCTAACTAGGTCCATTATATCACCCCTCTAAAAGGTGAGGCATCCTATAATATTATTACTAATGCATACATTCAAACCTATAGCTTCTTTAAACCATCTTTAACAAATGTGCTTACATGTTCAATTAGAAGCAACTAGGGTTTGCACTTGTGAGACTCTACGGGATCAAATCACTAGTATGAGCAAGTTAATTTCATATTTACAAATGCAAAATCAGCTATTACATGAAAAGATCACAACATTGTAAAATTATATTAGAATATAAAATCATCAAAGGCACCCTAGTGCCAATCATGTCTTTGCTCCTTCGCCTAGTCAATTGATTGCAAGAAATGTTACATATCAAGATAAGAAATTACAACAAAATAACTCTAAAACTAGTGATTTAAAGCATTCAAAGATAAAATAAGAGTTTAAGTGAGGTACTAAAGGAAATGATTAAATCTAAGTTGATCAAACTACCTCCTTTACATCTAGTGAGAAGATCTAGATATTATTGTGCATATCATAGAATGCATGGGCATCACACAAATTCATGTTTGGTATTGAAAAAATATACAATAGATAATTGTTAATGAGGACCCTATACAAGGTAAATCAATTAAGTAATCCACAGTGACACAAGAACACATTCACAAAGTGTCAAATTCAAAAATATTCCAAAAGTGGCTACCAAAGCATAACTTAGAACAACAAAAGGATCAAAAAGAAAAATAAAAGCAAGAAACAATACCACAAACATAGGTAAAACATTAAAAAGATGAAAATCTACCTCTCCAAAATGAGTCTCAACTTTAAAAGTAGTATGGGTTTGGTCAAACATATCTACAATAGTTTGATTATCAAGGTCAAGGGTTGGGCAAGCATGCTCAAGGCATCACTATTCCTATTCTAGCAGTTGATAATGTTTGTCACCAAAGATTGGGATTTATTGAACATCCTAAGGAAGATAATTCACAAACGCAATTTATCTAAGGAAAAGATCCAAATACAACAAAAGTCAACACTAGCATTCCATTGGTTCAAAATCAAGATGATAATGATGAGTAGAACAATACAAGTTATTATGATTTCCAAGATACTGACAATGAATCCAAATATATAGAGTCATATTCACATCCATTCCAAATATTCCATGCTTTACATTTGTACTACTATACTAGACTTAAATTTTATTATTCTATGCTATTATTTGTTGATTTATCTACATTACCATGCTTCACTTGATCTCTTTTGAGTGTATACAGTGACACCTAGATCCTTGATTGCTTAAATATACCCATTGACAGGGCATCGTATTTTTATATTCAAGACATACATCAACATATCTACCCACTAGGGGCATCTTCTACATGACTACACCATATAGGTTATGTTATTCCTATACCACACACTCTAGTTATCATGATGATGCACATTACTTCCTAGCTTATATAAATTATTCTATCAACACTCACTAGTATATAGAACTTATGTATTTCTTAGCATCTACCTAGTCTTGTACTCCATGTTTTGCATACTTTCACTTCTTGTTTTGATTAGTTATGTTGGGGATCAATCAACAAAATTGATTACTATATGAAAGTAATTAAATGTGGAAATAAGCCAGATAGATAAGTAACTAGAATCAGAAATAGCAAAAAACAAGAGATACAAGAAACCACCCTAAAAACTTGTATTCAACTTTTAACAGAAGGAATTACAATTGAAGAAACTTCTTTTCTTCCACACCTCTCTCAAATGTACCGATCTCTTCTTAGATCTCTTTCCCTCAAGAGTTCTCTCTCTCAATTAAAATCAACTCCAACAACTTGGATTGATACACATATATAATCTGTATTCTACTTCTATAGTAGTGTCTCTCACTCTAGAGTATTGTCCTGATAAACTATGAAGATCTATCTCTATTATATAACATTAGAGATTCATGAGCATGCACTTACAACCATTAGATACACCTCCTAATCAAGGGCTCTAATCAGTTCTACTCAAATTAGAAACACAGACTTACAACCAACAGTTCATCTTAACATGCAAACATTCTATTCTCACATGAAAATAGCTCCCAAACACACACAGGTGACCGACGTCAGTTCTTGTATGCCTGCCTGTGATTGACGTTGGCTGACCTACTATCGACGTCGGCAGCTTCTGGTCTGCTCATGACCATTGACAGTGACTGTGGACTTCCAGCAAGTTCTACATTTGCTCATGGGTAAAGCTTTTAGCTCCATACCTTAACAATCTCCCACTTGGAGATAAAAAGCTGCACCAGTACCTGTACAGCAACATCTTCTAGCTCCTCCATCTTCAACTCAATTATGAAGACCAACGAAAGTTGAATGAAGATTCAACTTCTCCTTTGTAACCAGATTGGTTAACATATCAGCAGGATTCTTATCTATATGGATCTTCTCCAGCTTCAACTCACCATCCTCCAATACCTATCTAATGAAGTGGTACCTAAGCTGTATGTGCTTTGTTCTTGAATGAAAGGCTGAATTATTAGCTAAATGAATTGCACTCTGACTATCACTGTATAGTCTACAACTCTCTTGCTCCTTTCCAAGCTCTTCCATGAACCGTGTCATCCATATCATCTCTTTACTAGCCTCTGTGACTGTAATATATTCTGCTTCTGTAGTTGACAAGGCAACAACCTTCTGCAACTTTGATTCCAGCTAACCATCATTCCACCTACAGTGAAAACATATCCTGTGGTGCTTCTCCTACCATCCAAATCACCTACCATATCTGAATCTACATAACCATGTAGAGAAGTATTTGAACTTCCATAGCACAAGTGCCTACTATTGGTTCCTCTCAGATATCTAAGGATCCACTGAACTGCTTTCCAGTGTTCCTTTCCTGGATTGGCCATATACTTACAACTCCCACTGCTTGGGCAATATCCAGTCTAGTACAAACCATTGCATATATTAAGCTTCCTACTACGGAAGCATATGGAACTTTCTTCATGTACTCTACCTCATCATGTGAAATAGGACACTGTTCTTTACTCAACTTGAAATGTCTAGCCATAGGTGTGCTTACCGGTTTTGCATCCTACATATTGAACCATTTCAACACCTTGTTCACATAATCCTCTTAAGACAAAATCAACCTATGATTTTTCCTGTCTCTCTTAATATTCATGGCAAGGATTTTCCTTGCTGCTCCTAAATCCTTCATGGTAAATGTGTGAGCTAATTTCACCTTAAGCTTAGAGATATCCTGCATGTGTGATCCTGCAACCATCATATCATCTACATACAATAATAGAATAATATATCTACCATTATCCAATCTCTTCAAATACACACAATGGTCAGATTGACATCTACTGTAGCCATGCTCAGTCATAAATCTATCAAATCTTAGAAACCATTATCTTGGAGCTTGCTTGAGGCCATACAAGCTTTTCTTCAATCCGCACACTAGCTTCTCCTTACCTTTGACCTCATATCCTTCCGGCTGATCCATATATATTTCCTCATCCAAATCTCCATGAAGAAACGCTGTCTTAACATCAAGCTGCTCATGATGCAAATCCTCAATAGCAACTAAAGACAGTACAGTCCGTATAGAAGTCATTTTAACAACAAGAGAAAAAATCTCACCAAAATCAATACTTGGTTTTTGTGCAAATCCTTTCACTACCAACCTGGCCTTATATCTCATCTATCCATTCTCACCTTCCTTCAACCTATAGATCCATCTGTTCTTCAGTGTCTTCTTTCCTGCTGGCAAATCAACCAAATCCCATGTTTGGTTCTCTCTCAAGGAATCAATTTCTTCATTCATGCCTAGCTCCCACTGACTCTTGGATTCCACCTATATTACTTCATCAAAAACTTTTTGGTTCTCCACCATCAGTTAGCAATAAATAGAATAATGAAGGGGAATATCGAATTGGAGGTTTACTTACCCTGTTTGACCTCTTGATGGGCATTTGAGACTCATTCACAACACGCTGTCCACCCAAATTCTCTGACAGTGATCGATCTTGATCACTTCTAGGCCTGTTACTGGCTGACATCGGTTTTACCTGACCGACATCAGTTCTTGCCTGGCCAATGTCAGTTCCTATACAGCTGACGTCAGTTCTTGTACTACCACTGTCGGTTCCTACCTGACCGATGCTGGTCTCTATGTTTTCCTGTCTATGATTTTTCTTTCCCATGAGCCCTTTTTGGACCTTCACCTTGTCCAATTCTGCATTGCTCTGCCTAGATTGATTTAGCTTCTTGAGCTGATCACTATACATCACTTTTTCATTGAAAACAACATCATGGCTCCTAATTATTTTATTAGTTCCTAGATTCCAAAACTTGAATCTGAAATCATCAGAGCCATAGCCAATAAATGTGCACCTCATAGACTTAGCATCCAGCTTCTTTCTATTTTCCTTATCAACGTGCATAAAGGCTTCACAACCAAAAACTTTGAGAAATGATAGATCTACCTTTTTACCTGTCCATGCCTCTTCTGGAATTCCACCATCTAGAGCTGTAGAGGGTGTTCTGTTAATCAGGTAAACTACATTATCCACAGCTTTTACACAAAATTCTAAGGGCAATCTAGCATGCAATCTCATACACCTTGCATGCTCCATGATTATTCTGTTCATCCTTTCAGCAACTCCATTTTGTTGAGGTGTTCTTGGAACAGTCCTTTGCCTGTGGATCCCATGCATATAACAATACCAGTTGAACTTGTGGCTGTAAAACTCACCACCATTGTCAGATCTCAGGCACTTCAATCTCTTGCCTATTTCATTCTCAACCATAGCTTTCCAAATCTTAAACGTGTCAAAAACATCAAATTTCTTCTTAATACAATAGACCCATACCTTTCTTGTAGTATCATCTATGAAGGAAACATAGTACTGAGATCCTCCAATAGAAACAACTTGAGCTAGTCCCCACACGTCTATGTGAACAAGCTACAATTTTTGCTTCTTTGTTGACCCAGTCTTGAGAAAACTCACTCTCTTCTATTTTCCAAAAATACAGTCTTCACAGAAATTTAGATCTATGCTTTTCAAATCTGGAAACATACCTTTTGACTTAAGAATTGTCATTCCCTTCTCGCTCATGTGGCCAAGCCTTTGATGCCACAACTTTGCATCTACATCTAAAGGAGATAATACAAAAGGAGAATTATCAGTAATACAATTACATAAATAGAGAGTACCTACTCTCTTACCTCTGGCCAATACAAGTGCACCCTTGGAAACCTTCCAAGCTTCTACTGTGAGAGTTACTGTACAACCCTCATCCCCTAACTTTCCTACAGAAATCAAATTCCTCTTTAGGCTAGGAACATGCATGAAATATCTCAACACCCATGTGTTTCTATTCTGCATTTTTAGCTGCACTTTACCTTTGCCAACAATTTTTCAAGGCTCATCATCCCCTAAATAAACTATTCCAAAATCTCCATGGACATAGTCACTGAAATATTCTCTATTGGGGGTTGCATGGAAAGATGCACCAGAATCTAAAACCCAAGATTCTATATTATTATGCAAAGAGAATATAAGAGCATCTTGTGCAACAATACCTGCTACCTTTGCTTCTTCTTTATCATCATTCTGTTTGTCTTCTTTAGGCTTTGACCAACAATCTTTGCTTATGTGCCCTATCTTTCCACAATTCTAGCATTGTGGCTTTTTGCCATTTCTGGATTTGGATCTACCTCTCATCTTTGACTTAGATCTTGATCTCCCTTTCTTGCCCTTCTCTTTCTGCCTTCCCCTGCTCTCAAAACTTAAAGCATTCCCTGATGTCTCCTCTATGCTTTTCCTGTGAATTTCTTCATTCAAGATTACACTAACAACATCATCTACTTTTAAAATATTTGAAGTAGATGCAATATTACTAACTGCCATTACCAAGCTATGCTAGCTCTTAGGTAAATAGCATAAGATTAATAGAGCTTTAATTTCATCATCAAACACTATTTTGACTGAATTTAATTGATTTACAATTCCATGGAAATCATTTAGATGATTAGATACAAATCCACCTTCTTGCATTTGCAAATTAAATAACTGCTTCATAAGATATACCTTATTTGAAGCTGAGGGTTTTTCATATAAATTTTCTAAAGTAGTCATTAACTCTACTGTAGACTTTGCATGTGATAAATTAGATATCACAGTAGATGCTAGACTCAATCTTATTGATCCAAGATCCTTTCTATCAAGAACTTCCCATTCTTCATCATCCATGTCTTTGGGCTGCTTTGCAGTCCCTCCTAATGGTAAGTATAGATCTTTCTGATATAGATAATCTTCTATCTGCATTCTCCATAATTGATAGTTCTTGCCATTAAACTTCTCCATTCTCAGTTTACTTTCTTTTGCCATTGCTTCTCCCACTCAAACAAAAATCCCTATGAGTAACTTGTAATCAATACACACTAACCAGATCTGAACTACCTGTTAGTGAACCAAAGCTCTGATACCACTTGTTGGTATCAAGCTTTAGAACCTACAACCAAGATTTGATACCACTTGTTGGTATCAAGCTTTAGAACCTGTAACCAAGCTCTGATACCACTTGTTGGGGATCAATAAACAAAATTGATTACTATATGAAAGTAATTAAATGCAGAAATAAGCTAGATAGATATGTAACTAGAATCAAAAATAGCAAAGAACAAGAGATACAAGAAACCACCCTAAAAACTTGTATTCAACTTTTTACAAAAGGAATTACAATTAAAGAAACTTCTTTTCTTCCACACCTCTCTCAGATGTACAGATCTCTTCTTAGATCTCTTTCCCTCAAGAGTTCTCTCTCTCAATTACAATCAACTCCAACAACCTGGATTGATACACATATACAATCTATATTCTACTTCTACAGTAGTGTCTCTCACTCTACAGTATTGTCCTGATAAACTATGAAGATCTATCTCTATTATATAACATTAGAGATTCATGAGCATGCACTTATAGCCATTAGATACACCTTCTCATCAAGGGCTCTAATCAGTTCAACTCAAATTATAAATGTGGACTTACAACCAACAGTTCATCTTAACATGCAAACATTTTGTTCTCGCATGAAAATAGCTCCCAGACACACACAGGTGACCGACGTCGGTTCCTATATGCCTACCTGTAACTGACGTCGGCCAACCTACTACCGATGTTGGTAGCTTCTGGTCTGCTTGTGACCATCGATGGTGACTGTGGACTTCCAGTAAGTTCTGCATTTGCTCATGGGTGAAGCTTTTAGCTCCATACCTTAACAAGTTATATGTGATAGTATTTATAGAATTTGCATACTTTCCTTTCTTACTTTGAGTAGTTAGATGTGATTGTATTTCTTAGTTCCTATTTTGTACTCTTGTGTGTGCCTTCAAACATTTGTCAATGTCCTTTGTTTATCTCTTATATGTGCTTGTGGCCCTTGAGCCAACTTTGCTTATACTCTTGTGTGTGTTTTAGTACATTTTCCAATGTCCTTTACTGGTTTACAATTATGTGTATATGGGCATTTGAACATGCCTTATATGCTTGATTTTCTAGTTTGAGTGACATGTGCACATGTCCCTTATTTCTTGGTCCCTTGGCCACTTTTATGTGCTTCTCATTTCTTTCCTTACATGATTGTTTACTTGTGTGATTCTCAGTTGTTTGTAATGCCATGATCCACATCATAAATTACCTTACTTTCTTGGATTCCATGATGGACATCATGCTATATCCCTCTTTGAAAACTAATAACTAACAACTAACTAGATTTATACTTCCAATTTAGTACACTACACATGTTATTACATTGTCACATCTATCTAGGCATACACCTATTAATTTAACCATCTCCAATACAAATTATACTTTATCTTGAGACATCTTTTGGATTATCATTACTATATCATGTATTTCATAGCATAACACACTTACAGGGCTCTTTTTTCTGAGGGAAATCATTGTAGGGTCTTCATTCCTACCCTTAAAAGAGGGAACAAAAAATTAGAGTTTTGTCATAGAGATCAGAGCCATCTATCAATCAGAAACCAGTTTTTAGAACACTTAGAATAACATTCAAAAACCAAAACACAGAGTAGACCAAAAAAATAGTGATGAATATAGAACAATCATAAAAAATAGGAAAGGACAAGAGTGCCATATTTGGACTACAACACTAGATAACAAAGTGTCTTGTTTTCGGTGCTCCTATCCAAACATTGAAAAATCTAGAATTTTCAAAAACAAATAAAAAGGTAAGATTAGTTATAGTTTTGCTAGTTATAGTTCAATTTAGATTGGGTAGTTTCAGTATCATTTTACATAGAGTATCTAGATGTAGGGGGCATCATGCATGATATGATATCTCTCACTTCTAGTTTTAGATTGGGTAGTTGGTACAACTTCTAGATCAAAATCCATGTTACAGACACTAGTGATTGAGGGAAATGCGTGTAGCACATTTACCTTCTTTTCTTTCTAATTCATTATATTATCCAGGTATTCTCAATAGTTATGTGCCTTATTCTATCTGTATGTGGTTGGCATCATTTTGGAGTGGCTTTTATATAAGCCTAGTTCTCAGTTTCGGAGTGGCTTTTATACAAGCCTAATATCCACTTTTTAGAGTAGCTAAGGTTGGCCTAGTTCTTAGTACACATTCAAATATCCATGCCATATTTTTTAGATTAAAGAGAATTCATGGGCTTCATGATCCATCTCATATGACACACATTCATACCGGTATAATTTCATAGCTTCAAACATAGTAGGCAACGATGGAGCCAAAGGACTAACTAGCCTTTGTATTCTTGATCCACCTACTCAGAGAGATTGGGCACATAGTCCAAACATTAATTAACACATGAATGATCATATAACTTCACTTAGTGGGTGACAATGGAGCCAAAGGGTTAGCCTTTGTATTCTTGAGCCACCCTTAGGGAATCAAGCACTCAACTCCATTTGTGATATTACTTTTGGTAATCACATACCTAACATCACTGAACATCACAATAGGTTGTGTATTAGTTCACATACCCAATGAGGTGTATTCATTCCTTTCTTATTCTCTGTCATTTATCTAGATTTTGTACATTTTTATTTTAGACATAACATGTCTAGTAAGAATTGATCTACTCCTTATTTTCCTTTACAGATTTATGCTTCACTATGTGCTCTCTCTATGCACACTCAAGATCACACATCTTCATGGTTTTTATCCTTATAGGTAATTTCAAGTACACTTTTTATTTTTCCTTTATCCTAGTACTTCACTTTGCTACATCACTAGAATAAAGGGAGGGAAATGTAGTCATATAAAATGTCCAAATTGGTAGTTTGAGAGTGGCTTATCACACGCTATCCATAGCTCCTTTTTGCATGCTCTTATAACCCTTATAGACATCTTTTTGCTCATTATTAGTCATCTAAAACCTTCTGAATGATCATTCCACCTCAACTAGGCTACTTTCCCCATACCAATCCTAATCCTCTAGGTCCCAAGCCTATAACATAGGAGTTCCATACTTGGACTATAGCATCATAACTTAGGGTGTCCCATTTTTTATGCTCCTATCTATTTGTATTTTGAGCCCAAATGATCATTTTCATTCAATCACTATCCTTCATTATGTCTGCCTAGCATGAATACATCTACTACATGACCAATGGTTCCCTATAAAATCCTATCCAAAGCTCATTTACAAATTGGGGTGATAAATCTTACAAAGTAAGCAAGAATACAAATAAAGCACTAAGGAAAAATTACCTATTATCTGCATACAGTCACCCAACAAAATTGTAAACACACTCAAACCCTCATACCAGTCCCTAGCCACCTCAAACACTTTCAATTTGATATTTTTGCATCTGTATTACACTATTTCATAAAGCACATTAGGTGGGAGAAATACATATGGCTTGATCCCTTTTCAGAGTATTGGTATGTAGGCAACGTGCCCACACAAAGGTTGTGAACTACATGTTCAATGTGTTTTACACACTAACCCCCCCTTTCCTCAAGTGGTTTAAATATTGTTTTATCAAGAAAGATGGAAGGTTAGGGTTTGAAGATTAAATTATCTATACAATGAGTTCCATCATGAATCAACACTCAAGATTTCATAGGTAGGTTCAAAAAGGAACAACACAAAAACCCAAAAAGTTTTAGGTCTATATGACCAATTTGGACAACAAAATCAAAATTGGAAAATAGTGCCAAACCCCAAAGTGTCCTATATTTGGTGTTCTTATCCTTTCACTAAATAAAATCTAGATTTAGATTCATGACACTGTCCCAATCCTACATAGCCAGTTCTAACCTTTGTATCATCTGTCTTAATCTAATTTCAAGATAACTTATATTTCTCATTATTTATTGCTATTTTTAGAAAGGTAAAAAGATAAATAAATTATACAAATCAAGATCATATTTATTACAATATTCTTTACCAATTTATTATCTAGACCCTTAACTAAAATAAGAATAAAACTCTATTATTCCCAAAACAGTTAAATCAATTTGCAAACAATTTGGAAAAGGAGACTTTAATTTGTAATGGTAATTTACACCATTAAAAAATGCAATCTAATAATGAAAGTTTGAATTTATAGGTTTCTTGTAAATGTAATTTATATTTTCAAAATTTGGGAAAGCATGATTTGCATTTGCATAACTTGTGAAAATAGACTTTGGAATTGCACGGTAAGGGAAAAATTAAAAATATTTTGCAATTTGCAAGAAAACTTAAATCAATTTTGCAATTTACATGAAAACCCAAAAGAAATTTAAAATTTTCATGAAAACTCAAAACAAATTCATAAATTGAATGAATTACATGAAAACTAAAAATAAAATTGTAAATTGCACAAAACACAAAATTGCTTTTGCAATTTACACTAAACAAAAAAAGGAAATTGTAATTTTCATAACTTTTAGAAAAGTAATGTGTGTTTTCACAACTTATTGAAAGTTAAATGGTTTTTATAAATTACATAAGATGTTAATGACTTTTTTTATGGGAGGCTCAAATGCATTTTAAAACAATTTGAGGTAAAATTCAATTTGGCCACAAAATTTTAATTAATTAATTAAAAATTTTGATTTATTCAAAATTTTGATGGTTTCAAGTTCAGTTTAATTTTTTTAGCCATTTATTAAAAATTTAATTTCCATTGGTTTTTATCCATTTTCAAAAACTGTGACAACACAGACCATTCCTATAACTTATTAATGATGTTATGGTTATGAATCCATGAGTTTACTATTTATTACCTATATGGCATAGCTAAAATTAGAAGCCTATAATACCTATCAAATGCATTCCCACTGATAAACATTATTGGTGTCTTTCCTAGTCTAAAATACAATATTTTTCCGTAAACCTTTCCATTGAAGAATAAATTGAGCAGTCAGTCAATGCAAAGCATTACCTTAGGTTAAGCTAATGCATTATGAAGGCCTACTACCTTTGATGAGAAATAGATCATCTTTGTATTTCCATGTGAAGAAAGAGAGTTGGTCCTCATCATTGTATGGCTTGATTGATTCAACCTTGTCCCAAATTTATGAATAATGCTTGAAATCATGGTTCAAATCCATTGATTTTATAATCACTTAAAAGTGACACTTGAGTGTTAAAAGTGCTACTTGAGACCACCTATCCTAAGATTAGCCCTAGACCTATTCTAGAGCCTATTTTCACACTTATCCAGTCTTTGTGTGGGATACAGGTGTCCATGGTCATCCTTAAAGAAATATCAGACCCTCATTATTGTATCTTGGCCCTTTGTGCCTTAGTTTTTACCACTTGGACATTAGTGCCATAATAGGAATAGTAGTGCCACATGGCGCTAGTTTCCTAATATTGGTATAATTGTCTTTCCCCCCCTTTTTCCATAAAAATGTATTTTTTCAAATCTTAGACCTCCTAGGGTTAGGCTAGACCTCTTTTAGTACCCTCACAAAAACTAAAATAATATAAATACATGAATTTTAGCACTTTATAGACTAGATGGAAATTAGATACAAATTACATATACAAATTCAAAAAAAAATGGGCACAATTAGGGTTATCAATCCCTATTCTACCCTACTTATTCATACTACCATCTATAACATTCCTAAGCTTAGATTACTTAGATTTACAATCTCATGTAAATTCAAAGCACTTAGGTCTACAATCATACTAGCATTCACTTTCAATTGCACCAATCACTTAGGTGGGAGAACTACATCGGACTTGATCCCTCCTTAGAATATTTTTTTGTAAGTAATGTGCCCAAATAGGTGTATAGATCACATGTATAACACATCATACCCATTAACCCCTTTTTCTCATGGTCTCCATTCAAACCCATACAATCATGAAAACCTAGGGTTTTTAGAGGAAAATAGAATTATAAGAAAATGTATTAACTATACAAACTTAAAATTTGGACCAAAGATATAATAGGACTTGATCTACAAAACCCTACAAATGTTTAAATAGAGGACATCTATGCCAAAATATGACACTAATGCCATATGGTGCTACTGTCTAGTTTGAATGCTACTATCTAGGAAGGATTCTAAAACCTAGATCCTATTTGTGCCACTCAGACTAGCCTATACCTCATTTATCAACCTCCAGATTGTTAGTCTCGATCATTTTCCAACTAACTCTCATTTATATTTTTAGAAAGGCTAAATTGGGTTAATTTTATAATAGATCAATGGTTGTATTTATTGCATATTTATACCCTAATTTACTATACTCAACTCTTTAACAACATAGATTTACATACCATCAGTCATGAAACGGTAAAACATCTAGTGAACATGACTTAATTTGAATATTGCACAAACCCTAAACCTAGAAAAACTAGGGTTTATATTTCCCACATTCTAGGACACATATTTTAGATTTTAGATCTATATATTTTCTAATTTTATTTGATATAATCATGATAATAATGATAGAATAAGTGTATCACTTTTTATTGTAAAGTTTAATATTTTCATTTACATGATTATTTCCTTTAACTTGTGATGAACTCAAAAAAAACATAAACACATGTATACAAGATGCTTTGTATCAATTAAAATTCTTATCATATTTCATTATTTCTTTATCATGTTATCTTTCTCTTATGTGGAATTTAATTAAGACACAAATATTTAAACACATAGAGAATACATTACATAATATACCAACTTCATTACCTAAAATTAATAAGTCTCATTTAGATGTTTTTTCTCTTTGGTTCACTTTGATTCCTTACCCATCGCTCCTATAAATAAGGTAACATCAGTGGTCCCACTTATCCCTACTACTTTTCAAACACAAACATCTAGCTACCAACTCACCTCTACTACCACCTATATACTCCTAGTAGACCTTGTGGTCCAAGTTATGATGTCTACATGTGGTCCATAAGCTTGGAAGGTTAGCAATACCCATGGCTATAGATTTGTTGACCAAATTAGTGTTTCTTCAGCCAAAGTTTTCATTTTAGAGATCCTACAACATTTTGATACATAAAAAGATATTTTTTATGTTGTACTTTATGATACTTAGGTGCCTCAAACATATGATCTAGATTATGTTGCTTACATAATTAATAATATGAAATGGACCAAAGAGCATAATTCATTAGAAAAGGAAGATCTCCCACCTCAACACATAATAGATTTACATTTTCCTCTTTACATTGCATTATGAATTAATTAGGTAGGTGCCAAATGGGTTTTAGTCACTAATGGATCAAGATTGAACATTTAATATATCTCTTTTCTTCAACTTCTTAATATACATGATAAGGATTTGGATCTTTATGATATGAACATTGGAGGGTTTGATAATATTCCACACAAATTCTTGGGTCAAATCACACTAAATCTTACATTTGGGCCTAAAATACTACCTACAACATGTCAAGTTATGCCTAATGATCTTCATTACAATATTTTACTTTAAAGACCATGGATTCATGATATACACATGGTTCCATATACTTTACATGAATGTTTAAAGTTTAGATACAAAGGTCATATATACACTTATCAAATGGATAAATAACCAATAAAATATTTTCAACATATAGAGCCTTCATACAATTATATTCCTCACATGGAAATCACTTCAATATACTATTCAAAAATCATGTATCACCCCTAGATACTTCCAGAGCATAGGATAATAAGTTAACTTATCCTTTCACATTGAGATGCTTTGAAAATATGTGTTGCACAAGATAAGGCCTTAGTAAACTTGAGCAAGGAATATATAATCACATTAAAGCATATGATCAATAGGATAGATAAGGACTTGGATATAAATATAACACATCTAATTCCATGTCCTCTCACCATACTTCTCAGCATATAATGTTTTTTCCACCTATTACATAGGAAAATAATATGGTAAACCATGTCTCTAGACTCGTGGTTATTTACCCCAATATTATAGATGATACATCTTCTTTAGATCTATGTACTTTTGACAAATTCACTAGTGACTAAGATCTATTAGAATTCCTAGGGCTATGCAAATATCTCCCTTCCTTTTATCATAAGAACATGTTTCTTCATTACAAAAATGCCTAGGCATACTTTGGTGAGCATTCAAATGATATTTTACCCAACATATATGATACTATTCTTATAATAACATATACTATGGATCGATCTATGTTACATAATGAAGAGACAGTCTCGATTATGGTATAGATATTGATCCTCATATCATACAACTAGTTGTTACCTTACATAAAGAAGAATATACAAATATTCATTAGATTTTAGAATATTTTTCTAAAGTATTCACTTGGGCTTATTTTTATATACTTGGCATTGATCCCTTAATCATAGTACATAATATTACATTCTATCTTGATGCCAATCTAGTTAAATAAAAAAATGCAAAAAAATACCCACAAAGTGCCTCTTTTAGTCAAACATGAGATCTAATGGCTCCTAGATGCCAATCTCATTCAACTAATTACTCATCCCTAATGGGTTACTAATATTGTACCTATTCTAAAACCTAATAGATAAATCATATGTTATTGTGGTTTTAGAGAATTGACCAAAACATGTCCTAAGGATGACTTTGCTCTACCCAACATTGATATGATAATCGACTCCACAACATGCTACAAATTGCTCTCTTTATGGAAGGCTTTGCCAGTTATAATCAAATTAAGATTGTTGAAGAAGACCAAGAAAAAACTTCGTTTACCACACCATGGGGCACTTTCTAATATATAGTTATACATTTTGGATTAAAAAATGTAAGTGTAATATACTATTGAACAATGTCATGTATCTTTCATGATATCATTCATAAAATCATCAAATATTATTTCAAGATTTATTTATAAAATCAAAATATTGACAACACCATGCCATATATTTATGATATATTTTAGAAAAACTAATGAAATATACTGTATAACTCAATTTTAAGAAATGCGCCTTTAGGGTTTCATCAAGTAAACTTTTGGGATTTATAATATCTCAATGTAGTATTGAGTTTGACCCCAAGAAATTCAAAGAAATAATAGAAATGACTCCTACTAAAAATTTAAATCAACTTCACTCCCTACAAGGTAAGATTCAGGTAATACACTGCATTATGGCCCAACACATAGATAAGACTCAATCATTCACCAAATCACTTAAAAAGGATATAAAATTTCAATGGGACATCACATGTCAATAAAGCTTTGATACACTCATCTAGTACCTATTGAACCCACCTATCCTGGCATGGCCAACACCTGTAAATCCACTTTTAATTTACCTTTCAATGATAGATCATGCACTCAATGCACTCTTAACAAAACATGATGATCAACATAAAGAGTGGGCCATTTACTACATTAGTTGTATAGTTGTTGAATACAAATGAAATTATCTAATAATAGAAAAAATTGTTTGGTACTTGTATTTTCTACTCAAAAGCTCTGACACTATATGATTAACAATGAGACATAATTCATTACAAAATTCAATACTTTAAAGTTCCTCATTTCAAATTTACATATCTTAGACTGTATTGAAAAATAGGTTATGTTACTCATAGAATTAAAACTCAAGATCATCTTTTAAAAAACAATAAAGGCTAGATAATTGTAGATCAATTGGTATTAGCCCCATTACTGGACACAAATCCTATCAATGATGATTTTAGTGATGAATTCAAAACATATAATACCACTTTTGAGATGTGGATAATGTTCTTTGATGGTTATGGATGTGCATCTAGTGATAGATCTAGAATTGTTTTCATTGACCCACTTAGGCACACAAACCCCCTCACTAACTTAATTTTTCATTTATCAACAACATCATATAATATGAATCTATTATCTTAGGCCTTCAAATAGCTTAGCCTCTCTAGATCAAATCAATTAAAGTTCATAAGAATTCAAAATTAATTATCAGTCAACTTACAAATGTCTACCAAACTAAAGAATAATGCTTCATTCCCTACAAGAATATGGTTTACTGTCTACAGACTCAGTTTGAAAACTCTATATTGAAAACATTCCATGCAAAGATAATCATCATGCTAATGTAATGGCTAGTGCATCATCGTTGATACCAATTGACATATATGAAGACTATGCTATCTTCACTATCAAATGATTAAAATCTCCATCATTATCCCATGCGGACCTCATATCTCTAATAGTTTTAGCTATCACATGTAACACAATATCATTTTAATGGTTCTTTGATATATACAATTTTATACATAAATCTATTACACTAGATACATTCACAAGAAATTAAAAGTACAAACTATAATGAAACTCCCTCTAATGTGTCATTATTTATGAGGACCTATTCAAAATATATTTGTAGGGATACTTACTCTGATGTTTGAAAACCAAGGAATCTAATTTGGTTATTAGATAGGTACATGATAGTGAATGCAATGGTAATTTTAACTATAAAATGATGTCACACAAATTACTCAGACAAGGTTACTATTGGTTAACCATGGAATAAAAATGCTAGGAACACACCAAGTTATGTGACAAATGTCAATGTCATGGAAACTGACACCTTGTCCCTTCATAACAACTACAACCCACGATATCCCCATGGTCATTCACGCTATGGGATTTTTATCTAATTGGTAAGATAAATCCAAAATCTTTAAGAGGTCATAAATTCATTATCAAAGCTATAGAATACTTTACAAAATGGTTAGAGTCCATTCCACTATAATCCAAAAAGGGAGAAGATATATGCCATTTTATCGTGACCAACATTATTTCCCACTTCATTCTCCTGGCGAGCATCATCATAAATAATGGAACTTCTTTCAAGAATAAAATAGTGAAGAAATTTTGTGCTAAATATAAAATCCTGCACATATTCTTTGCTCCATACTACCCATAGGGCAATGGTTAAGAAAAAGAAACAAATAAAATAATCAATAGTATCCTCAACAAAACAATTACTAAATTTAGTGATGATTGGCACAATCAGCTCATCTATGCACTATGGGATTACCACACAAGTATTTTCACACTGATAAGAGATATTCTTTAATCACTAGTATATGGTACATAAACATTTATCCCACTGGAGTTAGAAATACCATCCTTATAGGTCTCTGTGAAAGGGCTCATCATAGATGATCAATATAGAGGAACACATCTCAATGAATTAGAACAATTAGATCACATGCACATTCAAGCCATAGATCATCTCAATGTGTATCAAAATTTAATCTAGTGGACCTAAAATAACCATGTTCATAGTAGGGAATTCTAAGTCAATGATCTATTTTTAAAAGAAAATCTTAGAAATGTCAATGCTAAAGAAGAGAACAAATGAAAAATCAAACCAAATTGGTTTGGTTCATACTTAATCACCAAAAATATTATCCCAAAAGTATACTATCTAGTTTTACTTAATGATAAGGCAATCAAAAGCCCATTGAACATCATGCATCTAAGGAGATGTTAAATATAAAATAAAAAACTCTTTTCATATTATTTGTAAATATATTATATCTATATAATAAAAAAACAATATAATATTTCAAAAATACAAAAAAATTTCAAATATTTACTAAAAAAAAATAAAAATTATAGATTGTATTCACTTCTTATATTTTCTAGACACTACATTACTAGCTATCTTAGTATAGTTGGTTTTTATCATGCATACATGTTTCACTTGTTCTTTTTGAATGCTTTCATATTGCTTATAAGACTCATGTACACTAAATTGATCTAGATTTACTATTATCTACCCATTGGGGGCATATCCACAGGTACACGGGTTCTTCATTTGACACATTTGCCCATTTGGGAGCACTTTATACATAGTTTGATTACCAAGTTACATATTTATATACCTTACATCACAAATTTAGAATTTTTATATCTTGATGTTGATCATGCTACACTTACTTATATTTTTTTTGGCTACTCCTACTTTAGACTTAGCATATGTACATCTTATCTCTTACATAGATTTATGTCACATTTTCATGCATACTTTCATTTCTAGCTTTCCTAGTTTAGAATTCATTGTATATCCATACTTATTCTATTCAAAGGAGTTTAAATATTCCATTAATATTTTGCTCTATTCCACTTATTTTCATAGTATGTATGTTTTGGGCATGTACCTAGGTCCTTGTGTGCTTTTCTAATTATGTATGCAAATATTTGAACATGTCCTTCTATGTGGTTCTAAGACAACTTACTTGTTGTTTGTGTATGTGGATATGTGAACATGTCCTTTTATGTCTTGTTTTCTTAGATTTAGTGACATATGCCTATGTCCACTTAGCCTAATTTTTGTGCTTCATGTGTGTTGTATGTATGCTTTTTTGTATGCATCATGGCCATGACACTTGTTTCTTTCTTGTTACACACTCTAATTTTAGATGTCATGAGGGACCTCATGCATCTCCTCTTCTTAATTAAGTGTTTTGATAGAAATCATGCCCCATACTCCTAAGTAGATACTCAATTGTTACTCATATTTTTTGTTACATACATTGTTATATCTATCTTGATAGTCTTATGAATGCTACACATAACATACATCACACAATACAAACTTATACTCAGATTATCTTACATTCTAATGTTATGTATGCACATTATATTGGGTTATTAAATAGATATCATATATGTTCCAACTAACACACATCTTGTAGATCTTTTTCTTTTGAGGATAGTTCTTACATAAGTTCAAAAACTCCATTCAAAAGAGGGGGAATTCACATGGGTTTGTCACAGAGATCAAGCTCCCATAATTCACTCATATTACATTTTTTAGCATATAGGCTTAGATTATAGAAATCAGACTCATGTAAACATAATGGAAAATATTAACATAGAGATTAGTATAGTTGAACAAAAATTAGAGAAAATAGACATTATCACCCAAATTGAGACACTAACACCATATGCGTTACTATCCCAGATATGGCACTACTATCCAATAACCTTAGTTTTAGAAAAATCCAAATTGGTCAATAAAGTATAGTAATTATAGTCTAGGTTTGCATAGGTTTAGTTATATCTTTACCAGTTTTGGCTCTATTTAGCTTAGATTCATAGTTTTTAGTTTAGATTCATACTAGTTTAGTTTAGATTCATACTAGCCTACTCATATTTTGGTCATCATGCATGACTTGACCATTCCCATTTATAGTTCATATACACAAATACATATCATTACAACCTATTCAAGAATCCATATGTTCATATATTAGATTTGGGGCATGTGCATGGCACATTATTTCTATTTCCTCACTTACATACCAATTGATCAGATGGAATGACAAATTCCATGCCATTCTTTATGATGTGTACATCAAACATCATATTCTAGGTTGAACACCAATTTCATGCCTGACTCTATCGATAGTGGTTGGAATTCCTGAGTAGACTAGAGCTACCTAATATATGCAAGTGGTTATAAATCCAACACTTCCTATTAGATATCATAGTTTTAGTTTTAAATCCAACATTTCCATTTACATCTCATATTTTTAGTTTTAGATGCATCTACTACACATGGGTAGGCAATGATGTAGTCATAGTTTACTTGTGTTATGGAGTCACTTAAATGAGAGGGTTGGGCATGTCATCAATCTAATCCAAGCTATTCACAGGTAATAATGGATTTAAAACTAGATTGAGTTCTTGATCCACCCACACATGAGGATTGAGTAAGCCATCATCTCAATCTAAGTTATTCATTGATTGATCACTATCTAAACATACACACATAGGTTGTTACCAGTTTAATGCATTGGTTCACATATCCAATGAAGTGTATTTATTCATTTCCTCTCTCTTATCCTTTTACTCAATTTTTACTTTACTCAATTTATTCTTTTCTTTTGATATATATTAAGAAAGGACTAATTCATGCATGTTTCACTTATAAGACATGAAATGGAGCATGTTTCACATACTCAGATCAAGAATCATGGGATTTAAATCTTAGGTAAGTATAAGTACACTTATTTTTCCTTTATCCTAGTCATTTCACTTTACTACATTTCTAGAATAAAGGGGGAAAATGGAATCACCTAAAAGTGACACTTGAGTGCTAAGAGTGTTACTTGAGACCACCTATCCCTAGCTTAGCCTTAGATCTATCTTATATCCTATTTTAAAACTTATTTAGAATTATACGGGCCAAAAGCATCTTTAGTCATCCCTAAAGCAATCCTAAACCCTCATTCTTGCATCCTAACCCTTCATGACTTAGTTTTTATCACCTAGACACTATCATCATAATAGGGACAGTAACACCACATGAATCTAGTGTCATTATATTGGAAATATTTTTCTTTCCCTCATTTTTCCACTAATAGATATCTTATCAAATATTAAACATCCTAAAGTCAGCCTCGACCTCTTTTAGCACTTGGACAAGCACTAGAATAGTATAAATACATGAATTTTGACCCTTTATCCATTAGATTGAAATGTGATGCAAATTACACATAAAAAATTAGAACAAATTGTGCACAATAAAGGTTATCAATCACTATTATACCCTACTTCTACATACTACCATCTACAACATTCATAATCTTAAATTATTCAAATTTCTTGTCTCAAAGACATTTAAAGCACTCAAGGCTACAATCATGCTAGCATTCACTTACACTTGCACCAAGCACTTAGGCAAGAAAAATACATCAGGCTTAATCCCTCTTTAGAGTATTAGTATGTAGGTAGCATTCCCACATAAGGGTGTGGATCACACGTCCATCACATCAGACCCACTAACCCTTTTTTATCATGGTGTTCATTCAAACCTTTACAAGCATGAAAACCTAAGGTTTTTGAGGAAAAAAGATCTATAGGAAAAATTATTGATTGCACAGACCTAGAATTTGGACCAGAGCTAGAATAGGACCTGATCTACAAAACCCAAAAATATTTTGGATAAAGGACATTAGTAAAAAATGAATAAACTATCACCATATAGCACTATTATTTAGTTAAGGTGCTACTATCTAGGAAGGATTATGATACCCAAATCCTATTTGAGACACTTAGACCAACCTCTACCTCAATTTTAAGCCTCTAAATCATCTATCTTAGTCAGTTTATAGCTAAGTTAACATTTACGTTCTTTATTGCTATTTTTAGAAAGGTCAATGTAGGTTAATTATTTAATAGATTAGTGGATATATTTATTGTGTATTTTTACCTTGATTTACTATACTCAACTCTTTAACAGCATAGGATTTACATTCAGTATGTCCTAAAATTTTAAAATACAATCAAATGTTTTATCTATGAACTCAACTGATCTTGTAATCAAGTAAGTAAAGGGAATTGGGATGCAAGATGAGGAAGTCAATGAATTTTTCATTTTAAAACTACTTTACTCTATGGGAGGCATGTAAATTATTGATTAAAATAAAATTTTGTATTCTAAATTTGCACTCGAGCTTAGAATTCAAAATGCACTTGAAAACTATAAGTTAATGTAATTAGAATTGTAATGTTCATTTAAAATATATTATATTAGCCACATTAGATGAAATAATTGAATGCATTAATTCTCTTTTTTATGAAAATTAAGTGTACCAATAGTTTTCATTCTTTATTATATTCATTTAAATAACATAAAACTAACTTCTATGGCATTTTATTCCCATGTGGCTTTTTCCACAAGTTCTATAATCAAAATCAAGGGCACAAAGGCACACTCTCTATATATACCAATGATTATGCCAAATATGGTTATTGAGTAGAAAATTATTGTTTACTTGGTTGATAATATTGATACTAATTTGAAGAAGGCAAATAAAATAGCTTTCCATCCAACCCCTCTTAGTATTAACACAATCGAATACACAAGGTAGGAACACCTACAATTGAGGGAAAACTTAGGAAACATTATGGGTTAGAGAAGGTACTTTTCAAACATTGGGATCCCATAGGGAATGTCAGAGAACACCTTAGTAAATATGAAATGAAAGTAAGAATTAACTATGGGCATCAAGCCTATGACCATGATATCATATTCATGAATGATCAAGATGATTCTGAATGGATATCAAGATGCGTGGATCTAATATGTCAATGATTATGGTGCAAAAAAATCAATATAATCCTACCATTACTAGAGAGGATTCCAAAAATATTGAGAAGCAATAATGGTTTTATAAACCCATTTATGGACCCCTTTCTTAGGAAGAAAAGGGAACACAAGAGGAAGTTGACACATCTAGGGTAACTCATACTGAAGAGAGAACTAGGAGTCCTCCAACTTATCCTACACATGTAATTATTATTGCCTCTCCACAATGAAAAGCTAAAAAAAAAAGGACTGCAATCCCTAGTGGAGTAACTACTATATTTTACATGTTTCCCTTACTTCCTCTATCTATTACCTAGTTGGTAAATCTTCCTTCATTTTATCTTAGGTGCATGTTAATTATTATTCTTTGGCACCAACAATATTATTGTCACAGTATGATAGCCAAGTTGTTTCACCACCCATCATTCCTATGGTGGTATCTACTCTTTCTACTCTACCACCACTTTTGATTACCATGTCTACCCCACTTTCCATTCCACCTTCAACTATGCCAGCATCTTCTATTCCTAAACCAATATTGGCATACACAACGAAGCCTAGGACCCCACTTATTTCTACCTAAAAAAAATGGAAGTAAAGGAAGAACTTGCAGAGGTACTTAATTAAAGAGATGATAGAAGAAGTACAAGAATATCATAACCTATTATGGTTTATGATATTTAAGAAGAGGATAAAATATGGAAAACTAAAGATGAATGGTTATTAGGGCCTAACACTAAAGATTCAAGATCAATCAATGAGATTGTAGAGTCAAAACTAGATGATGAGTGAATGATTGAGGGGAGAACTCAGTATGGAGAATCTATATTTCTATTAGATAAAGAGGGAGAGGTAGAGTCAAAACTACACACTACAACTTAAGGGCCATCCCCAATCATGTTTTTGAGCTCTCCACCTCCAACCACTACAACAACTATCACTTTAACTACCCCTCCTTTGGTTTTAAGTCTTCTAATTTCAAATTATTTGTCCATTTCTTCAATTTTTGCAATAAATATTAGAGGAATGGATTATTTGCATTATTTGAGCCCAATAAACTAGCCCTAGGCTACGACATTACCCATTTTGTCCATTACAACCCAACCTAATTCTATAGACTCCATGGCCACTATTACTATGAATGTTGGGGTCACGTATACTTATATTAATAATTATTTGAAAAACTTTCTAAGCACCCTAGTGATGAATTCATTATTTTTAGAACCAATCCTTAGTCCCCTAAGCTTATAAAATGGGTACATTTTTAAAATTTGGTCTCTACCTCCATTTTTGCTATAGTGTCCACTCCTCAGAGGATGAATACACAAATAGGTATGCCTATGGTCTAGGACCCTTAGTAATACTGACCATTAGTCTTAGTTAGCAAGGCAACAAGGAAGGCTAAATATATAATAGACACACTAGTCTAAATATAGGTTACTAGCTGGAGGAAAATAATACCTCAATTTTCTACAATAGGGACATATTTACTCATGGTTATGTTACCCCTTGAGTCATCCCTTTCAATCACTCAAGATCATCCAACATAATTAGTAGATCTTATATAAAAAACATAGCAACCATTTTCTTTGGATATATTGCATGGACCAGGGAGTTACAACATGAGGAAAAGATAGACTGGTAAGACTTGGTGATAACTAAGCAACCTGTAGTCAAATTTTATTTTGATAGGAAAACAAGCACTTTGAGAAATGTTAAGAGGAATAATATAAATGCTAAGGTTTAATAGATAGAACTATATTAGAGAGAATATATCTTCTATCTAAATAATACCTAAGTAAGTTGAACCCTTCAGACCCTGATAGGACTAGGGAGGATCCCTATAATTTTTTAGATGCAAAAAGGAGAGTTATAAAGTAAATTATAAGAAGTTCTGATCACATAATGTAGAAGTAGCTAGGGGTTATCACTATTCAAGTGGCAAAGGACACAAAGGATATTTTATAGGGGATATTAAGGAAGCTTTTTGATACCATTAAGTCAATATGGTCTGTAAAGGCCACTTCTCAGCCAGATGAGGAGATTTTCTACAATTATTTAATAAAATAAAATATATTGATGGTGAGATTAATTTCCTAAACCAAACAACTAGGAATAAATCTTATACTCATTTGAATCTAATAAATGTAACTAAAGTTTCATGGACCCTAAATTTTGAAGATGTAAAAATAGATAGTTTGCTTGAGTGGCACTTGGAGATGTGAGCACTTGTTTATCAGTTTGTAAATTAGGAATGAGAGGAAAACACTATCCTGATAGACTTAAGAGTCATTCAAGTGAATACACAACAAGGCCAATTGGTCTCTAGGTTAGTTTTTAAAAATATTTTATGAGCAACATTAGAGAGAATCAGAGTAAAAAAAGAAGGAACTAGTTATAGGACCAATGATGAGGTGATGTAGTTAGTCAAAATTTCAAAGGACAAGATTATAGGGATTGAGTAACTATATGATGGGGTTAAGGATTCATCAGATAACTATAATAATGTGATGAATAATCTTTCACAGTTGTTAAGAAATCCATTGATTGATTTTGAAACCATTGACATAGAGTTTCATGTGAGTCATGCTCTTTATCTTTAGAGGGAAGAAACTAAGAAAATAATGAAAACACCACACGTCATGAATAATTTACCATTAAATAATCAACTTCCCAAGTATATGCTAGTGTACACTCAAATTGGCCCTACTTACATCCCTATTCTAGCTACAACTTTGGTTACAACTTCAATTCAACCATTTGTAGCACCTTATTTGGCTAGTGGTGCCACATCAAGACCAATATAAAAATAAATATGTATTTGCATACCCTTTATCAGTGATAATTTTCAATATAAATTTAAATAAAATGTATATATTTTATTTTTAGTTGTGAAATTCTATTCTACATAATCAACATTGCACATGCATAATCTGCATGAGATTAACATATAGTGCTATTTTTGGATGTATAATTTTAGACTTTGCTTGAGATATGAGGCCTTCCCCATACATATATTATTTATAATTGTATAATTTTAGTCCCAAAGGGAGGATAATTTTGGATATTAAGATTGATATGAAATTTTGAGAAGTTATGCTTGACTTAGTTTTTATATGCAAATCTTCATTCTTCTCTAATTATTTGGATTGTGTGAGATGTGATGTCATCCTTGAATCTTAATTATTCACTTTTTCATGCGTTATACTTCTAATATAGTTATTAATTTTAATTTTTAGTTGATTTTAATTCCTTTTTCATGTTGATCATAATCTCCCTTTGTGGATTTACAATAACAGTCTAACAAATGTGACAACCTTTGGTTATGCACATGACTATTTTTTTGTGTTTTATTTCCCTTTGAATCATTACTATGTTTGATTTTTGGTGTGATACAATAAATTACATCAACTATTGGTCTTATTATTTATTTTCCTATCTTAGTTCAAGTGATGGTCTTGAAAGTTTTCATCTTGTGTGGTCCATATGCCTCTCTTCTGCCATTCCCTTCCCTCCTTTTGTATTTATTTTAGAATCCTAGCCACCTTAATTGAGACCATCATCCTTCCACCCACTTCAAATAGACTAAGGCTCATCCATATCTGACTCATCCATGTTTAATAATATATATTACTCACCACTATTCCACCAATAGTTTGTTATAAAATAGAATACCCTACAACCATGCCTTGTAGTGAAATCCTTTAAATGATCACAAAATGTTAGAGGATAACTTGTAAAGGTCTATATGGCATGCCCAAAACCCACATCAACAAGTACTTAATATGGTTCTAGAAGGAGGGCATGTACCTCCACCTCTATTTTGTTGAAAAGAATCACTTATGTTGTATTAGAATAACCTAGAATATTAACAAGGTCTATCTTAGATAATAACTTAATATTATAACTTTTAGAAACCCATAGAAAAGCTAGGTTTGATAAAGGATTAAAGAAAAAGTCCCAAGCCAAATCATTCTCTCCAAGTAGACAACCTCATATTCTATTACAACTGATGGTTAAACAACAAGTTCTCCCTCAAGTTTCATCATGTCTAAGAGGTTCTACTATAAATTTTTCTACACTTGTCCATGACTTACCTAAAAACCATGATAAATGGTTGCATTCCTTTTCTCCCTTGGGAGGAAGGAATGCAAAAGAACATATCAAGGCCATCAAAATCACTTTGGGAATCCTAAATGTAACCCATAAAGATGTGTCTTATATACTATTTTCATTCACATTAAAAGATGCATCCTAACCAACAACTATTTCACAATTGGATATACTTTTCTTGATCAAAATAAACAATTAGAGTAACCAGGGATATTTATCTTCTACCTCATTTAAATGTCAACCTAGGGATGTAGAATTTATAGGATGATGTCACTATATGTGCACACTAAATCTCTAATTTGACAATTTTCTAATTGTATCCAAGATGATGAAGCATAGTAAATGAAATACTTGAAGTGAAATATAAATAAAGTATGGTAAAATAAATTCTTATGCATGGAAGCTTCTGTAATTTAATTTAAGTAAGAATGAAAATTACATAATTCATAAATGAAACATATAGTGCTTAAAGAAATCAAATAACATGCTTACCTAAATAAATAGGTTAGATTGTTGCTGTAGCTTTCCAAAGGGGGACCTTCCTCCTTCCAACTCTAGCTTCAAAAATTCCTTTTACAACACTAAATTTAACTCATAATTGCTCACTCATATTAATCAAAAGTACAACAATGAATTTTTGCATGAAGTTACAATCACAATTGCTTAACACACTATACTTCTGACAATCTCTATTAAACATATACTATTTTCTATATATCTCAACTCTAATGCCACATATTTATATACCATAGAGGAGATTATTTTATGCAAAAAAATATATACATTATATTCTAAAATACATTTGAATTAGGATAACTAAAATTGGTTCCTTTCATTAAATACGTCCTTCCTATGAATCTTGCAACTTTGTTGTAAGACAAATAAGGTTGTTTCATTTTTTAATTGATTCTTTATTGAGATCTATGGAGGTTAAAGAAATTTCTATGAGTCGGTTGAAAGAGAATAAAAATCTATTCATCCACGGTTTTGGTCATGCAGTGGTTGCAAGATGGTCTGTGTAATGAGATTCCTTTGCTGTAAGATGCTTTGTGTTATATACTTATTTGTCAAAAACATCTTCAAAACACATTTATAGAAAAATCATCCTAAAGCAATAGACAACCATCATATATTTAATTTCAATACATAATTATAACTATTCAAAAGAGGTTGAAAACATAATGTTATATGTTTTATGAAAGTATGGAATTATATGGAAAAGTGTTCAAAAGCATGATAAACAATCAGGATGAGTACAATAGATGGACATAATAATAAAACATTTATGGGGCTTATCACACCCAGCAACTTAAGATATTACTCTACCTCAAGCACCATACTAATTCATTCCTAGTGCACAAAGAACTCTAAAATCCATGGGTTTTACAATGCCCTTGACAAGGTGAGCACAAAAACCCCGTCTCTACTCAAATATTTTCCAACTTTTGGCTTCTCAAGTTTCATCCACTGAGATTTTGTCCTACCAGTCTAGAACAAGATGCCAGAACATAGGTGGATGGAAATTTAGGTTCAATAATTGTGATCCCATTTCACCTATAAGAAGAATGTACTTTGAGGTCTTGTAAAATGTTGCATTTAAATTAAAGGGGAATAGGGATCCCTCTTCTTCTATGTAGTAGTGACCTCATTCCAGCATTTGATACATGATGTTTTGGTTGAGGGACTAGTGGAATTTCTTAATCCAAAATAAAAATCTTGAACCTTATCATATTTTTGTCTAAACCAAGTTGTGACTTCTTTCTTTAACATGATTTGTCCCATTTAGTTAAAACAACATTAGGTGCCATTGATTCACCCCTGATAAGTAACTAGATTTCATTTTTTTGGTCTTGTATTATGCTATTTATCTTCCTTTTTTCTATTCATTTAAGAAATATGATGAAAATTATTACAATTGGACATCTCCAACATATATATTTGGATTCCATTCTCTATCATACAAAACAACATAATTATGCAAGTAGAACTCACACAATTGTGCTTGCTCTTCATGTGAACTTACTTTATATATAAAAAAGAAGGAAAGAGGATCAATAAATTCATGGGGAATAAAATAATAAATTATCATAAATCTAAACTTATGCCATTATTATTCAAGATAAACTAAATAAACGTTTGCAAGAGGCCTAAAATCAATGAGTTATTGGGTTATACCAGTCAGGTCCTCAAATTTATATTTTAATTTCGTGTTGCTCTCCTTCTTCAACTTGTTTTCCTCTTTCAATTTCCTATTTTATTTCCTTAGTTCCTTTAGAGATTATAATTAATTATCCATCCAATTCAATAGTTTAGAAGATATTACAAAATAAGAGTGATACCTAACATCAGGGGTAGCTTTATGTTCCTCTTGATGATTGACCTATATAGAAGGTTGTGCAAGGTTGGTTGTAGGATGATCTTTGGCTAAGAGCTACAACTGGAAAGTTGCTATAGCTAGTGCATCTAATCCTCCATTAGGTTGGTCTTGCAGCTACTTCCTTAGTCTCTCAATTTCTTGCAAGGCTTGCTCAAGAGTGGAAAATTCCACTTTTACTATAACAAGTTACTCCAATTGTTTAACTTCTTCCTACGTGGGTTCCTCATACAATTATTCAAAACTATGTTCAACTTGTTCTTCTTACTCATGCATTTCTTTAAGATTGTGTTCAACTTGCTCTGCTTCTTCCTGCATTGAATCCTCATGGAATTATTCAAAACTATGCTCAAATTATTCTACTTCTTCCTGATGGAATACTGGAGAACATTTTTCCCTATCTATTTTATTCTATAAAGATTCATTACTACTAGCACTCCATTCTTCCCTATATTCTTCATTTATTTGAATAATAAAATAAGGTTTAGTTATCATTTTTCTCATCAATATATGAGATCTATGAGGCATGGGGGTTACTTTGGTCTTCTTAGAAGAATATGGGAATTCCTCCTCATATTCATCTGAATCAAGCCATAGAATGAGTTTTTTCTTTTTCTTTCCCTCAGACCTTGTTATAGGTTATTGTGTTGGTGCAGGAATACCTTCTTCTACAGGTTCTTATGTGGCTGTAAGAAGGTTTTATAGTAAATATTCTTATGGTTCTATAGGGAGGGATTATTCTTCTTCTGGTCTTTATTCTTCAACCTCTTATTCTTATTCTGAATCATTTCCTTCTCTATCACTCTCTTCATTTCTTGGTATCTATAAAAATTGCTCCCAACTAATGTTGGGTCTAGTTCTTTGCAAACAATCTTGAACAAGTAATTAAATGAGATAATGGTGGGAGAGAGCTTTAGAATTACCTTTTTCAAAAGCATTCAACATTTTGGTGCTCATATTAAGAAAAAAGTTGGGAATGTTTATCTGCATTCTATGTTGTAAATGATTTAGGAACTTGAAGTGTAGGCCATGCAACATAGAATACCTTCCTTTACAAATGAAATATCTAAAGATAAACTTGATAGCCTTAGGCCATCTTCCTAGTAGATACAACCTTATAGTTCCTTATTTTGAAGTTTTTAGGCATTCATTTACTATTTTAAACTTTTGTCTCTCAGCCTTGACATCATATTTATCTTGCCATTCCTTCCCTATTCTTGGTAGTCTTATTACTTTGTTGATGGTTGTTTTCATTAGCTTACTTCCATCCCTTTTACAGTGGCCAATATATTATGCAATGTACCAGAGAATTCCTCTAAAATTCCTTCATCTAGGGCTTGTATTTTTTTAATATACTATGTCCATCCTATATAATAGAATAAGGCCAAGATTTTTGAGCTATTGGTCAAGGGGGGATATCTAGTGGTTCATGTTTCAACAAATCATCACCCATATTGTGAGAGTTACAGGTCTAGGTGCCTGTAGTAAGGGTTTTGGGAAATGGAATAATGATTAATGTAAAATCTTGCCCCAACTTAATCTATCACTTATCCTTGAGGGATGAGGTCAACATGCATAAAACACTTATGGTAAGAATAAGGGTGGTATTAGCAATTATGTCAATGGTTACATCACTGAAGAATATGATAAGTAGGTGTGATAAGGATAATATATGGTAGTGAATTAATAACATTAAGTCTCATCATCTTTTAGAAATAATTAAAATGTATGACAAGAAATAAATATAGAATAATTAATATATCATCTATAAATATACCTTTCATAAATGTGAAAATGATGATGTGAATTGGCGATCGTGGCATATGCTAGTGTTTGAGTGGGAGCAAATATTTGAGGTAGGATAGAGTGTAGGAATACATCCTATAGCAAGATATGTTTCCTGTAGCAATAAGTGTTATATTGTAGCAACAAGTATTTTACCTATAGTGACAAGTTATTCATCATGTAGCAAGAAGAAAAATATATTTATTCTCCAAGGGAATGAATCTATAAGAAACCAAGGGAAAACAAAATATTTTTATTACATTAACACCTTTCTCTTTTTCATTTTTTTCAATGAATGTTGATCAGCTAGTGACCTAATTTTTTGAGACAACATCCATCAGCAATGCCTAAAGGTTTTCATTGCTGAAATTTTTGATTTTTTTAAAATATTTTTTGGTCCAAGCTCAACTGAAATCAAAAGAATCTAGAGGTAAGGATTTAATTCATCCTAAACCAAGCCATTGAGAATGAATTGTTCTTAGCTATAGGAAGCTTTATTAATCTTGGAAAATATTAGAGAAAGGTTGATAGAAATACCCTTTGGCTGAAGGAACAAGATGATTTGCTTCATGAAGAAGAGATGGATGTTGTTATTCAATAAGTTGGAGAGTTAGAGTCTCATTTAAGAATGGTTTCTTGTATATATTGAGCTTGAGGCCATTAACAAGCAGTTAGAATCAAATGGAGTCAATGGTCATGAGCTTTACAAATCCATTATCAAAAAATTATTTAATATCATAAGGCCCAAGCTATTTAGACTAAAGCTTTCGTTTATTATCCTTATATTTAGAGTCAAAAATGAGTGCCTAGTCTTCTGGTTGGAAATTCTTAATCTTGATGTTCTTGTCATGCCATCCTACACATTGTCTTTATACTATTTTAGTATGATGAAGTGCTTCTTTTCTTGATTCATCAAGCACATTTAGCTACATGATTTGATCTTATTGAGATTAAGAAAGATCTAAGCCCAAATCAAGTGTTTTCTTTAATGTTTTATGTTCAAACTCAATAGGTAGAACATGCTTTTTACCATAAACTAGTTCATATGGAGTGAAAGCAGTTATAGTTTTCCAAGTGTTTCTATAATCACAAATTGCTTTTAGAGGATGAGTTAACCAATATTTTTTATGAAATATGATAGACTCAGTGAGAATATTTTTGAATTATTAGTTTGTAACTTCTAATTAACCATTTTATTAAAGATGGTAAGGGGTAGACTTCTTGTATCTGATTTCATATTATTTTACAAAGGTAGCTATGAGGTCTGATGTGAATTGTGGGTCTTAGTTTATGACTATTTATCTTGGTACTCCATAGCAGGTGAATATTTCTTCATAGAATAATTCATCTAACTTCTCATCTTAGGCATGGGTTAAGGCTTTGACCTCTACTCATTTGGTGACATAATTAGTGAAAACTAGTATGTATTCTTTGTTGTTGGATTAGGATCAATGAGACCTAAAAAATCTAGTCCCCATTTGTCAAAGGGTTATAGAACTAATTGTGGCTATAATGGCATTTCATCAGAGTGAGTGGGCTTTCCTATACACTAGAATTGATCACATTTTTGGGTGTACATCATGGCATCCTTATGCAAAGAAGGATATTAATATCCAATAGTGAGTACTTTCATGACAGTCTATTTGATAGCAAAATGACCCCCACATGGCTCATCATGGTAGGATATGAGAATGTCATGAGATTCATCTTCTCAGAGACATCTTATCATAAATGAATATGGTCCAGTGATAAATAAATATCTTGTAATCCATGAATAATGTCTGCTCTTTTGGATTAGGTGTTGTTTGTCCCTAGGTGAGAAATGTTATGGTAGTGATCCTACAGTAAGATAACAATATCTATGAACCAAAGAGATTGAATTATTATGATATATAAATGTTCATTAGGAAAAGAATCATTAATAATAGGATTGTGCTCATCATTTTGCAATCAAGATAGAAAATTTGATACTAGATTATCCTTATCTGGTATGTCTACAATAGTGATATCAAATTCCTATAACAAAAGCAACCAATGAATTTCCTACATGTTATAGTAGGTTTTTTAATAAAATACCTTATTGTTGCATGATCTGTGTGGATGAATACTTGGTAACATATAATGTAGTGTCAAAATTTATTGATGATATAGATGATGGCTAAAAATACCTTCTTCATTATAGTGTAGTTAAGTTCATCCCCTTGAAGATTATTGTTTATAAAATAGATTACATAGCTCAGAGATTCATATTTTTAATCTAAGGATGGCTCTTAAAGTGGTGTTAGATTCATCTATATGAATGTGAAAAGGATTATTCTAGTTAGGTCCTCTCAGAATAGGAGTTGTTATGAGAAGATCTTTGAGTTATTGAAAGGTAGTTTGACAATCATCAATCCATGTAAATTCAACATCTTTAGTAAGCAATCCAAATAATGGGGTGATAATTTTACTATTTTTTTTTATGAATCATCTATAATAACCAACATATCATAGAAAAATTCTAACATCTTTTTGCTTCTTTGGTGTGGGTATATCCTTGATAATATTTATCTTTGTTTTGTGAAATTGAATTCTAGTAGGGGATATGTGATGTCCCAACACAATCCCTTCAGTAATAAGCATGTGAAAATTTTCATTGCTCATAGATAATTGATGGTCCTAATAGTATTGAAGAACTTTCTCTAGATTGGTTAGTGTTTCTTTGAATGTTTGCCCATAGATGATGAAATCATCCATGTAGATTTCAACACAGTCATGGGAGAGATCAAAAAATATGCTCAACATAGCCCATTGAAAAGTAGCTGGGGAATTGAAAAGACCAAATGGAAAGATGAAATAGGCATAGGTTCCCCAATAGTAAGTAATATTGGTTTTGTCTTGGTCTTGTGGACAACTCATATTTGATTATAACCACTATATCCATCTAGGAATTAAAAATACTTCTTCCTTGCTAACGTATCCAATACTTGATCAATAAATGGAAGGGGAAACACATCCTTCCTAGTAGCAACATTCAACTCTTGGTAATCAACATAAATATGCCTTTTTCCCCCTTTCTTAGGGAAAATGACTAGGGAGAAACCTGCTGGCTATCTGAGATAGGATCAATAAATATTGCATACAAGAGCTTTTTTAACTTGGTTTTGACAATGTTTTTGAATGTAGGATTCATTCATCATTGGGGTCGGGGAATAGGTTTGTATTATTCTTTAATGTAAATGTGATGCATGAATAAATCTATGGGTATTCCTCTCATGTCATGGTAATCCCAAGAAAATTCTATTGTGTGTCTTCTATCAGTAACTTTTTTATTAGGGTGTCAAAGAAGTGCTGATGTTCAAAAGTTTGTTTGGGAGGATGTCTATTTGCTTTGTTAAAGAAAGCATGGTATCTACATTGGCAATTAAAGGGGCATAAATGTATTGATGGGGAATTAATTGATGGAATGTTCAAATAGTTATTATGATTTTAGGAAAATCATTCTCAAGAAAGGTATTCTGAAGAGGGCATGGTGTACATTTTAACAAGTTGGTGGTTACATGATCATGTCGATAGGTGTTTTACATGATACTAGTAAGGATAGTGTCTTCTTCTTGGGCCTATAGAACTAGACTCTGGTCAATTGTGTAGAAAATCTATAAGGAGATAACTTCTTTAAGGTCATCAATCCAAGGGACTGATCTATCATTTAGGGAACGCTGAGCTAATGGATACAACACCAATTTCTTGGTTTCATTTCTATTAGAAATTAGCATTTTTCCTGACTTGTAGCCAATAAAAGCATTAGAAGTGGCCAACCATGGGTGACCAAGGATGAGAGGATAACACCCCAAATTTATCTTTGGTTATAGGACAATAAAATATATTAGATATTTCTAAGAATCCATAATGATAACAAGGTACTCAACAATCCCCTCAAGCTTAATAGTTGATTTGTCAGCCATCTGGAGGATAGTGGGTATTGGATGAAGAGTGATAAGCTTCAGTTGTTGCATGGTCTCCATGGTCATCACATTGATTGTTGCACCCAAGTAAATTAAAGTATTGGAGATGGGTTGGCCATGAATGCTAACATTAACTATAAGACTTCCCAGATCATAATATTTTGGGCAAATTATATTCCCCAACATAATATCTACTAGTTGGCTAATGACATGGACTGTTTTAGGATCCTTCTTCTTTCTTCCCAATTTTTTCAAACATATCTCTCAAGCAGCTTTATTATAGATAAGAACATACTTTATTGCTTGAAAGAGTAGGATTTTGATGAACACATTCTTGAGTTATCTTAAAATATCAAATTTGAGCTTTGGTTTAGGATGTGATATGTTCAATCTCTCTAGAAAAGGAGGATTGTTAGTTTCTTTTTGATTTTCTAATGGACTTGGCTCAAGATTGGCTATGGGTGGCTATAGACTAACATGGAATGAAGTTGGTTCAAAGTGTTCTATGATTATGGGTGAGGTGGGTTGTGAAAGAACACAACATAAGAAAATTTGAACTTGATTAATATCCAAGGTGTATGTTGGATTGTGTCAGTTAAACTAACTTATTGGTAGGATTGGGGATGGGCTAGGTAGGTAATTGAGTAGATCTAATAGGATGATGAGTGTTTGTAATTATGGCATTATGGAGGATGAGAAGGTATTTTGACTTCAAGAGGTAATTCATCCTCAACTCCAACCAATATAAAAAAAGGTGTATCACTTATAGGTAGGAGTTTGGATGCTAGTGTGATATGCCCATAAGGCAAAAGGGATGTGAAAGTGTTAATCTTAACCTAAGGCATTAACCATTTTGGTAATCATGTTGTTAGAAGTTTTGTTAGAGGCTTCTACCTATGCATTGGCTTATGGGTGATAGGGTGATGAAAATCTTAGTTTGATTCCAAATACATCACAAATACCTTGAACTTGTTTATTTTTTAAGGATTTACCATTATCAATGATGATCTTATGGGAAACACCAAAGCAAAAAATGATGTGATGGGTGATAAATTTGATAATCTTCTCAAATTTTATCGAGACAAGAGGAATAGCCTCCACCCATTTGGTGAAATATTCAGTCATGGTGGTGATAGAGTGATGTCAATGTGAAGAGTGGGGGTTAATTTCACCAATAAGTTCTAGATGCCATTGTGAAAAAGGCCAAAAATTGGTGAAAAATCAAAGGTTATGGATGGGTGTATGATGAAAACTATCATGTTATTGACACTTGACACACTTTTTCACATAATCACAATGGTCATGGTTAAAAATAGGCCAGTAATAGCCAAGGTGAAGGATGTCTTTATCCACAATGAGCTCATTAAAGTGACCCCCACAAATACCATCATGAATTTCCTTGATAGAATTAGAGGATTCTTGACCATATAGGTAATGGAATAAGAGGCCCTCAAAGCTACATTTATAGAAGATGCCTCCCATAATGGTATAACAATATATGTTTTGAATAAATGGTTGACAAGAATTATTAGAGAGGCTAGAGGGAACTATGAAAAGGTTAAGGTAGTCAAAGGTTTGCTAATACCAAAGGTTAGGCTAGATCTCCTACACATTAAAGATGGTGAGAGTGTCTGACTTGACATAACAAGGTTTGATGAGGTGATGGACAATGATTGATAACTTGGAGTCCAAGGGTGTTGATTGGATCTAGAAAGTAAGAGAGGTCATGCTGTTGACAAACTTGTTGGTATATCATGGGGTGGTTTGATTGTAATAGTGTTTAAATTTTTCTAAGAGTTCTGCAACCAATTATCTATATAGCTACAAAATCTCATTCTTACATTGGTAGATGCCATTGACTTGATTGACCACAAGTTGGTAGTCACCAAAGATGTTAATCATTATGAATCCTAAAGCTAACATAGTTTGGAAACCTGTTACTAGGGTTTCATATTTGGGCATATTGTTAGTACACTCAAAGTTAAGTTTAAAAGATAAAAGAAAGGGTTCATAATCAAGGGGGATATAGATAATTCTAGCTCCCCCACCATGATGACACTTTCATGTATCAAAGAACATGGTGACATGATAGGTGAAATATGTTGGAGACAAGTTTATGATAGACTTGTCTGGAAATCCAAGGAGAGGGGGTTGGTTGTCTATTAGAGGTACATTAACAAATTGGTCAATAATGACTTGCCCCTTAATTGAATTTTGATGGAGGAACTCAAGGTCAAACTTAGCTAAAAGCATGATCCACTTGGAAATATGCTAGATTTGGTATGGTTTGGAGTGCATGTACTTGAGTGGGTCAGTAGTGGTTATGAAAAAAAATTTATGGTTAAAAAGGTAGTGACAAAGCTTGGTGGCCACGAAGATGAGAGCCAAGCAATTTTTTTTGATATATGTGTAATGAGTCTCATACTCAAAAAATATGTGGCTTATGAAATAAATGGCTTGCTATTTGCATTGTTCATCTTGATGGGCAACCATTGCCCTTAGGGAATAGTTAGTGGTAGAGATATAAAAGTAGAAAGGTTGGTCGTCCCTAAGAGGTGTGAGGATAAGTGGAGATAGAAGGTGTTATTTGAGTGCATCAAAGGCTTTTTGACAATCAACATTCCACTTGAAAGAGATATACTTTTTTAATAGGTGATGAAAGGGTTTACACCAATTAGAGAGTTAAGAAATAAAACAACAAATGGATTTGATCTTCCCCTAAAACTTGTGGAATTGCTTAAGATTGATTAGGGTTAACATCTTGAGGATGGCTTTAATTTTAGCCAAATAAACCTTGATTCCTTAAAGGGAAATTATGAATCCAAGAAGTTTTCTTGATAAGACCCTAAAAATACATTACTTGGGATTAAGGTAGACATGGTAATGGATAAGTCTCTCAAAGATAATCTTGAGAATCATTAGGTGGTCTTTTCAGAGTTTGGATTTTCCAAGTAGGTCATCCATGTAGTCTTTGATGATTTTATAGATAAGGTCATAGAAGATGTAGGTTATAACATGTTAGTGGGTTGCAGTAGTGTTCTTAATATTGAATGGCATGAATCTATAACAAAAGGTTCCCCATGGGATAATGAAGGCAATTTTGTGCTGATCTTCATGAGCAATCAGAATCTGATTATAACCCAAGAATCCATCCATAAGAGACAACATCTCATGGCTGGCTATAATATCAATAAGTTGGTGAATACTAGGTATAGGAAACTCATCCTTTGGGTAGGTGAGGTTGAGGTCATGAAAGTCCACATAGATACATAGTCCCCTTATGGATTTGGTGATAGGTATGATGTTAGAAACCCACTAGGGATAATCAATGGGTTGGATGAAGTTGATAGAGAGGAGATGTTGAATATCTTCTTTGACAAGAAGGGTTGTGCAAGGGTACATTCATTGATGTTTTTGTCTGATAGGCTTGGCTTCATGGTTTGTTATGATGTTATGGGTAGCAATGGTTGGGTCAATACCAAGCATGTCAATGTATGACCAAGCGAGTGTAATACTATGATCTTGGAGAAATGTATAGAATTCCTTAACCTCCTCAGAGTTTAAAGATTGGCCTAGCTTGATAATGTGGGGGTTATCTGGAGTGCCCAAGTTGATATCTATGGTAGATTCATTCAACTTGGTTAAGGTTTCTAAGGGTATGGTTTTGTGGATAGAAGAATTAGGTGCACCAAGGTAGGCAAAAATGAAATCATCATCATGGCATTGAACATATTGAATGGTAGGATAATATTCTCCTATCATCTTAGGATGGGTCAAAGGGATGGATATTATCACCCCTTCCTTTTGATAAATTAGGGGTTTAAGGTTGATCATGTCATTATCATCTCATTCAGGTGGAGGGGATGTTGGTGAGGAAGGGGATTCTTCTTTAAAAATGGTAATAGTGGTTTTTTTGGATTTATTTTTATTAGTTAGAATGAAACCAAGGCCATGCTTCTCATGACATTTTATGGTCTCAATTGAGGTCAATGTGTGTGGGTCATGCTCGTATCATCCTAAGCCAAATCCTTTCCAGGCACACTTTTGAAGGTATAATTTGGTGAAGTCTAGGTTGTCTAAGTAAGAGAAAGTAGAGGTGAATGGTTGAGATGAAGAGGGGGTGGTGGCAAACTTGAGTGGCTTATCGAGTCCCCCATAGATAAAGTGGGTTTAATAGGTTAGAGGCCCCAAGGAAATAATGGCTCTAATGTTTGGGTCATAACCTAGCTGGTGGTTGAGTTTCCTGTACTTGGGGAGTAGGGAAAGCATAAGGGTAAGGAGCTAGTATTCTCTAATGGTAAGGCATTAGAAGGTAGATTCCAAGGGATCAATAGTGGGTATTTTCTCCATGGGAATATATGAGCTGGTAGATGCCTCTATGGAAAAGGAAGTAAGGGCTTCATCTTCCATGGTTGAGGGCTTACTTGCAAATGGTGGGGATGATTTTTGAGGTAGGAGAATGTCATTAGGGTGATAGGTCATGTTACATGCTACAAAAGGGCTTGGGTCAACTTGTATGCTAACAACCTAACCCTCTTGATTAAACTTGACATAATGATAAAGGTTAAAAGGTATGCAACCCATAACATGGATCCAAGGTTTCCCTAGTAAAACATTATATTAGAATTCACCTTTAACCACATAAAAAAGTGTATGGAGTGTACGGGTCCTAGATGAATGTGGATGACAACAATTCCCAAGGTAGTGGTCATAGTGTCATTAAAGGATCTAAGGATGGTAGAATTTTTAGACATGATATTGTCGGCAATTTGAGTTAGTCATAGGCATGAGAAGATATGATATTGATACTATCTCCCCCATTGATCATAACCCATTCAATGTAGGTTTGGTTGATATGGATAATAATAAAGAGAGGGGGATCTAGGTTCTCATGGTGTATAGAAGGTATCTCTGAGTCCTTAAAGGTAAAAAGGGTAGAGAGCACCTATGAAGGCCTCTATAGGTTGGGAGTTTCCTAGTCTAACCTCAATGGCCTACATAACCTCTATCATGGCCTGGTGAAGTGAGGAGTAAATGATCTCATAGAGGTTCATCTTAGCTAGGGTCTAGTGGAGTTACTTAAAAAATGACCCTCTTGATGGATTTATAAGAGTTATCCTTAGAGGTGCCTAAGATGGTCTCTTTGGGCTTAGCTAAAGATGAAGAGATTGGGATCTAGTTTGGTTTAGGTGAGAATATGGGTATGTCCATCGAATGGACATCTTGGTATTCCCTTTATCCTTTTGTTGTGATTTTTTGACCACATTAATGGTGTGGCTATAAGGAAATATGTGATAGGAGTTTGGGTAGGTTCCTCATCACTCTAAGGTGAGAGTAGGGGATTAGGCATGCTTTGACAAATGACTATTGGGTGTGTTGGAAAAGGGGTCAAGGGAAGTTCATCTAGTAAAAGATCATCCTTGTCATAGAGATGATATATGATAACCTGGAGATATTTGTAGTTATTTGTGTCATGTCTAGGCATCCTTTGATAGGAAAAAACTTGATGGTCATTGTACCAGGATGGTTTTGAACCAAAAGGATTAGAAAGTTTGATAGGCTGTAAGGTGAGATAAGAGGCTTGGAACAACCTTTTTAAAATGGTTGAGAAAGACTCAATCAGAGGTGGGAAGGGTCTAGAGGTTGTGGTTTTGGTTGGGAAGTCAGGTGCTTTTTTGGTAATTAGTTTGGTGAGAGGTGGTTTTAGAAAGGTAGTGCGCCTAGCTAATGGTTTTGGCTCAGGTATGTTGGTGGTTGAAGGGTTTGAGGTTGAGAATTTATTTATTGGTAATTTGGGAAAGACCAACATATAAGACAAAAAGTGATTCAATGTTACCAATAATGGTGGGTGACATATATTGAAAGGAGTCTACTTTTTAAGCAAATTTGAGGGATGATGCCCCAAGATAGAAGGTAAGGTAGAGGGAGGTAGAATCCTAGCCATATGGCACTTTAACAGTCCCACCCATTTGGTTGGTTTGATTTGAGGCTGAGGCATATGGATAGATGGGTGTAATTCCACTTTCAAAGATGGGTGGACCAAAGTTTTTGTAGGGAAGGCACCAAAACCTTAGAAGGGATTAGATGGTGGTTAAGCTGTTTGAGGTATGATTGTCTTGATTGGCTAAGAGGGTAATGGGATGTTAAAGGTTTTAATTAGCTTAAGAAGAGGTGAAAATGTGATGGATTGGTTAGTTAAATGGGTGTTGGAAGGTTTAGGTTTATTGGTGTAAGGGAGCCCTAAGTGTTTTTGGAAAGTGGCTCTTTCCATATCTGGTCTTGTGACAAAATCAAAATTTTGGACTAGTTTAAAAAAAGGTCTGTATACTAGTCTCACTCCCTAGGTAGTGGATGGAAAGGATAAACCTATCTATTGAAGAGGAGGGTTGGTAACCTTATCTATTTCCTCAATCAAATGATGTAAGGCTAGGATGGATGGCTCCTCTATGAGAGGGGTTGGTGATAAATTTTCTCTTATAGGCGCAATGTTCATAAGAGTAGTGATTTGTTCTATAGTTAAGGGAGATGGTGAATTAGGAATGGTTGGTTGATCAGATATGCTATTAAAATGGGTGCTTGATAATTATAAATCATTTATGAGTGAAGCTAAAGAGAAATGAATTTCCTTGGTTTGGGTATCTAAAGGAATGGAAGGTGGCTCCACCACCTCGATAGATGGGGTGGGGGAAGAATAAGTAAGTTGGATGATAGGTTCTCCATCAATAAGTGTAACAATAACCATATTGATCTTGGGGGCTTAATGAGAACATTCCCCTTGGGTTCTATCAATTTTGGTAAGGGCATGGTTGGGAAAAAGATTCCTAAGATGTTGAGGGATTAATTTTGAGGGTCATTGAGATTATCTAATACAAGTTCCCCCTTATCAGTGAGGATTTGGATAATATTATTGAAAGTGTTACATTGATTTATGTCATGTCCAATTAATATATGGAAAGCATAGAGGTCATTCTTGTTGTACGAAGTAGGTATAGAATGACAAGAATCAAATTTTTTAGGAGGTTTGGTGGAAGGAAGTTGTATGAGGTTAGCTTTCAATAACTTCTCCAGAACTAATATATAAGATTCTCCAAGTGGAGTGAACTATGTTTGGTCACTTTGGTTTGGGTTCCTTGTGTTTTGGTAAGAGGTATTGGGAGAATTTTTCTAATTGACATTGGGTAAAGTAATGGTTTTAAGGACAACTACATTCACAGTTTCCATACTCTTGGTTCTGGTATGGGATTGGTTGCCCAATTTGAAGGAAGAGGCTATATTGGTCTTGAAGGTAGATTTATTTTTTCATAGCTTAAATTTACCCTCATTAATGGCTTGGTTCTATAACTTACGTACCATGGTAAAAACATCATAAAAATTTCTATGGCTTTAGACACACAGTGTAGAAAAAATATGTTTGGCACAAGCTTGAGCAAAAATTTCTATAATTTTAGGTTGAGGCAAGGAAAATGAAAGCTGATTAATCAAAATTCTCCAAATGGAAATGAAATTGACAATATATTCATCATCAAATCACTTGATAGAATAGAAGTCAGTGATAGAGGCATCTTGGAAATGTTAATGGAAAAGTGATCTAAGAAGTCCCGTGCTAGTTAGGTGAAGGAAAAGATTGAATGCTTGGTGATGTAACTATACTAGTCAAGTGTTAGGCTAAATAAAAACATGGGGAAGGTTTGGAGGAGAAGGTCATCATTAGAAGAAATCATGTAACATGCGTACCTAAATGCCTTGAGGTGATGTTGGGGATCTTCCTTGCTTTGAAATTTTGTAAATTTTAGAGGTTCCCACTGAGGAGGATAAGGTCTAATGGGGATAAAAGGATGGATCAATTCATTCCAAATATGATCATAGGATAGGATGTTATGAACCCCTAAAATGGATGACTTGAGGTTTGTCATCTTGTTTATGAACATATTTATTAAGTTGGTTGGAGGTGGTGCACCCAAAGGATTATAAGGTACACACTATGATTTTGGTTGAGTGATATATTGCTAATTGGCTCATGGTTAAGGGGTTGACACATATTAGAATGTGGATGCTAGAGGTGAGGTAGATGGTATGTAAAGGTAGGTAGATGATGGTGGTTGGGTAGTGGGTACATAACCTTGTGGGTTAGAGATGTATCCTAGATTGGGCATAACATGTACCTATTAAGGGATTCCTGTGGCTTGGGTATGGATGGTAGTTGGTTTGGTGATAAGAAGTAAGGTAGTGACCTTCATGTTAATGGGTAGTGAAGTAGAGGGTATGTATACCACCAAGTTTGGTAGAGGGTATCGATCAATGGGTTAGGGTCGATAGGGGGAAGGTCGGTAGTGCTAGTTGTAGGTGATCTAATAGTGGGTAGAGTATAATGGGTTAGTGGTTGGTTTGTTCCAAAGGTTGAGGAGTCATTGGTAAGGGCAAAAGGTGTAAGGATAATGATTGCTTGGTTTGGTTGGTTTTCAACATTATTTTCAAAGGAGTTATTAAATAAAGATGCTTAGATACTCAAAGGTTAGGTAGTGACCAAAACAATAGAAACATCCCCCATAAGGTTGGATGGCATACCATAAATATGATCCAGAGATGGAGTTGAAACCAAGGCATGGTGAGGGGAGGTGTTAAGGTAGTGTTGAAGGAAAACCATGTTATTATCAAAAAAATTGGTAAAGTCCATTTCTCACTGGGAAAATACCTAAGAAAAACTAGGGCTTCCCAAAGGATGGGGTGAGTCTTCAGCTTTGAAGACGTACTCCATAGATGAGAAGGTAGAAGAGGTTGATTTGAGTGATAGGTTTTGCTCTGCTATGTCTCTTCATTGTTGGTGAGAGAGAACCATGCAAGAAAGGGGGAGAGAATACAAGATTAAACTCACTACTTAAATAGGAAGAAGATAAGAAAATGATCAAGATAATCAAGACAAACACTATAAAGTATGTTAAGCCTAAAAGTTAGTTTTAATCTTGCTTTTGGCTTATGCCTTAGTTTAAAGAAATGTGTGATTGAAGTTGGCTTGTAAAACAAGTACTAAAAAATAAATATGAGGATGGTTTCAAGTTATGTTCAAGGCTTTCAAAATAATCGATATTGGAATTTGATATGTGGCATGGTATTGGGGCCTACCCCCTCACTTTACATGTCATAATGATAAGGGTATCAGGTGCTTTGCTAGTATTTACCAAATTTTAGAGTTTATACTCAACCAGAGAGTTGAGTGTGTTCTCCCCTTGGTAATGAACTCTAAGGAGGATTGCTAAAAAAGGGTAAAGTGAATGTTAGGTGATGAAATCTTATTTAGGCCTTGTCTTAAGTTATTTTGATGTTTGATTAATGAAAGTGGTTTGGCTAGTGTGTGCAACAAAAATTGGTGCTACAATAAGGTTACTATGCTTTAATCCAAAGTGAACTAATATTAAAGGAAAAAAATGGATTTAGCTGATTTTAAGCCCAAAAATAGATGTTAATTTTGTTTATGAGAACATATAGAGAGGAAAGAAAATAAGATGCAAAGAATACGTGAGTAGAGACTCAAGGGTCCCACTGGGTGTGCTAGAATGTGTCATGTAAATTTTTAGATTTAGTTATAATAAAGAGAGAAAATAAACTTAATACAGGTATGGTTGAAAAACCTATTTGGTTGTGCATGCATTTAATCAGAAGACTATGAAGAACTCCTTTTTGGATTGGGAGGAAGACTTGTAGATAATAAATCACTAAAGTAAAATTGTTTATTCAATAGATACTTGGGTGGATTGTCTAGTGATAGCCAAATCCTAGAAGCAAGAGCTTCCTTAGCAGTTGTCAATCCACATGTTTTAAATAATTAAGTTCACAAAATTGAAAATAAAGTACTTGCATCAATAATCAAAAGGTACTAAAATTGAGCACAAGAATACTTGTTGAGAAGTAGACTATAATGATAAAAATAGAAATTAAGCTAATTAATACTAGTGCTAAGGAGTTGGGGTCTACTTCAAAAAATCAAAAAGGGGTTTGTGAACAAATAGAAACATGAAAGGTTAAGTTTGGTTGGGGGTAAGTGGGTGAAAATAGCTTGCTATTTGTCACTACCATAGTGATCATCAATGGTTGGGGTAACCATTGGTGATTAATTTGATTGTTGATGGATGGACAGACCATCAACGGTTGAGTCAACCATCGATGGTTACTATGTCTAGATCTGGGTTATTAAATTGCTTAATATTTATATCTTTTTGAGTCATTTTAGGGGTCAAAATAGAGAATTAAGTGATTTATACTACATCCTTGGGAAAATTTAAGGTGTAAAGGGGTGATTTCATGTTCCATTTATTCTATTATGAATTAATCAATTGTTTCTAATTGAAAAGTGGTAGGTTCTTCAAAAGAAAGAGTAGTTTTCTTAGAAAAGTGAGGACTTTTGAACTTGTACAACCCATGAGAGAGTGTGACACATGGGAGAAGGTTATGAGATGAATCTTCAGATTCATTAGACACCTTTACATTCTTGAATTAATCTGAAAGTGTCAAATTTGTGCTAAAACTATTTTGCTCCTTCTTCACCCTTCCATGCACACAGAACTAGTCAGTAGGTTTGTACTTAGTACAATAAGTAGGGGAGGTTTCAAAAATAATAATGTTTTGGGTGTCTTATAAACTTATTTATATTCCATTTTATGTTTGGTTTCATAATAATGGTGTCATGTGCTTTATGAACCATTCCTAAGAAGTTTGCATATCTAATTTTCTTGCAAATTTGTGAACCCTATAGTTTTTTCTCTTATTTAGATGATTCCATACAATCCATATGTTGGAATTGACTCCAAGATACATGGAAATATTCAAATAATTCTATCCATGTTTGGTTTAGTGTTTCAAGGTGTATTGATAAGCAAATCATCTCAGGTTTACAAATTGGCCTCATTTGAAGCTAACATGTAGTTTCCCACCATTTACAAGATCTTCATGCTTTGATAGTGGTTTTTGAGGGTTAGGATAGGTTTATTTACATGTTTTCAATGAATTTTTGGTATCCTATATCTTTCAATCTCATTCTCCAAGTAATGTTCCAAGGTACTATAGTAATAAGCATCATAAAGTTAGTTTGCTCCATGACTGTCATACATAGTCAACTGAAGGAGATGGGTTAAAGTATTTAACACATCCATGGAGCCATAATTATAGAATTAATAGATTTAATAAATTCTCATATCATATATAATCAATTAAAATTATTTTACTTGGTAGAAGAGGGACTATCTCAGTCAACACAGCCACCTACATACTTAGTCTACCATTGATATGCACCTATATGAGTCTCTCCTTGATGACATAATGGTGAGATGGGAGATTTGATAGGTTTTTAAATATTTTAAAATTATATGAGTGAATTTTAAAACTTTTTAAGGGCTTAAAATTGAAAATAAGAACACATATCTTGCATGTTATCTAAATTTGCACTCACTACCTGTATATGAAATATGCACCTATAAGTGGCATTGATAAAGATATAGAGGTACTTGCATGGAGAATATTGGACAAGTTAAAACTTTTTGAAGTACTAGTATGTTATGTAGAATCATGGAGGACATAATAGAAAGGTTATGTTGGAAAATTGAAGTGGAAACTACTTTCAAAAGGCAATGACTGAGTTTAAGGACCTTATCCCTAAACTAAGAAAATAATGGTCTGGGCCATTTGGTTGATAACATACAACAGGGTTACAAAGACTTTTGATGAATATTAATGACTAAAACTTGAATACTCGATAAAATATAAGAGATATGAAAAGGTTTAAGGTCAGATGACTAGTGGAGGTTAGTTTTTGAAAGGCTCAAAGTTTCCCTTTTATACACTAAACTCAGTCAATAACATCTACATGATTTTGAGTCTTTAAGCAACCTTGTTTTCCAAGTTGGTAGTCTATAATATGCCACCAAGTTTGAGTGGTTAAAAATAGTTTAAAGGAGTATTTATGATCTAAAGGATCATAAAATGATATAACATACTATGTTTTAGGTCCAATATTCAGCTACAGGTTTCTCTTTCCCAAGAGATTGACCTGCAACTCATTATTAGCTTCTACACTATCCCTAATAAAGACTTAAGCAAGGAAACATAAAATTTAGCCAATGGAAGATGAATATAAATTACTCATAGGATACCAATATGATTTATAACTTGTTCTAAGAGTTATCTTCACATAGAAGATCCTATTTATCCCAACATAGTTGACTGTGTTTGACTGTGACAAGCAATAAGCAGGTTTGATTGTGTAAGCATTAGTAGTACATGAAGATGAGAAAAATGGGCCAAATAAAATTCCAATCACTCCAAATAGATATAAATTAGTATTTTTATATTTTAATAAAGCTTAAACATATAGGATTACCTACAAGAACCCTCAAAAACAAGAAATATAGTCAGAGATGGAACTTAATCTTGTCTAAGTAGGGTGTAGAGAAGAGCATGTGAGAGGTTGGAGATAAAAATGAAAATTGTAATACCTAAAATATTATCATTATGATCTTATGGATTTATCATGATATACATAGAATATAGTAAGGAATCTAGACATGTAATGTATATTCTATATGATAGAAACACTATGCACAATTTGCTTACCTATAGTTTGACTTAGGTCTTTGAGAAATTGGAAGGTCAAATCATAAGAAAAAAGGATAAAAATTGGTAAAAATAATTTATATTAATTTAATAATCCACTCCAATATTTAATTAGTCTATAAAAATAGGGGAAGTTCCCTCTATTTTTCTTAGATAGAGGGCACTCCCCTTGAGTGTAAACTAGCAAGTTTTGGAGAATAAGGTTAAAAGGGTGGCCCATAAATTAATGGGACCTTAAAAATAGGTATGTGGAGTTTAAAAACACCTATGAAAAACATGAAAACATATCATAGAGGGAGGAATCCAAATAGGATGGCCTAGACCCTCAATCTTGTAGGCAGGTCTATTATATATGGTTAGTCCTAGAATTTAAATGAGAGGTCACTTTCACTTCTAGATCTTAGTGAGATTTATAACTAGTTGAAACATTTTTATAAGATGAATTTATACGTTTATAATATATTAGGATGTATGGGAATCCATGAAAAGGCCACTTTTGGCTTAAGGATAAATCAAACCTATATGAAGTGGAAAAAAGAGTTTGATAAAGCAACTTTAGAAGCTCATATATACTTGAATGATTTGCATGGGAATATAATTATTGTGGATATGTTAAAAAGGGTATTGAGCATTTATATTGTGGAATTGGTTTATAATTCTAATGTTGTATCTCTATGAACAAAGCTTACGAGCAGAATGAGTCTAAATCCCTTGCAAACCCTGGATAAGGACCTGATTGAGAAACTGAGGATGGAAATCAATTCTAATGGACCAAAATGATCCAAAACTGAGAAGAGATGTTTTATTACTCAAGATTGAAATACAACCATATGTTTTTCTTTGTGAAGAGATGTTTCTTTTCCATTTCAAGTTACATCTTCATTTATACACATTTTGAAGGAAGGAGGAAGATGTGGAATTTCAAAAATATAAAGGGAGATTAAGTGGTTTGACTTCCATGATTTAAAACAATATATAATTTAAGAGATTACTATTTTTAGAAACTTATTATTTTTATATGGGGAGTCAATCGGAGCTATGGTGCAAAAGTTATGGCTCCAGGAAGTTTTGTCATCAATTGGGGTAGAACCATCACCCAAATTTTCACCTAAATTTTTTCCTAGATCACAAAATATCATGGTAAATGATTTGATGATGTATATGACTATTCAAGGATCCCCTCATCAACTTTTATGCTGACCTATCTATATGGACAGGGTACAAATTTGGTTTTTTTAACTATTTTATGTATTGTGTAGGTTATTGGGACTTTAAATATATGAAACCAACTTTAGGAGAAGTATTGGGACTTGTAATAACCCCTCATGTCCATATCATGATTTATAAAAACAATTATGTATACTAGGTGCTTCATCTCAACCAGTTAGAACTGACATAGTGAACATGATAGTGAGAAGGGTGAAAAACTTCAAGTAGGATATTTTTAAGGTGTAAATGATGCCTCTAAGGCCATGTATGGTATTTAAACATGTCAAAAACTCCATGTTATGAATTTTAATGAGAAACTAAAGCCAAATTTGAGGTCAAGTGTGCAAGATGTGTGAAAGAGGAGTATTCTTTGACTGCAGATAGTGATAACTCATTTTGGGAGTCATCATGATGATTAAGACTAAAACTAATGCATGGAGAGACATTTATATAACCCTTTACCCTTAATACAATCATTATACCTATCCCTAGTCAGTTTTGGGATGCTCAAATCAGGTTGAATGATGAAAATAGTTTTCTTGTGTAAAATGAGAACTCCTACACCACATTTCAAGAGTTTTAAGACTTGGGGTGACACTTGTGTTTCCTAAATTTGTGTGATCATTTTCAAATTTTTTTCCCATGAATATGTATCTCCTTTTCTCATCTTGACACTTTTATTTATGACCTTTGAACTTCTTTCTCCTTTTCTCTCTATCAAGTTATATAATAATTACCCATTTAGGCCTTTATAAAATATGTTCCACCTGAGTATAGCAGTGACCTGCTCATTTGCATACCATGGATCAATAGATACTACTTATTTTTACCTCTTTTATGACTGTTTATAGTGTTTTAATTTGAATGATTTATCTTTCTTAGTGATGGCCATTATTTCCTTAGCATTGTTGTCTCATTCTCTCACCTATTTACAGCTTGAAAGCTTCTTTTTGAAATTCATGTTAAGTTTTATATGAAGAATCAAGGTTGAGTGAGTTCATATATTAAAATAGTGCCATTATAGGCCTCTTGTATAGTCCTCATATCCTAAACATTCATCACAACCTCAAAATGAAACACTAATGTGAGAAGATTCAGATTTGAGAAGTGTATGTTTAGTTAGTCTCTTGGTCTTATGTGTGACATGTAGTTGGTTTTTAGTCATCAATAAATTTGGTGTATCACCTCCTTTAGGATAGTTTACTTTCATTTTTATCTACATTTTCCTTGAAATCATAGGTGTAGTAGTCATCTACAAGTGGTATATCAAGGGAGCTAGCCCTATCTAGAGATTCACCTCATTCTTAGGCTACCCACAGTCTAGAGGTGTTTCAATTGAGCCACTTAGATGAGAAGAGTTGAGACATATCATAAAAGGGTGAAAATCTAAGTGACAATAGGTTATTTATTAATTATTTGAGGTGTTTAAATTGAGTCATTAGAAATTCTTGACTTTTTGTTTGGTCTAAAGCTTATTCTAAAGTTTTAAGTGAAAAGATTCAAACTTTCTATTGAAGGGGAGCTTTAAGAGTAGTAACAAATAGTTTTAAAAGAGTATTATCATTCATGTTATGGTCTATTTTGTGAGCTAGATACATCCATCATTTGATGAAAGTGTGAGTAGGTTCATTAGGATGTTTCTTGGCTTTGATGAAATGGCTAAAGTAATTTTCAAAAAGGTCATCATGTTGGAATTCCTTCATTAGAGCATCAACTAAATCCTGTAGTTTTGAGATGGAATACATAAGAAGTTGGTTTTAACATTCAAGTGCATCACCAAAAAAGGTTTTGGATAAGAGCTTAGTGGTATCAAAGGTGTTATTTTAAACCCATTACTTATAGAGACTATCAAAAGACTTAAGAAAGATATTATAGTCCTTAGTCCCATCATATGTGATAGTTGGAGAAATGTTTCAAATATATATGGATGTAATGAATGGGGTTAAAGGTTAAGTTGGAATTTTTTGAAGAATTTTGTTATTCATTGGAGGTTGAGGGATGATATCCCCATTGGCATCTCCAAGAGGAGTGACAAAATTTTGATTTGGTTGAGACATGATGACTTGAGGTGGTTGACTAGTCATGTTTAATAAATGTTATTTCATTTGCATTAATTGGTAATGATTAGGTGTTTGCATGATGTCAATTTGTTAAACTATTTGTGTAAAAAATTGAGTTGTGTCAATTTGTGCATTAGTATGAAGGTGGGGTATTAGTGTTGTTAGGAGGGGGATTATTAGTGTTGGTAGGAGAAAGGGTATTGGGTGGAGAATTACTGACATTGGTATTGGGAGGGGGACTAGGATGGACCTCAATCACATTACATTATGTAATGATTGGTTTTAGATTAGGAAAATATGAAGGAAAAAAGTAAATAGTTTCATCTGAAGTAATAAAATAAGTGAGGTTTTGATCTAAATCTTTAATTATAAAATGTTATTTACTAAGCAGAGGCTAAAAAGATGAAATCTGTTGTCTCCCTAAAATAGCTTTCATTTTTAGGACAACATTTGAATTATTTTGGTCTTATAGACCAAAATTGTATCTTCCATTTTCAAAATTTTGTCTTAGACTTTCAGTTTTCTCATTTTCAAGGCTTCTCAGAAAATCTATAGACTTTGCTAGTCAAGTTCAATGGATTTTACATGATGATTTCTATAGACTTTGTATCTTCAAATTCTACAGGAAGGCTCTTTTATACATGTTCAAAGGCTTTTGTAGGCATTTTCAGTCAAAAGATCAGTTTTCAACACTCGATCATTTTCTAGGATTAGTTCAGAGCTTTGGTTTAATTGAAAATCTTCATCGGCAAGCATCTGAGTACAAAAAGAGACCTGAATCAATTAACCATTGAACCAATTTGGCTCAAAGTTTCAACAAGTTCAAATTTCAACAAGTTCAATGTCTTTGGCAAGAGTTAAATGCTTATTCAAGGTTCAAGGTTTAATCACTTCAAATGGTTCATCGGCTTCCAAAAATTTGGTCAAATCAAAGTGACTTGAATCGTTGAACTATTGAACCAATTAGGTTCAAAGGTTCAACAGGTTCAAAGGTTCAATGACAGGTTCAACCAAAAGAATAGTTCAATCATTTGGTTTAACCAAGTAGTTCAATGCTTTATTTCACTCAGATGGTTCATTTCCTTTGTTTTAGCATCTTTTGGTTTGACCATTTGGTTCGTTAGTCGGTTCAAGCCTTTCGTTGAACCGTTGAACCAAATTTTGGTTCAACATCTAAGTTCAATGGAAAGGTTCAATAACAGGTTCATTGATTTTGGTTCAATCATTTGGCTCATTGAATAGTTCATTTACTTTGTTTCAAAGGCACTTGGCCTGCTTCGTTGAATCGTTAAACTGGTTCAACGAATAAGTTCAATCAAATGGTTCAACTGTTGGTTCAAAGGCAAGTTTAAATATTTGGTTCAATGCTTAGTTTATCAGCCTATTTTATTTGTTAAACCATTAGCTTGAACCATTGGCTTGAACCATTTTGGTTCAAAGCATTAGTTCAACTGATTGGTTCAATGTCAAAGTTCATCTAATGGTTCATTGCTTTTTGGTTCAAAAGGACTTGGCGCGCTTCATTGAACCTTTGAACCGGTTCAACTAATGGTTCATTGGCCAAGTTTAAAGGGGTAGTTCAATGCTAAAAGGAAAATTTTTGAAGGACAAATGCCCTTGTGGAGAACACTTCATCAACCAAAATGCCCTTCGAATTTTCAAAAGAAATCCAAAAGACTTGTTCAAATACTTAGCGGAACCAATTTCTGTGGACATTTTGTCTGCGAGAATTTTTACCAAAACTTTTTGTCCACCAAAATTTTTCATGGGACAAATGTCCATGGAATTACTAGTGAGGAGTTTTCAAGTCAAACACCTGAGATTTTTCCCTGGGGATTTATCCACGAGAATAAAGCCCGGGGAAACATTTGCTCGCAATAGACTACCAAAAAAAAAGGGACTGCTAAACCAAAGGACTACCAAAGGATCCTGAAGGGCAGGTGCCCTTATGGGGGACATTCAGCTAATAATTTGAAAATCCCAATCTGGAAAAGTGCCAAGCGGAAAGCCAAAAGAAGACCAAGGGGTGACATGCCTGAAGACGTCAAATTCAACACAGTCGACTAGCCATTAGAAACATAGTGATGGGCACGCGAACATCAAATTAAAGACAACAAAATCATTGTTGATCATTTGAACATATAGACTAGAATACATTCATAAATTTTAAGGCCTAGACCAGCAGAAAGCAGGGAAGGAATAGAAAAACAAACTGAATCTAGGACCCGATTCAATTAACCAGAAAAGGAGGAACAATGAAGATAAGATCAGACCACCAGACAGACATTGAAAGTTGTAGACTTTCAATTACATGACTTTTTTATCTACATTGAGAAGATCAAATGGGTAAAATGACCCAAAGTTCTAGCTTGTCTTCCTAACATTTCCCAATGCATCATGACGTATTACTGTTCTTGATTCCTTCTTGAAGTGGCTATATAAGAAACTTTCTTTCATTGTAAAATCATCTTCTTTTTGATAATCTGAATGAAACTCTGCTAAAATTGAGAGGCATCATTGAGACTTTGTGCTTAGTCTATTTATCATATTCTGTTAATGAAAACAAGGGACTTTTTTAGACTTTGTGTTGTGATATCTTTTTTGTTTCATTAATTTAATAAGCAAGATTAGTAAATTTGTCAAGAAGGTGCCCTAAAGAATCAACTCTGGAGAGACTTTGTGCCCCCATAGCTGCCTTCAGTGTGTTTGCTTTTTCATTGCTATGTAAAGGACTTTGAGAAGACTTTGAGCTTTCATTGCCCTTCGTATATCACTCTTGAGTATTTTAGGTGCAGACTTTGTGCTGTGTCTTGATTTGCTAGTTATCATACTTTTAGTCATATTTTGCTTTTATTTCTAGGAGTATTCTTGTGGCTAGTTGAACAATTGTTTTGAAAGAAGAGGAGTGCTATCTGTCATTATCTTGAATTTTTCCTTTGTTTTTTTACATCATCTCTAAAGAAAGAGAGATAGATGTCTATTCCTACCCTTGAGTATTATTTTATGTTCATACATATACATAGCATATCCATAGGGAACCTCCCCTTGATGAGAGGAGAGAGAAGTCTCTTCTGATGTGATAAACTTACACATTAGGATGACTAATCTTCTTGCTTTGGCTAATAAGACCTATTTTATTTACCAGTACACTGATAGACAAAATATTCAACCAATAGTTTTTGGTGACTCCATTAGGGAATATACCCATAATCCATTTATAGTCTATCCATTCCATTCACCTCCACACCACAAGAAAAGAATGCACAGTTTAAAGCCTTAAGCTTTAACTGAAGCAAAGTCAATTCTTTTCAAATTTTGTTTTACAATATGGCATATTCAAGGTATACATGAAGCCAAAGGGCTAAAGGTGTCGTTGATCCTATTTTTGAGCTGGTACAACAAAGTGATTTTGATTTGTTTCCTTCACCATCTCATCTCCAACAAACCAAGAGCTTCCCTCCTACTCAAGATAGATCTCCATTACCAGATGAAGTATCTACTTCTGTTGTTGATAAAGCTATGCCTATAATTACCCCTTTGAGATTTGTTATCCCTCTTTTTAAGTATCCTATAATGGCAATTCAAGGCCCCTGGGGTAATGATTTTGGTCCTCTCAATCTTACTCCTCCTTTACATGAGCTTTCACATAGTTCTAAGAAGAATTTTCCTAAATTCTATGGTGATGGGAAAGTTCATCCTGATGAACACATTACAGCATTCAGTATAGCTTATAGAGTAATCGGGGTAGAGTTTGAAGATGTAGTAGTCAGGCTTTTTGTTGAAACACTACAAGGTCCTACTACAGATTGGTTTTACCATTTACACGCTCGATCTGTGACTGATTGGAATACTTTGAAAGATAAGTTTGAAGCTATATTCAAACTTATAGAAGATGCACATACACTTCTGGCTCAACTTACACAAATGAAAAAAGAGCCACATGAGCCTATGAGAGACTTCATAGCTAAATTTGACAAGCTGAGAAACAAAGTTCCTATGATTGCCAAACCTACAACTGAGAATCTCAAATGCTTTTTCATTAATTCTTAGCTACCTGAAGTCAGTTTCCTCTTAAGATGTGCTGGCCATATAGATCTCACTGCAGCTCAACTTTTAGCCACTGAAGTAGAAGATGATCTCAATTTAGCAGAGAAAATAAGAAGAGATCCCAATAAAAATAGAGCTTCATCATCTTCCAAATTTTCATCTAAAAACACCACAAATCCAATGGTGTAAAAATTAGCAAATGAGCTCCTTGCCCTCAAAAAGAAAATGGCTCAAGGAATGTCTTCTGCTCTTACATACAGAAGGACGTTCCCAAATCAATCATATCAGGGCAATGTTATCAGAAACCAAGGACAACAAAATCACCTTCCTCCTCCACAAGAAAACTTGCTTTGAAAGCTCCTCTAACCAATTTAGCAATGGGATATATTCAAATAGAATCAAAATTCTCTTATTAGCCTGAATTAAATCAAGAAAATGATGTTGATATCATTGAAGATAGTCAAGAAGAATTAGCTAGCAACTCTTACATTGGTTTCTTAAATTATCAAGATGAATCTAAAAGCAAAGGATAAACTTTAGATGGATCATATGCAGTGTTTACCAGGTCTAAGAACCAATCAGTCTAGTAGGCTGATAAAGAAAAGATAGAAGAGCAATCACAGCCAATAATCACAATTACCAAGCATGGGACAACTCTACCCTTTCAACCAAAAGATCTGGTAATCACTCAAAAGGTAAATACATCTTATGTGTTTTTCCCTTTTACTTCTAATTTGCAAATCAGTCCACCTCCCATCCCTTCTAAAACTCAGAAAGCTAAAGTACCTTTCTCTGTACTTAGCTCAATTCAGCCATTTGATATAATTGATCATGTCAAAAAGACAAAAATACAGATGTCTAAATTTGAGCATTTGTAGTCCAATCTATATCAATTGAATAAGTTGGTCTAATATGTTAAAAATCAGACCATCTCTGTAAGACAAAAGGCCAAAAAAATGACTTTTGATTCTTCAATGAATATGCCTATTCCAAATAATCTGATTATTACTCCTCCAGGTATTTCTAGAAAAATATAACCCTTCTATGTTTCCCTATTAATCAATGGCCACAAACTGAGTAAATGTATAATAGACTTAGGTGCATCTAAGAATTTTATGCCTACCAAAGTCACTAAGTCTCTTGGTCTCACATTAACCAAGACATTTGGCAGATGTTTCTCCATGGAGAACAAGCAAGTGCCATTGCTGGGGCAAATCAAAGATGCCCAATTTGCATTCACAGCCTTTCTAGACAAGAGGATTAAAATGACTGTATTTGTGGCTGATGTTCCAGCATCTTATGGCATTTTACTTGGATGGAATTTCTGTAAGGATGTGAGAAGAGAACTGAACATGGATCTATCTGAAGTAAGGATTCTTGTCCAAGGCATGATGAAGAGATTACTTCCTGAAAAGGAAGCAAAGTATGTAGTTACCAAGACGTCAACTCTTGAAGCTCAAATCCTCTTTGAATTTGTAAGTATGGGTAATTAATTTTTATATACATATCATAAAAAAGGACCCTCCATCTCTAATGAGGGAAAGTCTGAAGTGAAGACAGTGTCTGATGAGATTTGGACTCTAGAATTTGACGATAGTTATTCATCTATTGGTTTTAGAGCTAGAATTGTCTTGATATCTCCTCAAGGAGATATGTTTCCTTCATCATATAAATTACAGTTTAGCAATATAAATAATACAGCTAAATATGAATCACTATTGCTAGGTATCAAGGTTGCTCAAGAAAGAGGCATCAAGTTTTTTCATGCTAAAGGGGATGCTGAATTAGTGGTCTGCCAAGTGAGAAGTTCATATCAGACCAAAAATGAAAGGATGCGCCATTACCATAATCTTGTTTGGGACCAAATTGAAAGCTTTGATGCTTTCAACATTTTTTCCATTCCAAGAGAATCCAATGATATAGCTAATGCACTTACTGTTTCAGGAACTCTTTTAGTTCCTCATTCTGATTTTAAAGAAGCCAAATATACCATTGAGCTGGTCTATAGGCCGAGTGTTCCTGACAATGTTGATTATTGGAAAATTTTCAATGATGATAATTAGATCATTACCTTCTTGGAAAGAAAAGACAATTTTGAACAGCTATATCTTGAAGGCAATGAATCTTAGAAGTCTGAATTAATTTTTGAATCTAGTTCAGATGTCAATGAAGAGTTCTTATAGTTGAAAGGAAATAAAATTCCTAAAGGCCTGGTTTCTCTTGAGAAGCTATTCGACAAGCATGATAGATTCATTAAGCAACAGTAGACAGATTGGAATTTTTCTCAGGGATTTGACCAAGTGAATCTGACTAACAAAGAAAATCCAAATATGGTCAACATTCGTAAGTGTTGTACACCTAAAGGAAAATTCAAATTTACTTCTTTGCTCCATCAATACATTGATGTCTTGGCATATTCATATGAAGATCTGAAGTCTCTCAGTCTTGATGAAATCCATCATCATATTCCTCTCAAGGCTGATTCAACACCTTACAAACAAAAATATAGACAATACAATCCAAAATTTTTAGGTACAATTATGTCTGAGATTCAGAAAATATTAAATGCTAGAATTATTTTTCTAATCCATCATTCTACATGGATTAAGAATATAGTTCCTATAAGGAAGAAAAATGGCAAAATCTGCATTTGTGTTGATTTCTAAAATCTGAATTAGTCTTCTCTAAAAGACAGTTACCCTTTACCAATCATGGACCAAGTGCTTCAAACAGTAACATGATCAGAAATGTTATCAATGCTGAATGGCTTCTCAGGCTATAACCAAGTTGAAGTTGCTGAAGCTGACCAACACAAGACTGCATTCATCATGCCTTGGGGTACATTTGCATATAAAAGAATTCCTTTTGGATTAATAAATGCTATCACTACCTTCTAGAGAGCTATAGACATGGCTTTTAAAGATGAAATTGGCAAATTCATAGTTGTATATCTTGATGATTTAACTATCTTTTCAAAGTGTCAATCTGATCATATACGCTACTTGCAACAAGTGCTAGAGCACTGCCAGTAGAATGGTATTTCTTTGAATCCTAAAAAGTCTATTTTTGGAGTGACAGAAGGGAAACTCCTTGGACACATTGTGTCCAAAGAAGGCATAAAGATTGACTTAGATAGAGTCAAGTCTATTCAAGAGCTGAATTTTCTTGCAAGTAAGAATGTTGTTCACTCTTTCTTTAGAAAAGTGAATTTCTTACGAAGATTCATCCCCAAATTTGCTAAGAAGATAAGACACATTGTAAACATGATGAAAGGAAAAGCTACCTTCAGCTGGACCAAAGAAGGCAAAGTAGCATTTCAAGATATCAAGGTCATTATTGCTCACGCCCCTACCTTGGTCTACCTAGATTACCACAAAGATTTCATTATATACAGCTATGTGTCTGAGCATACTCTTTCAGTGATTCTTGTCCAACAAGACAAAGAAGGTATGGAATCCCCCATCTCTTTCATGAGTTACCCTCTGAAAATTCATGAAATGAAGTATTCAAATATAGAGAAGCACACCTATGCCTCGATAAAAGCAGTCAAACACTTTCACTTCTATATTCTGAATTCACATACTATTGCCTTAGTTCTTGATAGTATAGTCAAGTCCATATTAACTCAGCAGGAGTTTGGCATAAAGAGAGAATTGGATTGCAAAGATCCAAGAATTTGATCTGGATATCAAGCCAACAAAGTTGGTCAGAGGTAAAGGTCTTTGTCAATTAATGGCTGACAATAAGCCAAAAGATACATAGCTTGAAGAAGCTGAAGTGGACAATATGCCAACAGTCCTTTTTGTTTCTACTACCAATGAATGGTATTCAGATATTGCCTATTTTCTAACTTCTGGAGAATGTCCTACTCATTTGTCTTATAAAGAGAGGAGAACTATCAAATTGAAAGCTACCAATTTTGTCCTTTAGGACAATGGCCTGTATAAAAGAAGCATAGATGGAGTTTTCCTTCACTGTGTAAATAAAGAATAACAGACCTAGCTCTTGAAATCTTTCCATAATCTAGCATGTGGAGGAAATTTTTTTGCCCCTGTGACTACTCACAAAATTCTGTGAGCCAGGTATTATTGGTTGACTCTTTTCCAAGATGCACATAAATGGGCAAGGAAATGTGAACTTTGCCAACAATTTGTTGGAAAACCCAAGTTGACTACTCTACCTCTCAAGCCAGTAATCATAGAGGAACCTTTCTAGCAGTGGGGACTCAATTTTATTGGGACAATGAATTCATCTTCAAGTGCTGGACATGATTATGTCCTTACAGTGACTGATTATTTCAATAAGTGGGTAGAAGCAATCTTGACAAAGCATGCTACTTCAAAAGTTGTATGCAACTTCCTAAAATAGAATATCATTTCCAGATTTGGAGTCCCACTCAAAAATTTTACTTATAATGTAGCTTGTTTCACCTCTCAAGAAATCACGCAATTCTATTTTTATTATGGAATTACGCTCTCTCATTCTTCAGATTATTTTCCACAAGAGAATGGACAAGCTGAGTCCAGCAATAAAAATTTGGTAATTATTATCAAGAAGCTTGTAGATGATAATCAAAGGACGTGGCATAAAGCATTGATGGACACTTTGTCAAGGTGAGAAACACCCTCCGAAAGCACACAATTGATTACCAAACCAAGCAACTTAATATGCGGAAATAACCAGAATCAACAAGTAACTAGAATTCAGAATACCATAGAATATGAGAGACAATACACAACTTGTATTAATAACTCTTACAGAAAAGAATACAATAAAAAAGATGCCACCTCTTCTCCACCACCTCTTCAGAGGTTTCCCACACCTCAAGTGAACAGTAATTCTCTCCTCAAAGCTCTCTCTCCTAGGTCCCAACACCCAACTCAAACACAGAGTTGGTGTTCACCTTACACCTATGCTCCACGCACTCCACAAGTGCTCCACGCACTCCACAAGTACACACTTGTACTCCAAGTAGATTCTGCCTGATCTTGCTCCTTATTGTGTTGCTGTCTTATCTGATCTCCAACCTACAGATCAATACTGGTTCTACACACCTGTGAACCTTAACCTTGCACACATACACACCTATAGATCAACGATCTTACTTACCATGTAGATCTCCTATCGTAGCCATGCTCACCTGATGACCAAGATCATACATACCTGAAGAATCCAGCTGACTCTCCAATCCAGCACCAACACACTTGGTACTGTGGCACTAGGAGCAACACACCATTGCTCTACCTCTCTCTGAAGGAGCTTAATTTCTCTCTTACTCCCTAGCACAAGTTTCCAATACAACCATGAGTCTAATATATAAAACTCATCCAAACAATAATTAGACACCTAGTACAATAATTAGATCCGTAACTCTCAGTCTATAATTAGCACTAAGCATGTAAAAACTTGGTTCGTCAACCCACTGCCCGTAATAAACTCATAGTCGAACCACACAGGCGACCGACACCGGTCCCTATCTACTTGGGGGTCGCCGACACCGGCTGATCTCTGACTGACGTCGGTTGCTTTCCTGCCTTGTCCTACCGACGTCAGTTGGCCTGACCGACACCGGTGTCTGTGACACTTAGAAACCCTTCTGCACCCTCCTCCATGTCTGCATTAGTGAAGCTTTTAGCTCCACAACTTAACAATCTCCCACTTGGAGATAAATGGCTACACTGTACCTATACCTATACCCCGTCTAATCTGTTTCTTGGTTTGTATCCCTCTTTAAGCTGAATCCTGAAGACCACCCACCACACAACCTGTGATGTACCTCTTGTCATCCGAGTACCCTGCCACATCTGAACCTACAATCACATGTAGTGAAGTCCTGACCCTGCATGTATACCTGCTGTTGGTCCCTCTCAAATCCCTGAGAACCCACTTCCCCGAATTGGCTCCTAACTCTCTGACAGCTCCCACTGAATGGGAATACTTAGGTCTATACCAGACCTCATGTGATTTCAAACACTGTACCTATCCAACCCTTAGTGTGCTCCGACTCTGCATCCTGAACCTCACCAACACCTGATTCACTTCATCTCCCACTGGAGACAAAATCAACCTGTGATCTCCATGTCTTCCATGTTAAAGAATTTCGCTACTCCAAACTCCTCCTAACATGCCACTAAACTAATCTTACCCTTAGCTCAACAAAACCCTGTATGTACGAACCCTGCTAGCAAATATACCATCCACATACAGCAACAAAATGATGTCGCGACTCATCATCCACCTGGTAAGACAAACCACAGTAGTTACCCTGACACTGACTAGAGTCATGCTCTGTCATCCCCCTGTCAAAACCTGTACCACTGTCCTGCAGCTTCCTCAAGACCGTATGACCTGGTCTTCTGTCTCACGTATCTGTTCTCTCTATTCTTCAACTAAGGAATCCATTCATCTTTGTGATTTCATCTAGCTAGCAACCCTACCAAATCTCTCGTTTGGTTCTGCATCATATCCCTGCCATGCTCCCACTGTTTCCTAGATCCTTCTTGCTCTACAATCAGCAACGAGTATAAAGAAGAGGAACAACAAATTTGAGGCTTACTTACGTCTTCAGTCCTCCATATGGGCGTTTGAGACTCCTTGACTTGCTGTCCACCCAAAATCCGTTATGATGACCGACCTCAGCCACCACACAGTCTGCATCTGACTGATGTCGGTTCCCATGCATCTGTCCCTGACTACCAACCTGCTGACGTCGGTGTCCCTGCTGCCAACGTCGGTCCTCCTGATCAACCTCAGTCTTACCTACTGCCGACATTGGTCCTCCTAACCGACGTCGGTCTTACCTTGTCTGACATCATTGACTTCAGTCTGCACATGACTGACATCGGTATTTGTTTGTTTGACACCGGTTCCTCCTAATCGATGCCGGTATTTGTGTTCACCTGTGAGTGATGACTTTTTACCCGCGAGCTCCTTTGAATCAATCCCCATGTCCAAACTGCCCTGCTCAGAAGTATCCAGCCCATCCACTGAACTCTATTTGCCATCTCCTCCATAAACACCAAGGCTTTCCAGTTCTTAAGCCTATCAAATATATCTATCTTTCGCTTAAGAACATGCATCTCCTTCCTGCTCATGTGACCAAGCCTACGAAGCCACGTCTCCGCAATAAAAGAAGAATCAGTAATATAAACAAGTAGATAAAGAGTACCTATTTTGTTACCACCAGCTAATTCAAGTGCACCCGCTGTGAGAGTTCTTGTGCATCTCTCATCACCCAATATTTCTAAAGAAAATAGCCATATCTCCAAACCTGGGACTTGCATGACCCTCATCAACACCCATGTGTTGGCCACCTGCAATTTCAGCTTCACTTCCCCTTTGCCAATTATTTGGCAAGGCTCACTAGCTCCTCTACCTAGGGCTGCATGGAAAGAGGCAATCAAATTTGTTATCCAAGATTCAACTTTATCCAAGAAACCTCCCAGAGCATCCTGTGCCACATCACCTGCAACATCTACTTCTTCAGTTCCTTCATGCTGATCTGCTACCAACCAACAATATTCTTTTTCCTACTCTTTCTTTCCATGGGACCTTAAGTGACCATCTGTGCTTTTCAACTCCTCCATTCTTAGCTTACTTTGTTCTGCCATTGCTCTACTCCCACTCGATCGAAAACCCTTGAGAGTGACCTGTAACCAAAAACAAACCCTGCTCCCTGCAACCTTAGCTTTGATACCACTTGTCAGGTATCAAGATATTAAACCTACAACCAAGCTCTGATACCACTTGTCAAGGTGCGAAACACCCTCTAGAAGCACATAATTGATTACCAAACCAAGCAACTTAATATGCAGAAATAACTAGAATTAACAAGTAACTAGAATTCAGAATAACACAGAATATGAGAGACAATACACAACTTGTATTAATAACTCTTACAAAAAAGAATACAATAAAGAAGATGCCACCTCTTCTCCACCACCTCTTCAGAGGTTTCCCACACGTCAAGTGAATAGTAATTCTCTCCTCAAAGCTCTCTCTCCTAGGTCCCAACACCCAACTCAAACACAAAGTTGGTGTTCACCTTACACCTGTGCTCCACGCACTCCACAAGTACACACCTGTACTCTAAGTAGATCCTACCTGATCCTGCTCCCTGTTGTGTTGCTGTCTTATCTGATCTCCAACCTACAGATCAATACTGGTTCTACACACCTGTGAACCTTGACCTTGCACACATACACACCTGTAGATCAACGATCTTACTTACCATGTAGATCTCCTATCGTAGCCATGCTCACCTGATGACCAAGATCATACATACTTGAAGAATCCAATTGACTCTCCAATCTAGCACCAACACACTTGGTACTGTGGCACTAGGAGGAACACACCATTTCTCTACCTCTCTCTGAAGGAGCTTAATTGCTCTCTTACTCCTAGCACAAGTTTCCAATACAACCATGAGTCTAATATATAGAACTCATCCAAACAAAATTAGACACCTAGTACAATAATTAGATCTGCAGCTCTCAGTCTATAATTAGCACTAAGCATGCAAACACTTGGTTCGTCAACCCACTTCCCGTAATAAACTCGTAGGCGAACCACACAGGGGACCAACGCCGGTCCCTGTCCGCCTGGGGGTCGCCGACGCTGGCCGATCTCTGACCGACGTCGGTTGCTCTCCTGCCTTGTCCTGCCGACGTCGGTTGGCCTGACCGACACCGGTGTCTGTGACACTCAGCAACCCTTATGCACCCTCCTCCATGTCTGCATCAGTGAAGCTTTTAGCTCCACAACTTAACACACTTTGTGGGCTGACAGGATCACACCAAAAAGGGCAATTGGTATGTCTCCTTTTCAACTTCTTTATGGTATTAATGCTGAGATACCAATCACTTTAGAGTTACTAGCCTTGAAATTGGTGAAGGACATTAAAGATCATACATATGAGAGTTCTCTTGACAAAATAATCATGTGCCTAACTTAGCTAGAAGAACAGAGAACCATGGTGGTGGATAAAATTTTTGTTCATCAAAATCTGATAAAGAAACTTTTTGATCAGAAGGCCAAAAATCGTGATTTCTAGATTGGGGATAAAGTCCTGTTGTGGGACAAAAGAAGAGAGCCAAAAGGGATGCATGGAAAGTTTGACTCCCTTTGGAGAGGCCCATTCATAATTCATCAGCATATGGGTGAAAATAGCTTTTTGTTGAAATACCAAGATGGCACGCTCTTTTATCTACCCCATAATGGGCAGCAACTAAAACACTTCAATTCTTGAAGTATCAGATCATTGCCTCTGTATATATGTATATTTGTACAGTTTTAATTTCTATTTTGTTTTGTTTTTTTATATTTTTGATTCCTTTCATTTTTGGAAAGCATGACTCTGAAGCCCAATGGTACACTTGAAGACATTGGAGATTCTGAATTCTACTCCTTTCAATTTGTTTTGTAATTGATAGAAGTTCCCCAACTAGAGCCAGTTGTTGTCTCCCAAAAATAGCTTTTTTTTAGGACAACATTTGAATTATTTTGGTCTTATGGACCAAAATTGTATCTTCCATTTTCAAAATTTTGTCTTAGACTTTTAGTTTCCTCATTTTCAAGGCTTCTTAGAAAATCTACAAACTTTGCTAGTCAAGTTCAATGGATTTTACATCATGATTTCTACAGACTTTGTATCTTCAAATTCTACAGGCAGGTTCTTTTATACAAGTGGCTTTTGCAAGTATTTTTAGTCAAAAAATTAGTTTTCAACACTCAGCCATTTTCTAGGATTAGTTCAAAGCTTTGGTTCAATTGAAAATCTTCATCGGCAAGCATCTGATTACAAAATGAGACCTAAATCATTGAACCATTGAACCAATTTGGTTCAAAGGTTCAACAGGTTCAAAGTTTAACAAGTTCAATGTCTTTGGCAAGATTTAAACACTTCATCAAGGTTCAAAGTTCAATCACTTCAAATGGTTCATCGGCTTCCAAACATTTTGTCAAATCAAAGTGACTTGAACCGTTGAAACATTGAACCAATTAGGTTCAAAGGTTCAATGGGTTCAAACGTTCAATGACAGGTTCAACCAAAAGAACAGTTCAATCATTCGGTTCAACCAAGTAGTTTAATGCTTTATTTCACTTAGATGGTTCATTTCCTTTGTTTCAGCGTCTTTTGGTTCAACTATTTGGTTCGTCAGTCGGTTCAAGGCTTTCATTGAACCGTTGAACCAAATTTTGGTTCAACGTCTAAGTTTAATGAAAAGGTTCAACAGTAGGTTCATTGCTTTTGGTTTAATCATTTGGCTCATTGAATAGTTCATCGACTTTGTTTTAAAGGCGCTTGGTGTGCTTCATTGAACTGTTGAACCAGTTTAATGAATAAGTTCAATCAATTGGTTCAACTATTGGTTCAAAGGCAAGTTCAAATATTTGGTTTAATGCTTAGTTTATCAGCCTATTTTATTCATTGAACCATTGGATTGAAAAATTGGCTTAAACCATTTTGGTTCAAAGCCTTGGTTCAACTGATTGGTTCAATGTATTGGTTTAACATCAAAGTTCATCTAATGGTTCATTGCTTTTTGGTTCAAAAGGACTTGGCACGCTTCATTGAACCTTTGAACCAGTTCAACTAATGGTTCATTGGCCAAGTTCAAAGGGGCGGTTTAATGCTAAAAGGAACTTTTTCAAAGGACAAGTGCCCTTGTGGAGGACACTTCATCAACCAAAACACCCTTTGGATTTTCAAAAGAAATCCAAAAGACTTGTTCAAATACTTGGTGGAACCAATTTCTACAAACATTTTATCCGTGGGAATTTTTACCCAAACTTTTTGTCCACGCAAATTTTCTACGGGACAAATGTCCGTGGAATTACTCGCGGGGAGTTTTCAAGTCAAACACTTGGGATTTTTCCCCTAGGATTTATCCATAAGAATAAAGCTCGAGGAAACATTTGCTCACGATAGACTGCCAAAATAAAAGGGACTGCTAAACCAAAGGGCTGTCGAAGGATCCTGAAGGGTAGGTGCCCTTACGAGGGACTTTTGATTGCTAATTTGAAAAGCCCAATCTAGAAAAGCTCCAAGAAGAAAGCCAAAATAAGACCAAGGGGTGACACACTTGAAGACGTCAAATTCAACACAACCGACTAGCTATTGGAAACATAGTGACGGGCGCGTGAATGTCAAATTGAAGACAACAAAATAACTGTTGATCCTTTGAACATACAGACCAGAATACATTCACAAATTTCAAGGCCCAGACCAATAGAAAGTGGGGAAGGAACAGAACAACAAATTGAATCCAAGACCCAATTCAATTAACCAAAAAAGGAGGAATGATGAAGATAAGATCAGACTGCCAGACAGACATTGAAAGTTGTAAACTTTCAATTACATGACTTATTTATCTACATTGAGAAGATTAAATGGGTAAAATGCCTCAAAGTTCCAGCTTGTCTTCTTAACATTTCCCAACGCATCATGATGTATTACTGTTCCTGAGTCCTTAAAGTGGCTATATAAGGAACTTTCTTTCATTGTAAAATCATCTTCTTTTTGATAATCTAAACTAAACTCTACTGAAATTGAGAGGCATCATTGAGACTTTGTGCTCAATTTGTTTATCATATTTTGTTAATGAAAATAAGGGACTTTTTCAGACTTTATGCTATGATATCTTTTTTGTTTCATTAATTTAATAAGCAGGATTAGTAAATTTGTCAAGAAGGTGTCCTGAAGAATCAACTGTGGAGAGACTTTGTGCCCCCATAGCTAATTTTAGTGTGTTTGCTTTTTCATTGCTATGTAAAGGACTTTGAGAAGGCTTTGATCTTTCATTGCCCTTTGTATATCACTCTTGAGTATTTCAGGTGTAGACTTTGTGATGTGTCTTGATTTGCTGGTTATCATACTTTTAGTCATATTCTACTTTTATTCCAGGAGTATTATTGTGGCTGGTTGAACAGTTCTTCTAAAAGAAGAGGAGTGATGTCTGTCATTCTCTTGAATTTTTCCTTTGTTTTGTTTACATCATCTCTAAAGAAAGAGAGATGGATGTCTGGTCCTACCCTTGAGTATTATTTTTTGTTCATATATATACATAGCATATCCATAGGGAACCTCCCCTTGATAAGAGGAGAGAGAAGTCTCCTTCTGATGTGATAAACTTACACATTAGGATGACTAATCTTCTTGCTTTGGCTGATAAGACCTATTTTGTTTACCATTACGCTGATAGACAAAATATTCAACCAACAAAACCAATATGAAATAAGACTATATAACCACATATAGAACATTATTAATCAAGGTGTACAGAGTCAACTAATTCAACTTAGTATTGCTGAATAGAAGGTAGATAATTATATAGAGTCAACCAGGTTGACTTAGTATTATAACCTAAGTAGAAATAGGGATATAAAGTTGATCGGGTCAACCTAGTACTATAAACATGGAAAAATATAGTTTGATAAGGATATAGAGTCAACCAAGTTGACTTAATACTATAACCTAACTGACAAAAAAAAGTACATGGTCAACTAAGTTGACTTAGTACTATAGACATGGATAAACATAATCTGTAAGAGACTGTGTTGAAGAGACTGACAATATGCTAAAAATAGATAAAGTTTTTCCAATGTAACTGAAATAAGAAATGAAAGAAAACACACAAATAATTGGATCAATGAGAATGATCCAATTTGGGCACACAATAAAAAACCTTGCACCAACATTGGCCAAATACAAGTTTTTGAAATACAACACACAATGATCAAAGAGAAAATAGTCAACTAAAAGGTAAATGTTAACTAAGTGGTCATCCTAAGTGTTTTTATATTATTATGAAATGTTATTTTAAGTGTGATAGGTAATTTGATTGAAAATAAGGAAGTAAAAAAGCAATATATTGATGGTTTCAAGATGTTTAGGTTGAAAGATATCTATGTTGGTAATGGTATTGGCTTGGTATTGGGGCCTACCCCCTTACTACACAATTTCACAATGATAAGGGTGTCAAGTTCTTTGCCAATATATACCATTAACCACATGTTTATACTTGGCTAGAGAACCAAGTCAACTTCCCCCTTGGTGATGAAATCCAAGGAGGTAGGCCTTGGCAAGATAAATGTTAAATGTGTTTTAAATATTTTGTGATTTGGTAGTGTGTGTAAAAAGACAAAAATAGTGAAACTAAATGAAAATTTTAAAAACCACCTAATTATACTATATGAGCTACTCTAAGCATGCAAATAACTAAAAATGAATGTCTGAATTAATTATTAGCATATAGTTATTAATTCCCAAATTAAGAATGGTATAGATTTAACTTAGATGACATTGTATGCAAACATTATAGAATAGAGTCAATACGGCCACTAATTTTCTATAGAATTAAGAGTCCTTAATAACTAAGCCAACCAAGTTGAATTAGTCTTTTAGATAAATGACAAGATATATAACTAAGTTGACCAAGTCAACTTAGTTTACTATAGGATTGCATTTTTGAAGACTAAAAACTTACATAAAATAGAACTGTAATGAAGTACTAAATTTAAAGAGAGAGAAAGAGAGGAACCTTGGTGGGTTGGAAGATGATAAGTTTTGCAAATTTTCTATTGTAGTTCTTTGAATGTTGTTTGTAAGTTCTACAAACTAAGTCATTTTGGCCCAACTAGTTCTATGAAACCCTATTTGTTGAACCCTAATAAGATGACTAAGTCAACCTTCATGACTTAGTTTGTTGATCTAAATGTTGGTTGAAATACTAAGTCAACTTGATCAACTTGGTTTGTTGATTTGGATGCTGATTGGAAGACTAATTCAACCTACTTGACTTAGTTTGTTGATCTAGATGTTGACTGAAAGACTAAGTCAGCCTACCTGACCTAGTTTGTTGATCCAAATGCTAAATAAAAGATTAAATTGACCTTCCCAACTTATTTTGTTGATTTGGATGTTGAGTGAAATACTAAGTCAACTTACCCAACTTAGTTTGTTGGTCTAGAACTAAATAAGAGTACTATGTTGACCTACCTGATCTAGTAACTTATATTTATTATTGACTTGTACAAAAAGAATAGAGTCATTTTGATATGATTTTGTGTTAAACCTATGGACAAAGGTTATACCTATACCAGCCTAGTCGACATAGTATCAAAAATATATAAAAATAATAAAATGATATAAATGAAAGCATGAAAGAAAAATTGCAAGGGTTAGATTCACATTGGGTTCACTAGAATGTTACAATGAAAAATGCATCAGATCTATAAATCAATCCTATCTTAGAGAATACAAATCCTACTTACACTTTAAATTAGTGATACATTATATAATCAAAGTCATGACCAATATGGATCTACTAGACCTAATCAAGGGATATCTTATCACAAAATATCACTAAGTAGGGTTTCAAAGCCTCTAGTTAAGAAAAACTATGCAGTAACCCTAATTAATTATGTGTTTTCATATTCACTATAGTAATACCAAGTAAAGAAAAATATAATCTAGTGCTCACCAAAGCTCGTGGCACAAAGTGGGGGTAATAATTAATAAAATTAAACATGCATAAAAGACATATTCTCATGTCAATGTATACAAAAAACTAATACATGAAATAGAAGTGCAACTACATATCTATATACTTTTTAAAAGGAAGAAAAATTTTAGGAATACTTACCTTTGAAGATGAACCCATCGAGCCTCAATCTATCCCTTGGCCAAGGTTATTTTTAAGAGGTTATTATGGTATGTAAGGATGACAAGGATAAATCATCTCTAGGCTACATAACTTATCAATGCATTTAAAATTCTTCTTCACACAATAAGATCTATATATCCAAAGAAAGTATGAACCCCTAAGCTTGCTCCTCAAGTAGAATGACAGATAAGTAGATCTGCTATATATCTTACTTCTTCTCTTCATCTAGAAAATGGTGAAATTATTGTGTTTAAATAGTCATATTTAACCCCAAACCCTTTTGATATTTTCAACTGATAGGGTCGACCTAGTTGACCTAGTTTTGAAATTGACAAAAAAATATATTAGGTAATGAACTATGTTGGCTATGGCCAACTTAGTTCTTAGAAAGCTATGTCAATAATGATATAGGGTCAACATGGCTAGCATAGTCATGTAAACTACCAAAAATGGGTTTAGGTTAGGGAAAGGGCTAATGAAGGTGGAAAATGACTAGAGGAGTGTGAAAATATGAGGCAAAGCTTAGGGGAATGGTTTTCATGATACAAGTGTGTAGATATCAATTGGCAAAAGGGACAATAATCCTGTAAAGCACCAATGGTCTATCCACCTATTTCTTTGGGCACCCCTTAAGGCATGCTCTTAGAGATATTGAGACTTGATGAGTTCTTTCAAGATATAAAGTGTTAGTAAGTGGTAAAATTTGAAAATATTATGTGTATATAATCTCTACATCGATACAAAGAAGCTTTTAGAAATTGGTAGTCATACCTCACTTCAAACACATGACCATTTTTTCACCTTTTTTTCTCAAAGTCTTTAAGTAATAAAAATATGTTATTTATTTCAATAATGCTTCCAAACATATATTTCCTTACCAATGCTCCCTTAGATTTTTTTCTCCCCATTAGAGATAAATAATATGTTTAATAAGATAGGCTCAAATTGTGGCTATCTTTTCTTCTAATTCTTCGAGTAAGGCGTTTCCATATGTTTTTAACCCTGATGTAATTTCTCTCCTTATGTCAATCTATTAGTAGCATGGATGAATAAAAGCTATAAGATAGACCTAAGACTTCAATATTTTGTCCACACATCAACAAAATTTCAACATTTATTTGAGCTACACATTAGACATGGAATTGTGTTACAATCAAATAAGCTCTCATGATGTCCTTGTCAACCCTTGACAGTTGAAAATTACCAATTAAAGATGACACCACCCTGAAAGTTATGGACCCCTTTGCAATGTGTATAGGTCATATAAATATAGGTTTGGTGTACAAAATAGGCCCTTTGGCCTATGATATCACCTAAAATATTTCATCACTTGTATGTTTTGTATGACCTTGCCCCTTCCCTACCACCTTTCTATTGCTTAAGCTTACTATGAAATAAATGACTCCTCCTTGCACAACTTATTTCTATATCATATGATATAACACACAACCTCATGTTCCACAATCATCTCCATTAAAAATATAAGATTATTGTTGCTTACCACTTCATGTACAAATTTTAAGATGGTCACCAATCATAAGTTTTGAGTAAGGTATGATTGCTGATTTATAGTCATTCATTTTATGAAACTATACATTACTAAAACATAGAATTACATCCTTTTTGACATAACTTACACTTTTAATTATAATATCATTTTATATTATTAATTATAATATTTAACTATAATTATATAATATAATATGTACTACAATTATATATTATAAATAAAATATAATGTGTATGTACATATGATAACATATATTGATGATAAAGATATGATAATTATAATAATTATGTTATATAAATAAATATTCACATGGTACAAGGAAACCAAAAGAAAGCAAAATTTGGATCAAAATAACGAAGGGTTAATGCGAAAAAAATAGAGGATTAGGAAATAGGGTAAGACTTGGAACTAATGAATTTAGGTATGGTTAATAAACTTAATGTTTTGTAAGTAGAGGATTCTTTTGATGATATTATTGATATAATGATTGATAAATTTTAAAATAAAAATGATTTAAAATCTTTCTTACAAGAAGAAGAAAAATAAAATGTTGATACAAAATCTCTTTCAAAAGAAGAAGTAGAAGAAAGCATTGATAAAGAAGTTACATTTTTCACCTTAGGGGATTTGGCATGTCTTTCTCCTTCTTAACTAAGGGAATTAGTAAATTAAGACAACTTAAAAAAGGCATTCAGGTCAATACTAAATGTTAAGAATAACCTTGGAAGACCTCCTTTTTCAAACTCAAGAAATTTAGAAGCTCAAATCAATATAATCAAGGTAACCTAGATTCAGATTTTGAAAATACTTTCCAATTTTCCCAACATAGAAATCAGATCAAGAAAACCACCCTCCCTCTGCACCAAGCACTAAATATTCTTCAAAGGTAGGAAATAAGTCAATCACTCATAGTAATACTAGGTTGAAAAACTAATCAAGGTATTGTAAGACTACTCATAAAATCTTTAAATCTTCTCTTCTTTTCTATTCATTTTTGTCTTGAGTTGAAAGGCCTTGTTTGTTATTGGCTTTGTCAGAGTTTCTATTAACTAGGGTTTAGCCTTTTTTTATTGATCAGAACAATATTATATATATATATATATATATATATATATATATATATAATATTGATTTTATAATATAATATATCAATATATTATAATACATAAAATATTAATTAAATGCCAATGAGATGTAGAAGGGTTGGTTATGCCCAGCCTTACTCAAGTTCAAATCTCTCTTAAATATATAGTTTTTGCAAATTAATTTCAGTAGTTGGTGGACAAACAAATAATGAATGTTATTATTTTGATTGATATGGGAGCAATTTTGCATCTCTAATTATAATTTTTTAATTAAAAATTAAAAACCTAAAAAATTATTAAAGTTTAAAATATATTTTAAAATCTAAAATTATTTTTAATATATTTAAAATTTATAAATATTTTTGGAACATTTAAAAATTAGAAATATTTTAAAAGTATTTAAATTAATATTGTTTATTACAAATATTTATAAGAATAAAATAAACTAAAATCACTAATCATATAAAATATTTTGAAAATTTTATTGTTTAAATTTATGAGATAAATATATTTATATTAGTTTAATATTTATGACTGTAATTATATATAATTTTTTTGGTTAATTGTGTTAAAATTTATAACTCTCATTTTAAAAAAATAAAATATATTAAAATATTAAATTTAAAGTTTTTAGAAATACTCATCATCTTTATTTTTAACTCAAAATTTAGATCACTAATAATAAGAAAAAGAGTTAAAAATATGGACACGATACATTTATAAAATTTAAATCTAATTTTTATAGATTTTAAAATATAAAATCTCTATATTTATATTAATCTAATATAAATATTTTATATATAACAATTTTATGACCATAATTACATATAATTTAAATTTTTGTAATTATACTTTAAAAAAATATTATATCACATTTTAGTACCAAATATTTTATATATTCAATAATTAAACATTATTTTTAAATTCGATGATAAATTTTATAAGGTTTATAAAGATTTAATTCTTGTTATAAGAAACATTTTGTTTTAATAAGTATATTTATATTTAAAGAGGTTATAATGAATATGTAAATTTTAAAACTAACATATATATTTAAATAAATTTATGTTAAAAGTTGAGAAATGTCAATTTTAAAGGTTTGTTTCACTTATGTTACAAGCTTAATATTATATTCTTTTACTTAAACTTCAAAAGTTCTTTCTGGATTAATTTTCAGACACACTTTAAAGGGGTATATGATCTAATATATCCTTCAAATCTACCAAAATAACTCCCCTACATATCTAACATTTAACTTGGACATTTACTCATCATCCAACTTTGTTGGCATCTTGTACAATGACATACAAAGAGGAATTTTTGTGATCTCATCCACTTCAAGAGAAAATACTGATGTCTAAGGAAACATAAACATACCCATGAAACCCTAGAATTGTGTTCACTAGTACATAAAATGACTTTATATCCTCTTTTAAAAATAAATACTAGAAGAAACTATTGGGTGTGACATGGATGCATGTGAAGGACTATTTAGTCCAAGAAATTGACATCCATTACTTCAAATAAGTAAAGTTATCTTCTTCCTTAAAATCTATACATCATAATTGTAGAACTAAAATATTGTAAAAACCAATTAGAAGTAGAATATGAGATATTTAGGTCAGGGATATCCTCTAAAACATTTATTAAATCATCTCCAACATCAATAGAACCTAAGTCACAATGTTCCTCTGCATTTGTTTAGTTCTACCCATATCCAACCCTAGTATCAATAGGGCATTGAAGTGAAACTTTATTGTAGCAAGTATAACCCTTATTTATTTTCGAATGGGCCCAAGGGAAAAATAAGTTATAGTGGCCTTATTGCAACAAAACTTGTTTGATCCACCAAAAAGGTTGGAAGCATTCATATGTCCATTAATAACATATCTGAGCCCTAAAACACCACCATTCTTCCACATACCCCCCTTAAAACTCTTAAATTCATAATATTCAATCCCCAACTCAAAATGAACAACTATCATTAGCTTTGCTACCTCACTCCAATCTCCCTTAACATCAAAACCCACCCAATTGACCTATGTTATCCATTATCAATATGTTTGGAGGTTTATAAATATTTTATTTTTTTCCAGTTATGGTTCCTAATACTTTTCCTTCTAAATTCCTATTAATTTAACATCCTAATCTCTAACATCTTTTTTATGTTATTATTCTTCTCTATTTCTAATTTTCTATATTGTTTCCAACATGACTTTTCTCTAACTCTCACTCCAACACTGTTAGCACATAATTACTATTATTTTCTTCCTCTTCTCCTTCCATTTTTCAAGGTTTTAGTTGATCTTTACATTAATAATTTTGAATATTAATTTTTTTTAAAACTTTTTTAAATTTTAGAACAATTACATAACTTTCAATAACCACTACACACTAGATAAAATGTAATGATGAATGAGATCTTGAATGTAAAAATTGAAACACATAAAAGTAGGATAAAAGTCAAAAGATCAAAAGTTAAGCCTTCAATTTTTTTTGGATTTTTTTATTTCATCTTTATCTATATTTATTTTCCTTATAGATACTATAACATCAATTGGCACTCTGGAGGATGGGATCTAGTGGATGATGAAATTCTTGACCCTTTGGAGTTGATTTTATGGATCGATTCGTAACTCCTTATTTTTTGGAGATATTTTATAAAAGCTTGGGAATATGAAATATTATTAAATAAAATATTTTTCCATAAAATGAGGAACAATTATGTTATTAGAAAATTTTAATATTTATTCAAGAATTCGATTAAAAGTTTGTAGTCGTTGTTGAAGACTTACACATATGGTAATCAAAATTAACATGTAAGTGTGTATTGAAGCATTTATTCCATATAACTAAGCGAGCATTTTAACTTCTCCTATGCACATGAATTTTAAATCTTATGCACAGGTCAACACTTGCTATCTTTTTATCTTTTATGAGATGAATCTCAAGCTTCCCATTATATAAACCTCATACTTGACTAATTTATTAATCATGATATGATGTAAGATGTTAATAAAAATGAGTGGTTTTAAATTTAATATTTATTTGATAATTATAATTTTTTTAATTAAAAATTATAAATCTAAAAAGATATTAAAATTTAAGATGTATTTTAAAATCTAAAATTATTTTTAATATATTTAAAATTTAAAAATATTATTAGAAAATTTAAAATTTAGAAATATTTTTAAAGTATTTAAATTAGCATCATCTATTATAAATATTTATAGAAAATAATAAAATGAAATCATTAATTATATAAAATAGTTTGAAAATTTTACTGTTAAAATTTATGAGATGAATGCATTTAAATATATTTATATTGGTTTAATATTTATGAGCATAATTATATATAATTTATTTTGATAGGTGTGTTAAAATTTATAACTCTCATTTTTTTAAAAATAAAATATATCAAGATATTAAATTTAAAGTTTTCGGAAGTACTCATCGTCTTTATTTTTAACTCAAAATTTAGATCACCAATCATAAGAGAAAGAGTTAAAAACATGGATACAATACTTTTATAAAATTTAAATCTAATTTTTATAGATTTTAAAATATAAAATCTCTATATTTATATTTATCTAATATAAATATTTTATATATAACAATTTTAGGACCATAACTACATATAATTTAAATTTTTACAATTATACTTAAAAAAAAATATTATATCACATTTTAGTACCAAATATTTTATATATTCAATAATTAAACATTAGTTTTAAATTCGATAATAAATTTTATAGAGTTTATAAAGATTAATTCTTAGTATGAGAAATATTTTTTAAAGAAATAAATTCTATTTAAATTTAAAGAGGTTATAATGAAGATATAAATTTTAAAATTAACATATATATTTTAAATAACTTTGTTTTAAAAATGTTGAGAAATGTCAATTTCAAAGGTTTGTTTCACTTCTGTTACAAGCTTAATATTATATTTTTTTACATAAATTTCAAAAGTTCTTTTTGGACTAATTTTCACACACACTTTAAAAGGGTATATGATCTAATATATCCTTCAAATCTACCTAAATAACTCTCCCACATATCTAACAATAAACTTTGACATGTACTCATCATCCAACTTTGTTGGCATCTTGTACAATGACATATGAAGAGGAATTTACTTGATCTTATCTACTTCAAGAGAAAATAATGAGGTCTAAGGAAACATACACATACCCAGGAAACCCCATAATTGTGTTCACTACTGCATAAAACAATTTTGTATCCTCTTTTAAAAATAAATATTAGAAGAAACTATTGGGTATGACATGGATGCATGGGAAGGACTATTCAGTCCATGAAATTGACATCCATTACTTCAAATCAGCCAAGTTATCTTCTTCCTAAAAATGTATACTTCATAGTTGTGGAACTGAAATATTTTGAAAACCAATTAGAAGTAGATTATGAGATATTTATGTGAGGGATATCCCCTAAAACATTGATTAAATCGTCTCCAACATCAATAGAACCTAAGTCATAATTTTCCTCTCCATTTGTCTAGTTCTACCCATATCCAACCCTAATATCAATAGGGCATTGTACTGAAACTTTGTTGTAGCAGCTATAACCCTTATATAATTTTAAAATGGGCCCAAGGGAAAAATAGCTTATGGTGTCTTTATTGGAACAAAACTTGTTTCATCTACCCAAAAGGTTAGAAGCATTCATATGTACATTAATAACATATTTGAGCCCCAAAACACCACCGTTCTTCCACATACTCCCCTTAAAACTCTTAAATCCATAATCTTCAATCCCCAACTCAAAATGAACAACTATCATTAGCTTTGTCAACTCAATCCAATCTCCCTTAACATCAAAACCCATCCATTTGACCTATGCTTTCCATTATAAATATGTTTGAAGGTTTATAAATATATTAATTTTTTCTAGTTATGATTCCTGATACTTTTCCTTCTAACTTCCTATTAATTTGACATCTCATTTTTGTTATTAGTCTTCTCTATTTCTAATTTTCTAATTTGTTTCCGACATGACTTTTCTCTAACTCTCCCTCCAACATTGTTATTGATCACTTTTGCACATAATTTTTATTGTTTTCTTCCTCTTCTCCTTCCATTTTTTAAGGTTTGAGCTAATCTTTACATTAATAATTTTGAATATTAAAAATAATGAAAGAAACTTAAAAAAATTGCACTAATAATTTTTTTTTTAAATTATATATATATATATATATATATATATATATATATATAAACTTTAGAAACAATTATATAGATTTTAATAACCACTACACATGAGATAAAATGTAATGACGAATGAGATCTTGGACGTAAAAATTGAAGCACACAACAGTAAGATAAAATTTAAAAGATCAAAAGTTAATCCTTCAATGTTATTTTCCTTGTAGATATGATAGTAGGATGGGATCTAGTGGAGGGGATAATGAAACTGTTTACCCTATGGAGATGATTTTATGGATGCTATCACAACTCCTCATTTATTTTGGAGATGATCCTATGAAATCTTGGGAATATGAAATATTATTAAATAAAATATTTTTCCATAAAATGAGGAGCAATTATGTTATTAGAAAATTTTAATATTTATTTAAAAGTTGGGTTAAAAGTTTGTAATCATTGTTGAAGACTTATATATGATTATCAAAATTAATATGTGAATACGTATTGAAGTGTTTATTCCATACAATTGAATGAACATTTTAACTCCTCTTATGCACATGAATTTTAAATTAATACCTATTCAATACTTACTCAGTAGCATTAGTTCATTTCCCAACAATCAAAAACTATAAAAAAAATATGTCAAATACTATGAAAAATATATTAAAAATAACAAAAATGTAGGAGAACCTTCGCTAAACCTAGACAACAATGAAACCTACTACAAAACCCAATACAAATAGACCCAAAGCACCCTCAAACATGTTTAAGCCATTTTTTAGGTCCCATGTACACAACACTCAAAAGTTTTTACAAACTATATTGCTAAATGACAATCATCTACTTTGTTTTTTTCTAAGCATTAACTTTTAAACCAGAATCATTAAAAAATAAATTTAAAGGAATGATTTTTCCTTTTTATAAAATGAGATCACCAACTTGCAAATATCTTCACTAAATTGCTCCAGAAGAACACTGCCTTAGGATTGCACTTCTTTGATTTATTACCTCCTCCTCATGATGTCATAATCACATTCAATGGCATATGTAAAGTGGGCGTGGTGAGAGTATCATCAAGAGAAACAATCATAAAATTAGATCCAAATAGACTAATTTGTTTCTTCGAAAGTATTTACAATTTAATAAATTTTAGTCAATCCACGTATTTTAGGCCACCCATTCAAGTTTTTATCAACCTCATTTCATTCATTGTATCACCATTACCTCACATGATGGACTCCTTGAATCCATTCACATAGGCGGTCCTAATGAAGATATATACTAAGACATGTCACATCTATCAATACAATCTATAGTTTCCATTGAATAGCTTTAATTACCCAATACATGATTAAACACGTGTCATCTCAGTTAAAATAGGTGAGATATATCTAGTTACTCCTCTAAAAGTGTAGAGAATGCACTATGTGACAATTTAGATGAGTCTGAAACTAATTAGACAAATAATCTAACTACTTTAACTATGTAAAACCTAATTAGATGACTAATACCAATTAGACCAAAAATAGAAAAGGCTTCTTCAATTAAAGAAGCCTTTTATATAATTTAATCAACTGATGAAGGAAGCCATATGAAAATAGATATGGATACAAATATTTTCAAGATTTTTCAATTCTAATTCTCAATAACACTAACAAGAGCCATTGTATTTGTAATGGTAGTGCTGATTTATCTTTATTTGGTGAATGGAGGACTACAAAAATTATAGTGAAGAACACAAGCACTACCAATTTTGTGTAGTCTATTGGACTTATGATCAAATCCCCACATGTTTTCGTATACTCTCTCCAAGTGCTATTGTGATATAATGTATCTCAAATTAGGTACCACCTTGACTATTATAGATTCCTCTATAGAGACTACAACTTCCATACTAAAGAGTGTAACTTTCATGGTAGAGATGTAGTTTTTTTTGTTAAAGTAGGGGTTTTTTAAGTGAAAGAGTGTAAATTGGTAGTCATACCTCACTTCAAACCCGTGACCATTATCTCACATTTTTTTCACAAAGAGTTAAGCAACAAAAATATGTTATTTATTTCAATAATCCTTCCAAAACATATTTTCCCTTACCAATGCTCCCTTAGATTTTATCTCTCTCGATCGAAGACAAATAAGATGTTTAAGAATATAAGCTCAAATTGTGGCTGCCTTTTCTTCTAATATTTCAAGTATGGCATTTCCATATGTTCTTAACCCTGATGTGATTGCTCTCCTTGTGTCAATATATGAGCAACATGGATGAATAGAAGCTACAAGATAGACTTAGGACTTCAATATTTTGTCCTCACGTCAGTGACATTTCAACATTGATTTGAGCTGCACATCAAACATGAAACCCTGCTATAATGAAATAAGCTCTCATGATGTCGTCATCCACCCTTGACAGTAGAAAATGACCACTAAAAAATGACACCACCTTGAAAGTTGTGGACCCCTTTGCAATGTGTGCATGTCATGTAAATCTAGACTTGGTGTACAAAATGGGTTCTTTGGTTTATGATATCATGTAAAATATTTCACCACTTGCATGTTTTGTATGGTCTTGCATATTCCCTATCACTTTTCATTGCTTAGGCTTACCATGAAATAAAATGTCTCCTCCTTGCATAACTCATTGTTACATCATATGACAGAACACACTACCTCATATTTTACAATCATCTCCATAAAAAATATAAGATTATTGTTACTTACCACTTCATACACAAAAGGTAAAATAGGGTCACTTGTCATTAATTTTGAGTAAGGTACAACTATTGATTATAATCTTTCACTTTATAAAATCACACATTACTAAAACATAAAATTAAATCCCTTTCAATGTAACTTACATCTTTAATTATAATATCATATTATATTATTATTTATAATATTTAACTATATTGATATAATATAATATTTACTATAATTATATATTAATATATTATAATTATATAATGTGTGTATATATTATAAGTGATATATATATATATATATATATATATATATATATATATATATATATATATGATAATTAAAATAATTATGTTATGTAAATAAATAAGGAAGGATTTATTAAACCCATTGAGAATTTAGAATAAATATTCACATGGTACAAGGAGCTTAAAAAAATAAAAATTTGGATCAAAATAATGAAGGGTTTATGGAACCAAAAAATAAATAAAGGATGAAGAAGTAGGGCAAGACTTGGAAATTAATGAATTTAGGTGCGGTTAATAAATTTAATTTTTTTAAGTAGAGGATTCTTTTGATAACATTGTTGATATATAATGATTGATAATTCTTTAGATAAACATGATTCAAAATCTTTCTCAGAAGAAGAAGAAAAAAATTGCTAATAAAGAATCTCTTCCAGAAGAAGTAGTAGAAGGCGCTGATAAAGAAGTCACAATTTTCACCTTAGAGCATTGGGCATCTCTTTCTCCTTAACTAAGGGAATTAGTAAATTAGTACTACTTAAAAAAGTCATCTAGGTCAACGTTAGATGGCAAGAATAACTTTGGAAGACCTCCTTTTTCAAACTTGATAAATTTAGAAGCTTAAATCAATATAATCAAGAGAACCCATATTCAAATTTTGAAAATACCTTCCAATTACCCAACATAGAAATCAGATCAAGAAAACCATCCTCCCTTTGCACCAAGCACTGGAGATTCTCCAAAGTTAGGAAAGAAGCTGATCGCTCATAGTAATAACAAGTTGAAAAACTAATTAAGGTTCTTGAAGACTATGCACAAAATCTTTGAATCTTCTCTTCTTTTTTGTTCATTTTTACCTTCAATTGAAAGGCCTTATTTTTTACTGACTTTGTCAAGTTTTCTATTAGCTAGGGTTTAGCCTTTTTTTAATTGATCAAAAGATTATTATATAAATAAATATATAATATTAATGTTATAATATAATATTAATGTTATAATATAATATATCAATATATTATAATAGATAAAATATTTATTAAATGTCAATGAGATGTAGAAGGGTTCGTAAAGTAGGTTGGTTATGCCCAACCTTACTCAGGTTCAAATCTCATAAAGCATTTATAAGCCGGATATGGCCGTTTGAGTTCACTTAGAAGTTTCAGTGATCGGTGGTGATTGTTTATATTGGTTTAATGTTTCTTGAGAAATGGGACCCTTGATTGTGTCTTAGATCCAGTTTGTAACTCCAATAAAAAAAGTGAATAATATTATTTATATATAATATATTAATAATAAATATAATAGTTTAGACAATTAGTTAAGAATGTAAAGTCTTAAGTTAGAACTTAATTATCATTCAACAATATTAAATCAAATGTTTTGATGAAAAGTGGATGACATTTTATGACATGAAGTAGTCAATATTTGGAAGAAAAATATACAAGTCAAAGGAGGTAGATAACAGTTAATTTGAACAGGTCATAACTGCTAATTGTTGTAATATCATTATTTAAATCTTATTTTTTAAACATTTCATTGTATATTATGTGATATGATGTTAATCCTCACAATTTTTTTATTTGAAATTAATAATACATTCTATTTAACTCTCAAAATTTATGAGATGAGTATATTTAAATATATTTATACTAGTTTAATATATATGAATATAATTACATATAATTTTTTTTTTAGTTGTGTAAAAATTTATAACTCTCATTTTTTTAAAATAAAATATTTAAGATATTAATTTTTTTTTGAAATACTCATAGTCCTTGTATTTTTCATATTTTAATATTATATATTTTATACATTTAATAATTAAACGTTAGTTTTAAATTTAATAATAAATTTTATAGGATTTATAAAAATTTGTTTTTTTTATGAGATATAATTTAAAAAATATATATTTAAATTAATAAAAATATGAATTTTAAAATTAGTATATATATTTTAAATAAATTGATATTAATTTTTTTGAGAAATATGAATTGAGAAGACCTATTTCACTTATGTTACAAGTTTAATATTATATATTTCTATTTAAATTTATTTAAAATTGTATACTAATTTTATGAATAATCTTTATTAATTTTTTTTAACATTAAAAATATAATAGAATTTAATTTTCTTACTAAAAATTAATATTAATTTGGATTTAAATATTTTCATATTTTAAGTGGTAAATAACAATCTTTTATTCCAAATTTATATCCTTATACTTTTTCAGTATATTTTTGGTTATTAAATATATCAATATAATCCAATAAAATAATTCATTCTCATAACTTTTCTCTTTTTGTTTTTTTAACACTTATGTCTTGTAAACTATGAGTACGGGAAAGGTTCTAGTAGTAGTGTAACAACTAACAGTGAAATAAGGTTTTGTTCAGGTGCATTCTATTGATAAAACATATTAGTGTGCATAAATATTAAAATACACCAGTAGTGGTGTATGTAGTATCTAATACTTGTTCAACATTTATTTTATAAAATTAAAAGTATTCAATCACATCTTGACAAGAAAGACTTAAGTATTGATACTCTAATTCACAACTATTGGTAATCCCAAGGTTAAGTTTTAGTCAAAGGTTTAAAAATGTATTTTATGACATCTCATGATAAAATTGGTTATATCATAAAATCTATAATGAGTTAGACCTTGAAACCTTAGTTATAAATAGATAAGATGACATATTAAAATGGATAAAAAATTTGGAAACTTTATTCATTGTTCAAAATTAGAATGCACCATTACTAGAACCTTTCCCCTATCAACACATTATTTTATCTTTCAAATCATGAAAGGAACATTTTATTTATATATTATTTTTTATTAAAAAATATTCAAATAGATTTCCCCTAAAATTTTGTTGATTCAAATGGTTTATTTCTATCTTTTATAATTCAATGAGCAATGGTTTGTCATATTCATGATATGGAGACTTGAAACACTCCTCACCCTCTTTTACTTAAATGAACAAAAATTAAACAAAATCATAATATGTAAACTTTGAAAATTTTATCCCAAGCTATTTTTTTAACACCCTCTTAAAAACCACCAAAAATAATAGAGCATTATTATTTTTCTTTTTTAATTAATTAATTTAATTTATTTTTTTGATTAATTTATTTATTTTATAAATAAATTGTAATTCTCAACCAACCACCTTTTATTATAGATTATATTTTATTTTTATATTTTAAATTTTTAATATTAATAATTAAATACATAATTTACATTAAATTCACTAAATAAAAATATCTTAAAACCATCAAATTACAAATATGGTCCCACACTTTTCATAACTTTTTAAAAGTTTTGGTTTTGGATTTTAGATGTGGATATTTGGTTTGAATAATTTATTTTCACATTTGTTACTGCATTTAATAAATTTTAGGTGTTCCACAATCCTGTTAAGTTTTTAAAAGTTTTGAATTCAAATCTAAGATGTAGATATTTGATTTAAATAACTCATTTTCTACATCCCAAAAAAACCTAAGTTCGATGCTTACAAATGGAAAATTATGTTCAAATTCCTCATATTTATTTATTTTGACCATCTTATTGGTGGAGAGAAACATAAAGAGTCGGGAATATAAGGTGAAGGACATTATCTCACTCTTCTCAACACTTTTACTCCCTTTAGAAGGCCTATTTTCAAATCCTAGGTTTTATCTTGCTCCTTTGCACAACTATTTTTTTTCCCCATGGAATAATGATATTAATAGATATTTATTTATGTATAGTATGATGCATATTGTTACAATGTTTGTTATATAATTTTATAGTGCAAGATTATGACCTTAAAACATATTATTTTAATCTTATATTATTTGAAGTGCACAATAGAATACTAGAATCATCATCATTAAGCTTTCACAAAAATGTAAATTGTAAAAATATGAAAACAACATAAATCAATAAAAGGAAACTAAAAAATCATATATCATATTGATATTATTAACACAAAAAATACACACCAAAAGTTCTTCATTGTATTCTTCATATCAACACAATATCAGGTGGAATCATATTTTCTCACTCTTATCCTCTATATATCTTGAGGCCTCTTATATAGGCACAATCTTAATATATCACAAGGGAATATTTATATTGAATATGCAACCTTATTACTATGCACTAACCCATCACTAAGCCTACACAAAATCTATATTAATATATTGTGTTATCCTTAGTACATGACCCATATCACAAAATGGGCTTAATGATCATTTTTAAAACTATAATACATTAACCCACCATCATTAAAAAAAAATGTATTAAATTATATGGCTGGCTTATGGATCCAAAATCACCTCACATTAAGTATGACCTTTATCATTGAAATTCTTGTATGGCACAAACATAAACAAACAAATTATATTTGGAAGCACAATCAAAATGGTGTCATTCAAAGTTTTGCAGTGGAGGGTATGTTAAGACTCTATCATCCTAATTTTTTTTATACATTTTTTTTAAAAATAATTATTTTTTTAGTAAAAACTATGGATTTATATGATTTGTAAGTTAATATAAATAAAATATTAGATTAGTGGAAAGACACTTAAGAATTACATAATATTGAATTTGTTCAATGGAAGTTGTCTTTTTGAAAAGGTCAACGATATTGGAATGCAATTTTTCTCCCTTTTTCATATAATACTATCTTTTTCTATTTATTTTTAATATTATTTCTACCATTTGCACTATTATTCCATTCTATTTCAAGAATATTCATAACAATTTAATATTAATATTTATTAGAAATTAAAAATAATTAATAAGACCGAAAAAGATAACAAATAAATTTAATATATAAAGGAAGTTGTTGTGCCCTAACACACACACCCCATTTTAAAATTTATAATGGGGGTTAAAAATTGATTGAACATTCTCCTAAAGTCCTCTGAAGCATAACTCTATGATTTAGAATTTTGAAAAGCATTAATGTAAAAGATTTTATCTAATGCTTGAGAAATTCATTTGATTATCTTGGTTACTGGTTGTTTGTTTAACATGATCTACAAGATTCATCTCATGTTTACAAGGTGTTTTCAAGAGTCAAAGGGATCAACGTTATGTTTAAGACATCCTATATGCTTTATGAGTCACCTTTAATTTCCTTTAAGTGATTATATACATGGTATTATTTATATTTTATATGACTAATTGGAATAACGTATTTCACTCATAGTGCATTTGTTGTCTATTTTCTATCTTAAATAGAATATTTTACACTTAGATATTTCTTTGGACCATCTTGCTCATCTGTTAACCTAGATATGACATCATCATAGACCTGTGTATGGAAGATCCTGGACAAGTGAAAGAGAGAAGACCATCCATGTTTCATCATCCCACTCACCTGACAGTCTAGAAAAAATGTTAGCATAAGGATTTATATGAATGGTTCTAGGTAGGTAGAAAAGGAAGAGCCATTCACATGTCATCATCCCACTTTCCTGGTAGCTTGGAGAAGATCCCAGTAAATGTATTTGTATGGTTGATGCCATGTAAGCTGAAGATAGATATCTATCTACGTGTCACCATGCTAATAATTCGCTAACCTAGAGGTGGAAATATCATGGACCTATGTATGGAATATATAAGGAAAGTGGATGAGTGAGAGACATCCACATGTCATCATCTTTCTCACCTTGGTAGCCTATGATCCATGTATGGTGCACAAAGTTTAAATTTTTAGTGGAGTAGTGATATCTTGTGAATTGTCACTATCTCACTAACTCATGGCCCTGAGAGTGAAACATAATAGATTACACCTTATCCATCAGTGGAACAATGACAGATAAACATGTCTCCTTTGAAGACACATAATCAAATAAAAAAGACACTAAGGTTGAGTTTAAAAGAGTGAAAATGAGACATCTATCATACTAAGATGACTAAGCACAAAAAAGCTTGTGAATTAAGCCACATGACATTAAAATGCTTTGGAAGTTGATTATATGAAATTTAAATGAAAATACTAGAGAGTGAAAGTTGTTGCTACATTTATTTCACATGAATTATAGAAATAATACATTCAAATATTTCATCAAACACAACCAATGAAATATATTTGTAATGACCATTACTACTCTAATTACACTGCCTTCTAGTTATCAAGTGCATTTAAAATTCCAAGCTCTAATGTAAATTGTGAATCCAAAACTTTATTCTAATAAGGAATTTATAAGTCTCTCACAAAGAAAAGTACTTTAAGAATGAATAATTTAATAGATTCCTCATCTTCTATCCTAATTCCCTCTGCTTACTCATTTGTAGGATTGTTGAGTTCACATATATAAACGTTTATTCAGTGGATTTAAACCATGAGTTCAAACATTATTAAGAGATTCGGGATAAGGTTTAAGTAGTCAAGCCATACAAGGATGAGGACTAGCTCTCTCTCTTCACACTCAAAGAAAAAGATGATCTCTTGGCCATTAAGGTAGTAGGCCTTAAAAATGTAGTGGCTAAATAATAGGTAATGCCCTGCATTAGCTTAATGTTTAATTTATTCTCCAATGACAACATTTTTAATAAAATATTACATTTTAGACTGGGCAAGACACTAATATCATATATAAATGGGAATGCATTTGAGAAGTATTATAGGCTTCCCATTCCAGACATGCCATATAGGAAATACGTCATAATCTCATGGCTTTAGAACCATAACATCATTAGCAATTTGTAGGAGTGGACTGCCAACCTAAGGAACTTCATAGTCTAAGACCCTAATTCTACCATTCCAATTGCAGTCTTTAGGCTAGGGGTCAAACTTTCCATGGCCCTTTTGAAAATGATATATGGTGTTTGGAATACCAGTTATGCCAATAAGCTTTGGGTCCATTTTATAGATATAATTTTGACTTCTAGCAAAATTATGGCCATAAGAGAGATCATTAGCTCCAATCTAATTTTTAAACTCACCAATCTCATGAGATCCTCTAATGGGAATTTATATATGATGTCCTATGTATTGTATGAAATAATTGTAACTATACATGTATCTCATGATTATCCCTTGTAACCATCCATTGAGAATCCCAAGAACAGAGTATGTGACAAGTTCAATATTATTCATGTGCATAGATTTAGGAGGAATATGAAAAGGATAATCAAGACCTTTTATCCCATAGTATATCAAGCCATATATGGAAATAAAATTTCCAAGACATTTGATTATATAAATAAGATTATAAGGAAAATGGGTGACTACTAGATGTATCCTAAATATACTATAATCAGAATCAAGAGCCCAAAGGTAAACTCTTTATAAATGCCAAAGATTGTGCTAGATATGGTTATTGAGTATAAATTTTTTATTTACTTGGTTGATAATATTGACACTAAATTTAATAAATCAAATCAAATAGCTTTCCATCCAACCCTTCTCAATATTAATACAATCCAATACACAAGGTGGGAATACCTACAAATTGAGGGAAAACTTAGGACACATTACAAGTAATTTTCAAACATTGGGATTCCATAGGGAATGTCAAAGGACACCATAGTAAATATGAAAGGAAAATAATATTTAACTATGGGCATCAAGCCTATAACCATGATATCATATTCATGAATGTTGAAGATGATTCTGAATGGCTATCAAGATGTGTATATCTAATATGTCAATGATTATGGTGCAAAAAAATCAATATGATCATACCATTACTAGAGATGATTCCAAAAATATTAACAAATAATAATGGTTTTCTAAACCATTTATGGACCCCTTTTATAAGAAGAAGAGGGAACATAAGATGAAGCTGACACACCTAGGGTAACTCATACTGAAGAGAGAAACAAGAGTCCTCCAACTTATCCTACACATGTAATTATTGTTACCTCTCCACAATGAAAATTTAGATAATAAATGACTGCAATCCATAGTGGAGTAGCTAATATATTATATATGTTTCCCTTGCCTCCTCTGTCTATTGCATAGTTGGTAAATATTCCTTCATTTTTATCTTAGGTGCTTACTAATTATTATTCTTTGGTACCAACAATATCATTGTCACAGTATTATAGCTAACCTACTTCACCACCCATCATTCATATGGTGGTAGCTACTCTTGCTACTCCACCACCACTTTTGATTACCATGGTTACCCTACTTTCCATTAAACCCTCAACTTGGCCAACCTCTTCTATTACTAAACTAATAGTGACATACACAAGGAATCCCAAGAACCCACTTATTTCTCCCCAAAAATGGAAGTAAGGAAGAACCTACAGAGGTCCTTAATCAAGGAGATTATGAAAGAAGAGGTACTAAAATATCATACCATATCATGGTTTATGATTTTTAAGAGGATACAATATGGAAAACTGAAGATGAATGGTTATTAGGGCCCGACACTAAAGAGTCATGATCAATGAGTGAGACCACAGAGTCAAAATTAGAATATGAGTGAATGACTAAGGGGAGTAATTAGTGTGGAGAATCTAGATTGCTATCAGATAAAGAGGGAGAGGTAGAGTCAAAACTATAAACTATAACTTAAGGACCATCCACAATCATGTTTCTGAGCTCTCCACCTCTAACCACTATAACAACTATCACCCTAACTAGCCCTCTTTTGGTTTAAGTCTTCCAATTTCACATTCTTTGGTCATTTATTCAAATTTTAAAATCAATATTAGAGGAATGGATTCTTTACATTCTTTGAGTCCAATAACCCAACCCTAGTCTGCCACATTATCCATTTTGTCCACTACAACCCTACCTACTTTTGTAGACTCCATGGCCACTATTACTATGAATGTTGGGGCCACTTATACTTATATAACTAATTATTTGAAAAACTTTCTAAACACCCTAATGACCTATTCATTTTTTTTTGGACCTAGTCCTTTGTCCCCTAAGCTTAGAAAATGGGTACATTTTGAAAACATGGTCTCTACCTCCATTTTTTCTATAGTGCCCACTCCTTAGAGGATGACTATACAAATAGGTATGCCTATAGTCTAGGATCCTTAATCAAACTCACCATTAGTCTCAGTTATGAAGGCAACAATGAGGGCTAAATATATAATAGACACACTAGTCTAAAGATAGGTTACTAGTTGGAGAAAAATAATACATCAATTTCATACAATAGGGACATATTTCCTCATGGTTATGTTACACCTTGAGTCATCCCTTTCAATCACTCAAGATCATCCAACATAACTAGTATATCTTATAGTACAAACATAGCAACCATTTTCTCTGGATATTATTGCATGGACTGGGGAGCTATAACATGAGGAAAAGATATACTAGTAAGACTTGGTGATAACTAAGCAAACTGTAGTCAAATTTCATTTTGACAGGTAAATAAGTACTTTGAGAAATGTTAAGAGGAATACTATAATTGTTAAGGGTTAACAGATAGAACTAGATAGAGAGAAGATATCTTCTCTCTAAATAATAACTAAGTTGAACCCTTCAGACCCTAATAGGATTAGGGATAAACCCTATATTTTTTTAGATTCAACAAGGAGAGCTATAAATTAAATTTTAAGAAGTTTTGATCACGTAGTGCAGAAGTAGCTAGAGGTTAGCACTATTCAGGCCCCAAAGGAGATAGTGGATAGTTTATAGGGGATAATGAGGAAGTTTTTTGATACCATTGAGTCAATACAGTATTTAAATGCCAAATTTTAGCCAGATGAGGATATGTTCTACAATTATTTAATAACATAAAAGATATTGATGGTGAGATTCATTTCCTCTACCAAAAAACTAGGAATAAAGCTTATACTCATTTGAATCTAATAAATGTAACTGAAGTTTCATGGGCCTAAAATTTTGTAGCTACAAAAATAGATAGTTTGCTTGAGTGGCACTTGGAGACATGAGCACCTGTTTTTTGGTTTGTAAATTAGGAATGAGAGGAAAACACTATCCTGATAGATTTAAAAGCCATTCAAGTAAATACACAACAAGGCCAATGATAGACAAACATGTCTCCTCTGAAGACACGTAAGCAAATAACAAAGACACCATGGTTGAGTTCAAAAGAGTGAAAAGAGACATCTGTTATACTAAGATGATTAAGCCACATGGCATTAAAATGCCCTTGAAGTTGATTGAATGAAATTCAAATGAAAAGACTAAAGAGTGAAAGTCATTGCTACATTTAATTCACATGAATTATATAAATAATACATGTAACTATTGCATCAAACATAACCAATGCAATATATCTGGAATGACCATTACTAGTCTACTTATATTACCTTTTAGTTATCAAGTGCATTACAAATTCCAAGCTCTAATGTAGATTGTGAATCCATAACTTTATTCTAATAAGGAATTTGTAGGCCTCCCACAAAGAAAAGTAGTTTAAGAATGAAGAATTCAATGGATTCCTAATCTTGTATCCTAATTCCTTCTACTTACTTGATTGTAGGATTAGCTGAGTTCACATATATACCATTTTATTTAGTGGCTTTAAACATTATTAAGAGATTTGGGACAAGGTTGAAGTAGTTGAGCCATACAAGGATGAGGACTAGCTCTCTCTCTTCACACACAAAGACAAAGATGATCTCTTGGACATTAAGGTAGTAGGCCTTCATAATGTAGTGGCTAAATAATATGTAATGCCCTATATTGACTTACTATTTAATTTATTTTTCAATGATAATGTTTTTAAAAAATATTACATTTTAGACTCAGCAAGATAGTCGTAGTATATATAAATGTGAATGAATTTGAGAGGTATTATAGGCTTCCCATGCTAGATATGCCATATATGAAATACATCATAAGCTCATGGCCTCAGAACCATAACATCATTAGCAAGTTGTACGAATGGATTGGCAACCCAAGGAAATTCATAGTTTAAGACCCTACTTCTACCATTCTCATTACGGTCTTGACGCTAGGGGTTAGAATTGACATGGCCATTTTTAAAATGATATATGGTGTTTGGAATACCACTTACGTTAATAAGCTTTAGGTCCCTTTTCTAGATATAATTTTGAATTCTAGAAAAATTATGGCCATAAGAGAGATCATTAGCTCTCATCTAATTTTAAAACTCACCAATCTCATGAGATCCTCTAATGGGAATTTATATATGATTTCCTACATATTTTATAAAATAATTGTAACTATACATGTATCCCATGATTATACCGTGTAGCCATCCACTGAGTATATGTGATGAGTTCAATATTATTCATGTGCATAGATTTAGGAGGAATGTGAAAAGGATAATTAAGACCTTTTATCCCATAGTATATCAATCCATATATGGAAATAAAATGTCCAAGCCCTCTAATTATATAAATAAGACTATTAGGAAAATGGGTGACTACTAGATGTATCTTGAACATACTATAATCAAAATCAAGGGAACAAAGGCACACTCTCTATATATGCCAAAAATTGTGTCAAATATGATTATTGAGTAGAAAATTGTTGTTTACTTGGTTGATAATATTGATACTAATTTGAAGAAGGAAAATTAAATAGCTTTCCATCAAACCCCTCTCAGTATTAACACAATCCAATACACAAGGTGGGAACACCTTCAAATTGAGGGAAAACTTAGGACACATTATGGGTCCAAGATTCCTCCAACTTATTCTACACAAGCAATTATTGTTGCCTTTCCACAATGAAAAGTTAATAAAGAAAGGTCTGCAATCCCTAGCAGAGTATATAATATATTTTACATGTTTTCCTTACCTCCTATATCTATTGCCTAGTTGGTAAATCTTCCTTCATTTTTATCTTAGGTGCATGTTAATTATTATTCTTTGGCACCAATAATATCATTGTCATAGTATGATAGCCAACCTACTTCACTACCCATCATTTCTATAGTGATAGCTACTATTTCTACTCCACCACCACTTTTGATTACCATGTTTACCCCACTTTCCATTCCACCTTCAACTATGCTAGCCTCTTCTATTCCTAAACCAATATTGACATACGTAAGGAAGCCCAAGACCCCACCTATTTATCCCCAAAAAATGGAAGTAAAGGAAGAACCTACAGAGGTCCTTAATCAAGGAGATGATAGAAGAAGTACAAGAAGATCATACCCTATAATGGTTTATGATATTGAATAAGAGGATAAAATATGTAAAATTGAAGATGAATGGTTATTAGGGCCTAACATTAAAGAGTCATGATCAATCAGTGAGACCGCAAAGTCAAAACTAGAAGATGAGTGAATGACTAAGGAGAACACTCAGTATGGAGAATCTAGATTGTTATCAGATAAAGGAGAGGTAGAGTCAAAACTACAAACTAAAACTTAAGGGCCATCCCCAATCATGTTTTTGAGCTCTCCACCTCTAACCAGTAGAACAACTATCACCCTACCTACCCCTCCTTTGGTTGTAAGTCTTCCAATTTCACATTCTTTGGCCATTTCTTCAATTTTTGCAATCAATATTAGAGGAATTGATTATTTACATTCTTTGAGTCCAATAACCTAGCCCTAGGTTACCGCATTACCCATTTTGTCCACTATAACCCAACCTAATTCTATAGATTCCATAGCCACTATTACTATGAATGCTAGGGTCACTTATATTACTATTTATTTGAAAAAATTTATAGGCACCCTAGTGACTTATTCATTTTTAGTGAAACCAGTCCTTAGTCCCCTAAGCTTAGAAATGGGTATATTTTCAAAACCTGGTCTCTACCTCCATTTTTTATATAGTGTCCACTCCTCAGAGGATGACTACACAAATAGGTATGCCTATAGTATAGGACCCTTAGTCAGACTCACTATTAGTCTCAATTAGCAAGGCAATAAGGAAGGCTAAATATATAATAGACACATTGGTCTAAAGATAGGTTACTAGTTGGAGGAAAATAATACCTCAATTTCCTAAAATAGGGACATATGTCCTCATGGTTATGTTACCCATTGAGTCATCCCTTTCAATCACTCAAGATCATCCAACATAATTAGTAGATCTTATAGAACAAACATAGCAACCATTTTCTATGGATATTATTGCATAGACCAGGGAGTTACAACATGAGGAAAAGATAGACTGGTAAGACTTGGTGATAACTAAGTAACCTATAATCAAATTTCATTTTGATAGGAAAACAAGTACTTTGAGAAATGTTAAGAGGAATACTATAATTGATAAGGTTTAATAGATAGAACTAGATTAGAGAGAAAATATCTTCTCTCTAAATAATATCTAAGTAAGTCGAACCCTTCAGACCCTAATAGGATCAGGGAGGATCCCTATATTTTTTTAGATGCAACAAGGACAATTATTAAGTAGATTTTAAGAAGTTTTGATCATGTAGTTTAGAATTAGCTAGAGGTTATCACTATTCAGGCCCCAAAGGAAATAGAGGATAGTTTATAGGGGATAGCGAAGAAGCTTTTTGATACCATTGAGTCAATACAGTCTGTAAAGGCCACTTCTCAGCTAGATGAGGAGATGTTCTACAATAATTTAATAACATAAAATGTATTGATGGTGAGCTTTATTTCCTTTTCCAAAAAACTAGGAATAAATATTATACTCATTTGAATCAAACAACTACAACCAAAGTTTCATGGGCCCAAAATTTTGTAGATGCAAAAATAGATAGTTTATTTGAGTGGCACTTGGAGAAGTGAGCATTGGTTTATCAGTTTGTAAATAAGGAATGAGAGGAAAAAACTATCCTGATAGACTTAAGAGTCATTAAAGTGAATGCACAATAGGGCCAATTGGTCTCTAGGTTAGTTTTTAAAAATATTTTATGAGCAACATTAGATGAATTTAGAGCAGAAATAGAAAGAACTAGTTATAGGACCAATGATGAGGTGATGTAGTTAGTCAATTTTTCAAAGGAAAATATTATAGTGACTGAGTCACTACATGATGTGATTACATATTTATTTTATAACCATAATAATGTGATTAATATTCTTTCACAGTTGTTAAAAATGCCATTGATTGATTTTGAAACCTTGACAGACTTTCAAGTGAGTCATGCTCTTTATCTTTAGAGGGAAGCAACTAAGAAAATAATGAAAAAAACACATGTCATGACTAATTTAACACTAAAAATAACCTTCCCAAGTATATGCTAGTGTACACTCAAACTAGCCCTACTTACATCCCTATTCTAGCTACAACTTCAGTTACAACTTCCATTCCACCATTTCTAGCACCTTATTCGCCTAGTGGTGCCACATCAATACCAATATAAAAATAAATATGTATTTACATACCCTTGATCAGTGATAACTTTTAATCTAAATTTAAATAACATGTATATATTTTATTTTTAGTTGTGAAATTCTATTCTACACAATCAATATTGTACACGCATAATCTGCATGAGATTAACATATAGTGTTATTTTTGGATGTATATTTTTAGACTTCATGTGAGATATGAGGCCTTCCCCATCCATATATTATTTATAATTTAATCCTTTTATTCCCAAAGGGAGGATAATTTTGGCTATTAAGATTGATATGAAATTATGAGGAATTATGCTTAACTTAGTTTTTATATACAAATCTTGAATCTTCTTTAATTCTTTAGATTTTGTGAGATGTGATGTCATTCCTAAATCTTAATTCTTCACTTGTGCATGGGTTATCCTTCTAATATAGTTATTAATTTTAATTTTTAGTTGATTTTAATTCCTTTTTCATGTTGATCATAATCCCCCTTTGTTGATTTACAATAACAATTTGACAAATATGACAACCTTTGGTTGTGCACATGCTTATGTTTTATTTTCCTTTGACTCCTTACTATGTTTGATTTTTGCTGTGATATAATAAATTACATAAACTATTTGTCTTCTTATTTATTTTCCTATCTTATTTCATGTGATGGTCTTGAAAGGTTTCCTATCTTGTGTGGTCCACATGCCTCTCTTCTGCAATTCAAGTTTCTATGAACCTCATTTCATTGATTGTATCACCATTACCTCACATGATGCAATCCTTGATTCCATTCACATAGGTTGTCCCAATGAAGATATATACTAAGAGTTATTTTAAAGGAGCAAGATATGTCAGAATGTAATTTTATATTTTGTAAAATAGGATTTTGTAAAGTGAAAGAGTGTAAATTAGTAGTTGTATCTCATTTGAAATTTATGATCAGTGATTTTGTCTTATATTTTATGTATAAAATATGAAATAACAATGGTCTAATAATTTTAATAGAGGTGATGATAGAAAATAAGGTTGTATATTCCTTCATATGGTATGATAATGAATTGTGTAAGGAGGATATGGTTTGTTTCATGGTGAGTTTAAAAATGATAAAGTGGTGGGGAAGAGCAGAGCCATATAGAACATGAAAGCAGTGAAAAAATTCAAGGTGACCTAAGTGGTGATGATGATGGGAAATGAGGTGATGAAATTGATAAAGCTCGAGAAGATACACTTACATAATTCAATGACATGTCACATCTATCAATGTAATACATAGTTTCCACTGAACTACTTTATTTACCCAATACATGATTAAACATATGTCATCTCAATGAAAATAGGTGAGATATATCCAGCTACTCATCTGAAAACATAGAGAATGCACCATGTGACAATTTAGATGAGTCTGAAACTAACTAGACAAATAATCTAACTACTTTAATTATATAAAACCTAATTAGATGACTCTAATACCCATTAGACCAAAAATAGAAAAGGCTTCTTCAATTAAATAAGCCTTTTATATAATTTAATCAACTGATGTAGGAAGCTATATGAAAATAGATATGGATATTAATATTTTCAAGATTTTTCAATTCTAATTCTCAATAACACAAACAAGAGCCATTGTATTTGTAATGGTAGTGTTGATTTATCTTTATTTGGTGAATGGAGGAGTAGAAAAATTATAGTGAAGATCACAAGCACTGCCAATTTTGTGTAGTCTATTGGACTTGTGATCAAATCCCTACAAGTTTCCATATACTCTCTCCAAGAGCTATGACAATATAATGTATCTCAAATTAGGCACCAACCCGACTGTTATAGCTTCCTCTATAGAGACTACAACTTCCATACTAAAGAGTGTAATTTTCATGGCAGAGATGTAATTTTTTTTGGTATAGTAGGGGTTTTTAAAGTGAAAGAGTGTAAATTTGTAGTCGTACCTCACTTCAAACTCATGACCATTATCTCACATTTTTTTCATGAAGTGTTAAGCAACAAAAATATGTTATTTATTTCAATAATCCTTCCAAAACATATTTTTCCTTACTAGTGCTCCCTTATATTTTTTCTCTCTCGATCAGAGACAAATAAAATGTTTAAGAAGATAAGCTCAAATTATGGCTACATTTTCTTCTAATATTTCAAGTATGGCATTTCCATATGTTCTTAATCCTAATGTAATTTCTCTCCTTGTGTAAATATATGGGCAACATGGATGAATA
>JARHVA010001652.1:1437500-1670000 GCA_037957365.1 Torreya grandis
TATCACATAGGCTATAGAAGACTTCTTGGATCTAATAATTAGGAATGTCAATTTTCTTCTTACCCAAAATGAAATAAACACTTAGGAATATAAAAACCTATTAGATTTGTAAATAAATGTGAGATGAGTTGTACACAATATTGATTATATATTTTGACCAATTAGATCATTTTTTTATGCATCTCTATACAAATCCATTGTGAATACATTTATGAATAATCTTCCACCATTCTTTCTAACATGAATAACCCTTTTATTTTCTCAAATTTTCCTAGAGCATTTTCTTCTTGTAGATAATCAATTTTTTTGGATTGACCAGTATTCCAATAATTTATAACCTAGGAATCTAAATGTTAGGTTGTGGAGCTAAAAGCTTCACAGGTATGCAAATGGAGGAGGTTGCTCAGTGTTATAGTAATCGACGTCAGTCTGATCAACTGATGTCAATCATATCCCGTTACAGAGCAACCGACATCGGTCAAGGATCAGCCGATGTCGGTCATCCCCAGACAGACAAGAACCGACATTGGTCACCTATGTGTGTGCATGCATTTGCATGTGTTTCCAGAATTAGACTTGTCTAATTTTAGGAGGTCTAAGAGTTTGCATGTAAAGAATAATTTAAGTCTTGAGTCTATGTTTCTAATTATTGTGTGTATGGGATCTATTTAATAGACCCATGGGGCTATATTGTAATCAAGGACTAAGGATTAGATCCTTCAAGAAGGATCATAAGGACTTGAAAAGGCAAGGACAAGGGTTCTTCCAAGTGTAATATCTAGAAGGTATGTAGGTGTGCAAGACTAGGTTGATCTGCAAGTGTGCAAGATTAGGGGAGATCTACATGGTAAGTAAGGTCAGTTGATCTGGAGGTGTGTGTGTGTGTGTGTGTGTGTGTGTGTGTGTGTGTGTGTGTGTGTGTGTGTGTGTGTGTGTGTGTGTGTGTGTGTGTGTGTGTGCGTGCGTGCAAGGTCAAAAGAGATCTATGGGGTAGCAAGGTCAAAGGAGATCTACAACACAACAAGGAGCAAGATCAGGGAGATCTACTTGGAGTACTTTGAGTACTTGGTGGTACTGGCAATATTATTATTGACTGGTTGAAACAACAACTCTGTGTTTGAGTTGATTGTGTTTGTAATTGAGAGAGAAAACTGTTGAGGGAGAATTATTGTACACCCAAGAGGTGTGGGAAGAGTGTGATTTCTTCATTTTATTTCCTTCTAGAAGAGTGTTAATACAAGATTGTATTATCTCTCATATTCTGTGTTGTTTCTAAATTCTAGTTACATATTACTTCTAGTTAAATTCTGTGTTTAATTGCTTATACAAAGGTAATAAATTATACTCTTAAGGCGTAGGGATCTTGACAAGTGGTATCAGAGTAGGTTCATCAGAGCTAGGATCACCAAGCGGTAGAGCTTGGTTCACTAACACCTTGGTTTCAGAGTGTGTTAAGTGTTTGTTGATTATAGGTTACTCTCAGGGGTTTTTGATTGAGTGGGAGTAAAGCAATGGCAAAAGAAAGTACACTAAGAATAGAGAAATTCAATGGCAAGAATTATCAATTACTATATTGTGAAAAGAAAGGGTAGGTAAAGAAAGATTGTTGGTTGGTAGGACATCAGCATGAAGGAAATAAAGAAGCAAATGATGCATGTATTGTTGCACGGGTTGCTCTTATATGTTCCTTGGATAAAGTAGAATCTTGGGTTTTAGATTCTAATGCCTCTTTCCATGCAACCCCAAATAGATTATTTTTTCATGATTATGCCCATGGAGACTTTGGAAAGATTTATTTAGGGGTTGGTAAGCCTTGTCAAATTGTTGGCAAAGGGAAAGTGTAGCTAAAATTACAGATGGGCAACACATGGGTGTTGAAGGATGTCATGCATGTCCCAGTCCTAAAGAGGAGTCTAATTTCTATAGGAAAGTTAGGTGATGAGGATTGCATAGTTACTCTCATAGTGAAATCTTGGAAAGTTTCTAAGGGTGCACTTGAATTAGCATGTGGTAAGAAAGTAGGTACTCTTTATCTATCTACTTGTATTACTGATTCTCCTTCTATTTTATCTACTTTAGATGTAGATGCAAAGATGTGGCTCTGTAGGCTTGGTCACATGAATGAGAAGGGGATGCATGTTCCTAAGAGGAAATCTGATGTCTTTGACAAACTTAAGAACTGGAAAGCCCTAGTTTTCAAGGAGAAGATGATGGATAGAGATCAGCTCAAGGAGCTGAATAATTGAGTAAAGTAGTTTAGATAGGGTTATGATCCAAAGTGAGCTCATAGGTAAAAGTCATCACTCATAAGAAAACACAGTTATCGACATAAATCAAGTGAGAACTGATGTCGATTAGGTAGGTATCGACATCAGTCATGTGTAGACTAGAGTCGGTGGTGTCGGGTAGGCGGACACCAATGTCAGTCAGGGAATCAGTATCAGTGATCAGATGGATATTGATGTCAGTCAAGGAACTGACATTGGTAGTCAGGTCAATCACATGGAATCGATGTCTATTAGATGCAGATTGAGAGGTGACTGAGATCAGTCACTGTTAGAATGGATTTTGGGTAGACAATAAGCTGTCAAGGAGTCTCAAACGCCCATGAGGAGGACTAAAAGGGTAATTAAGCCTCAAATTTGTTATTCCCCTTCTTTACACTACTTTTTGCTCACTGATGGCCAAGAACCAAGAAGTTTTAAAGAGGCAATGCAGGTAAAATCTAGGAAATAGTGGGAGCATGGCATGAATGAGAAATTTGATTCCTTGGAGAAGAACCAAATGATAGATTTGGTAGAGTTGCCAGCCAAAATGAAAGCACTAAAATATGAATGGATTCCCAAGTTAAAGAAAGGAGAGAATAGATAGGTGAGATAGAAGGCTAGGTCATATGGTCTAGAGCAAGCTCTAGGATAGTGGTATAGGTTTGACAGGTTTATGACAAAGCATGGCTTTAGTCAATGTCAATGTAATCACTATGTTTACTTTATCCTATTACTATATGTAGTGTATATGCTTGTTGCAGAGTCACACATGCAAGGAATTGCTGAGATAAAGGTAAAGGTAGCTCAGAGGTGTGCCAGGAAGGATTTAAGAGGAGTAAAGGAAATCCTTGGCATGAGTATTTCTAGAGACAGGGAAAGTCACTGGTTGATTTTGTCTCCAAAGGATTATGTGAATAAGGTAGTGGAGATGTTCAATTTGTAGGATGTAGAACCAGTTAACATACCTATGGTTGGATAGTTCATAGAATAGTGTCCCAAATAACATGATGAGGTTGAGTACATGTGTACTAGACCTGATATTACCCAAGCAGTGGGAGTTGTCAGCAAGTTTATGGCCAATTCGAGAAAGGAGCACTGGAAACCAATTTAATAGATTCTCAGGTATCTGAGAGGGACCAATAATAGGTATTTATGCTATGCAGGGTCAAGCATTTCTCTACATGGGTATGTAGATTCAGAGATGGCAGGTGACTTAGATGATAGGAGAAGCACCACAGGATATGTGGTGGTTGGTCTTTAAGATTGAACTTGAAGAGGATACAAGCCAAGAAACAAAATTAGATGATGTACAGGTATAGGTATAGATGTAGCTATTTATCTCCAAGTGGGAGATTGTTAGGTTGTGGAGCTAAAAGCTTCATAGGTATGCAAATGGAGGAGGTTGCTCAGTGTTACAGTAATCGATGTTAGTCTGATCAACCGATGTCAGTCATATCCAATTATAGAGCAACTGACATCGGTCAGGGATCAGCCAACATCAATTATCCCCAGACAGATAGGAACTGATGCCAGTCACCTATGTGTGTGCATGCATTTACATGTGTTTCTTGAATTAGACTTGTCTAATTTTAAGAGGTCTGAGAGTTTGCATGTAAAGACTAATTTAAGTCTTGAGTCTGTGTTTCTAATTATTGTTTGTATGGGATCTATTTAATAGACCCATGGGGCTGTATTGTAATCAAGGACTAAGGATTAGATCCTTCAAGAAGGATCATAAGGACTTACAAAGGCAAGGACAAGGGTTCTTCCAAGTGTAAGATCTAGAAGGTTTGCAGGTGTGCAAGACTAGGTTGATCTGTAGGTGTGCAAGATCAGGAGAGATCTACATGGTAAGTAAGGTCAATTTATCTACAGGTGTGTGTGTGTGTGCAAGGTCAAAGGAGATTTGTGGGGTAGCAAGGTCAAAGGAGATCTGAAACACGACAAGGAGCAAGATCAGGGAGATCTACTTGGAGTACTTTGAGTATTTGGTGGTACTGGTAGTATTGTTACTAACTGGTTGAAACAACAACTCTGTGTTTGAGTTGATTGTGTTTGTAATTGAGTTCTTGTAGATAATCAATTCTTTTAGATTGACTAGTATTTTAATAATTTATAACCCAGGAATCTAAACCTTTCTATATTGAAATAAAAATTATCCAAGACAATATTAATAAACATGAGATATATTGTAAAGAGAAAAAAATATACCTATAATAAAATAGAAGTAAAGTTAGAGAAATAAAAAATATATATCTAATTAAAGTTTTTCAAAATCTAAAATATTATTACAAAAGCATAATCAATTATAAATTCGATGAGACTTTATTTATAAGGGGTAATATTAAAAAATAAAATAATACATTACAAATTGAAAGAGTGCTAAACACTCCTAAAATTAAAATAGAATAAACAAAGTGTAAGTTGACTAAAAGGTAATAGACACTTCCATATAATTGCAAACACTAGTTCTGAATTATATAGCACATTAGTCTTGTACACTTGGAAAATACATATCATGGATGTATATTTATGTTATAGACCTTTTCTACTATCAAAAGGATCACATATAATATCTTTTTGTACCTATTTCTTATCTCGTAGTTTGACCAATGTTATTATTTTGATCTAGACATTATATCATGTTTAGAATGTTATAAACCTACTTATCTTATGGCTCTATCAATTTTGGACATATGTTTATTTTCTAACTACTCGAACATTTATGTCCCAATCAAATGCCTACATCGATACAAGTGTCCTATTCTAACACAAGTGTCTATTTCCCTAAAGTCATCCAATTTACAAATAAAATGTATTCATATGGTTGTCCTAAGTGATTTAATGTGACATATTATCCAATTGGATTGGTATATACAATCTCCATTCATTCTTCATTGAGAAACTTCTTACCTCTCACAAGGAAAAATACCAAAATCATTTAATTAGAAATTCAAGTGAGTAAAGCTTCCCTATTTTCTCTTATTTCCATATCAGTCATAAGAAAAAAATCTATAAGTCTAAAGTATTGAAGGAACATTCCATGAACCACATTTTCCATGTTACAATCTAGGTCACTCTATGTACTTAGTTATCACACATTGCATGATACACACATAACTAACACATATGGAATAACTACATGTGTTTGAGGTCTTTTTCAGATTATTAGATATTTAGGCATCTCCCATTGATAAAGGTGTCTTTAGAATAAATAAAGTGTAAGTTGACTAAAAGGTACTAGACACTTCCATATAATTGTAGATGCGAGTTTTGAATTATATAGTACCTTAGTCTTGTACACTTGGAAAATATATATCATGAATGTATATCTATGTTATAGACCTTTTCTAATATCAAAAGGCTCACATATAATATCTCTTTGTACCTATTTCTTATCTCTTAGTCTGACCAATGTTATTATTTTGATCTAGACATTATATCATGTTTGGAATGTTATAAACCAACTTATCTTATGCCTCTACCAATTTTGGACCTGTGTTTATTTTCTAACTACTTGAACATTTGTGTCCCAATCAGATGCCTAAATTGATACAAGTGTCCTATTCTGACACAAGAGTCTAGTTTCCGAAATTCATCCAATTTATAAATAAAATACATTCATATGGTTGTCCTAAGTGATTTAATGTGACATATTATCCAATGGGATTGGTATATACAATCTCCATTCATTATTCATTGAGAAACTTCTTACCTCTCACAAGGAAAAATACCAAAAGCATTTAGTTAGACATTCAAGTGAGTAAAGACTCCATATTTTATCCTATTTCCATATCAATCATAGGAAAAAAATCTATAGGTCTGAAGTATTGATGGAACATTCCATGAACCACATTTTACATGTTACAATCTAAGTCACTCTATGTACTTAGTTATCACACATTGCATGATACACACATAACTAACACATATGGAATAACTACATATGTTTGAGGTCTTTTTAGATTATTAGATATGTAGGCATATCCCATTGATAAAGGTGTCTTTAGAATAAATAAAGTGTAGGTTGACTAAAAGGTACTAGACACTTCTATATAATTGTAGACACTAGTTCCGAATTATATAGCACCTTAGTCTTGTACACTTTGAAAATATATATCATGGATGTATATTTATGTTATAGACCTTTTCTAATATCAAAAGGCTCACATATAATATCTCTTTGTACCTATTTCTTATCTCTTAATCTAACTAATGTTATTATTTTGATCTAGACATTATATCATATTTATAATGTTATAAACCTACTTATCTTATGTCTCTACTAATTTTGGACCTATGTTTATTTTCTAACTACTTGAACATTTATGTTCCAATCAGATGCCTACATTGATACAAGTGTCCTATTCTGACACAAGTGTCTAGTTCCGTAAAGTCATCCAATTTACAAATAAAATGTATTCATATAGTTATCCTAAGTGATTTAATGTGACATATTATCTAATGGGATTGGTATATACAATCTCCATTCATTCTTCATCGAGAAACTTCTTACCTCACACAAGGAAAAATACCAAAATCATTTAATTAGACATTCAAGTGAGTAAAGCTTCCCTATTTTATCTTATTTCCATATCAGTCATAGGAAAAAAATCTATAGGTCTGAAGTACTGAAGGAACATTCCATGAACAACATTTTCCATGTTAAAATCTAGGTCACTCTATGTACTTAGTTATCACATATTTCATGATGCACACATAACTAACACATATGGAATAACTACATATGTTTGAGGTCTTTTTCAGATTATTAGATATTTAGGCATCTCCCATTGATAAAGGTGTCTTTAGAATAAATAAAGTGTAAGTTGACTAAAAGGTACTAGAAACTTCCATATAATTGTAGATGCTATTTCCAAATTATATATCACCTTAGTCTTGTACACTTTGAAAATACATATCATGGATGTATATTTATGTTATAGACCTTTTCTAATATCGAAAGGCTCACATATAATATCTCTTTCTACATATTTCTTATCTCTTAGTTTGACCAATGTTATTATTTTGATCTAGACATTATATCATGTTTAGAATGTTATAAACCTACTTATCTTATGGTTCTACCAATTTTAGACCCGTGGTTATTTTCTAACTACTCGAACATTTATGTCCCAATCAGATGCCTAAATTGATACAAGTGTCCTATTCTGACAGAAGAGTCTAGTTCCTAAATTCATCCAATTTACAAATTAAATACATTCATATGGTTGTCCTAAGTGATTTAACGTGACACATTATCCAATGGGATTGGTATATACAATCTCCATTCATTCTTCATCGAGAAAATTCTTACCTCTCACAAGGAAAAATACCAAAAGAATTTAATTAGACATTCAAGTGAGTAAATCTTCCCTATTTTCTCCTATTTCCATATCAATCATAGGAAAAAAATATATAGGTCTAAAGTATTGAAGGAACATTCCATGAACCACATTTTCCATGTTACAATCTAGGTCACTCTATGTACTTAGTTATCACACATTACATGATACACACATAACTAACACATATGGAATAATTGCATATGTTTGAGGTATTTTTAGATTATTAGATATGCAGGCATCTCCCATTGATAAAGGTGTCTTTAGAATAAATAAAGTGTAAGTTGACTAAAAGGTACTAAACACTTCCATATAATTGTAGATGCTAGTTCTGAATTATATAGCACCTTAGTCTTGTACACTTGGAAAATACATATCATGGATGTATATTTATGTTATAGACCTTTTCTAATATCGAAAAGCCCACATATAATATCTCTTTGGACATATTTATTATCTCTTAGTCTGACCAATGTTATTATTTTGATCTAGACATTATATCATATTTAGAATGTTATAAACCTACTTATCTTATGCCTCTACCAATTTTGGACCTATGTTTATTTTCTAACTACTCAAACATTTATGTCCCAATCAGATGCCTACATTGATACAAGTGTCTAATTTTGACACAAGTGTCTAGTTCCCTAAAGTCATCTAATTTACAAATAAAATGTATTCATATGGTTGTCTTAAGTGATTTAATTTGACATATTATCCAATGGGATTGATATATACAATCTCCATTTGTTATTCATCGAGAAACTGCTTACCTCTCACAAGGGAAAATACCAAAATCATGTAATTAGACATTCAAGTGAGTAAAGCTTCCCTATTTTCTCTTATATCCATATCAGTCATAGGAAAAAAATATATAGGTCTAAAGTATTGAAGGAACATTCCATGAACCACATTTTCCATGTTAAAATCTAGGTCACTCTATGTACTTATTTATCACACATTGCATGATACACACATAACTAACACATATGGAATAACTACATACGTTTGAGGTCTTTTCCAAATTATTAGATATGTAGGCATCTCCCATTGATAAAGGTGTCTTTAGAATAAATAAAGTGTAAGTTGACTAAAAGGTACTAGACACTTCCATATAATTATAGATGCTAGTTTCGAATTATATAGCACCTTAATCTTGTACACTTGGAAAATACATATCATGGATGTATATTTATGTTATAGACCTTTTCTGCTATCGAAAGGTTCACATATAATATCTCTTTATACCTATTTCTTATCTCTTAGTCTGACCAATGTTATTATTTTGATCTAGACATTATATCATGTTTAGAATGTTATAACCTACTTATCTTATGGCTCTACCAATTTTGGACATGTGTTTATTTTCTAACTACTCGAATATTTATGTTCCAATCAGATGCCTACATTGATACAAATGTCCTATTTTGACACAAGTGTCTAGTTCCCTAAAGTCATCCAATTTACAAATAAAATGTATTCATATGGTTATCCCAAGTGATTTAATGTGACATTATCCAATGGGATTGGTATATACAATCTCCATTCATTCTTCATCAAGAAACTTCTTACCAAAAGCATTTAATTAGACATTCAAGTGAGTAAATCTTCCCTATTTTCTCCTATTTCCATATCAGTCATAGGAAAAAACATCTATAGGTTTGAAGTATTGAAGGAACATTCCATGAACCACATTTTCCATGTTACAATCTAGGTCACTCTATGTACTTACTTATCACACATTTCATGATACACGCACAATCTAACACATGAGATAACTACATATGTTTGAGGTCTTTTTTAGATTATTAGATACGTAGGCATCTCCAATTGATAAAGGTGTCTTTGGGGTATCTCAACACCATGATATTATAGTTGGACATGGATAAGGCATATGACAAATTAGATTTGAGCTATTTGTATAGAGTTCTAGCTCAATTTATTTTTCATCACAAATTTAGAAAAATCATCAGATCGTACATTTACAATTTTAAGTTTTATGTGCTTGTTAATGGTGTTGCCCATGGATTTTTCAAAAGTGATAAATGGGAGAGACAAGGGGATCCCCTGTCTCCTTTCCTTTCCACCACCATACTTGAATCTCTTAGTAGATTCATTTCTAAAGCTATTATCTCTTATGATTTGAAAGGTTTTAAACCAACCTATTTTTTGGAGCCCATCTCTCATCAGTAATTTGTCGATGACACCATTCTTTTTGTTGAAGTTCCTATTAAAGAATCTAGATTTATTAAAAAAATCTTGGTTATGTATGAACATGCCTCTAATTAGAAAATCAACTTTGATAAAAGTTTAGTTTATTTTTTCAATACTCTAGTTGTCAGACAAGCTATAATAGCTCTTTTATTAGGATGTCAAATCAATGTTGTATCTTCCTCATATCTTGGAATACCTATTTTTAGTAATCAGCTCTCAATTTTAGAGTGGAATCCATTAATTGAGATATTTCAAAGAAATCTCACAGGCTTGAAATGTAATCTTTTATCTTAGGTAGACAAGGTTTTACTAATTAAAAGTGTGCTTCAAAGCCTTCTAGTATATCTTATTTCAATTTTTAGTTTGTCCAATTGCATTGAGGATAAGATAGCAAAGATTTAACTAAATTTTATTTGGTTTGGTACTGAAGAGAGAAATAGATTTCATCTTTTTTTCTTGGAACAAGGTTTGTATTAAAAAAATATGATGGTCTTGGCCTAAGCAACTTGCAGATGATGAACAAAGCACTTATTTCAAATTTTGTTTAGATATTTTTTAAGCCAAAGAACTTCTAGGCTAAAATTATGTCTTTTAAATACTTATAGGGTTGTCACCCTTTGAACATTCTTATAGAAGATCAATTTGTACATGGCTCTCGTTTATGGAATTTTTTGATTTCTAATAAGGATTTAATTTACACTTGTTCTAAATAGTAGATTGTAAATGGTCAAAAGGTGGATTTTTGGAAAGATGCATGGGTCTTTGATTATCTTCTCAATCAAACTAAGACTTGGTAGCATTTACAAGAGGGTATTCAGATTAAGTATTGTCATAAAGTTCAAGATTATTGGTAGGTGGTGGAAGGCACCAAATTTTATAAAATATTAGGTTTAGATAACATTAACCAGGAGGATTATTTGAGGTTATCTAATTTAAATAATTTGTTGAGAAATGTTTATATGCCTTTTAATAATAGATATCCTTGGCTTGTATGGAAGGAGTCTTTCAATGGTCATTATAAAGTAACATCAGGGTACAATCTATTGGAACATAATCCTAATGGCATCTACAATTAGGAGATTTTATGGGACAAATGGCTTATGCCCAAAATAAATTTATTCTTTGGGGTTGTAATTCAAAATAGAATACTTACCATGGATAATTTAAGAAAAAGAGGATGTGTTTTAACAAATATATGTGTCCTTTGTGAAAATAACAATGAATCTGACTTCCATCTGCTTGTGGATAACACTTACAAAAAATTTGGAGATATATTCTTCTTAATTTTAATGTATTTTGGGTGTAGGCATGATCCTTGCTAGAAGTATGGTAGTCATGAGAGTGCCCCTTTCAAAATTATCTTCTCAAAAAAATATGGAAACTTTATTTGCCTCATATCATTTGGGGAATTTGGGGAGAGCACAAATAATAGGATATTTAGAGAGAAGAAATGTAATAGCAAAGTGATATCCAAAGGGATATTTGAAAACATCCTGGAGAACTACAACATTGAACCTAATAAGAAAGGTAAAATCCTCCTCTCGTTTGAACACATACATGTTTTTAACTAGCAAATTGATTCTTTTGGGCTGGGTAAGCCTGATCCTAAAGATGAGATTAGAAAAAGAACTAAATGAAAACCCCCTCCTTTGGGTTGGCTAAAGATCAACTTTGATGAAACTTCAAAATGGAGAATAGGAATAGTTAGAGGAGGTGGTATCCTAAGAGATCATTAGGGAAACTTGCATGTTAGAGATATAGGTATTAATGCCAACCACTAGGATGAAGAACTTGTATCTCTATGAGGGATTAAATTGGTGTAATAATTAAGAATGAAAAAAATCATAATAGAGAGAGATTATCTTAATATATTAAATTTTCTACCCAGTAAAAATGTCACTTGTTATTCCATTAAATAATTAATAGAGGAAGCAATATCCATTATGGACTCCTTGCATCAGGTCCTAATTCAACACATATATCATGAGAGAAACACTATAGAATATTTATTCGCAAATAAGGGTGTGGCATCATTGGGTTAGTCTACTTGGATGGATTATAAAGAGCTTCATAAGGACCTTATCCAAAGGATAAAGAGTGAATGTTTTCCAAATGATAATTATATATGACAAAATGGGGAACTCTCTAAATTCTAGGGGGAGGAGTTATTGGTACCTTAGTATTAAGTTTTTCAATTGAATTTTAATTCTTTGGTTTTCCTTTGTTGGGATTCTTGAGAAGATTCTAGACTCAATGATGCATCTTTCAAACTTCTCTAAAACTAAATGCAACAAAAAGACAACCCTGGGGTGTGTTGGGGAGTCTACATTTCAAATTTGGGAAATAATCTTTTGCCCCTAATTAGGAAGTGTTGTCATCACAATGGGATTAATGAATAGAATTGAACCTAAAATAATGCAAAAATATAAGAAGAATGATAGAATTTGGGAGGATTTGAAAGTTGGGGTATTTGTAGGGTCCATTGAAAAAATAGAAAGGCATGATATGCATATATCAAATCTTTTTGCTAATGTTTGGGAAGTTAGAAATATTAATATTAATAGGGTCACTTTGGAAATAATGGAGGAGCTGATTACACATGTAACAGGGTTGGAAATTAAGGAAACAAAAATATTCAAATCTGCTAGAGACTATAAAAGAGATAAGGAGATATTTCTATAGGAAGGGGAAACTTTGGAAATGCTACATAATGGATTTGATCACAAATCATTACATAGGTGATATGGAGATTTTGTATTTCATCTAATACAATATGTGACTCTCAAAGGTAGGTTTAATGTTATTAAATCATCCTTTTTCATGTTCTTAAATTATTTTATACATGGCATTCCTTTTAACATCCCTTTCTACATCCTTAATTTGCTTGAAGTCTCTATCCTAAAGTATAAGAATGGAAAATACCTAGTTTCCTAATAAGAAGAGGTGATTTTTATAATTCATAAGTACCTCAAGTGTATGAATCAGATCAATCCAGATATCTCTCATTCTCAGAAGAAATATATTGAGGACAAACTAGTGGACTTTAGGAATATTAAGAAGCTATGGATTAAATACTTAGCAACACTAGTAGGAATACTGAGGTCATTTCATCCAAGATTCCAGTGGTGAAAGCATATAAAATTATAGAGGTGAAACCCACTATGATGCAAGACAATATAAAAAAATGTGTGAGTGTGGATAGGACCCCTATGGTCATCCTAGACAAGAAGGGTAGAATAGGTCAATCTGTCAATGACTCTATTTTAGTTAAAGATGACACGACAAAGCCTAAATATGATTATAAACAAGAGGATTTAGGTGAAATTCATAATTATTCTCAGTAAAAGCCTCTAAAAGATGGGAAAGGAAAGACTAGAGGTGATTCTAAGGATAAAGAAAAGATTATTGAGGAATTAGACCTGCAAAATTCCATCATGCACTGGTTCATGAGAGAATTAATGAACCTTAAAGGGAAGGTCAAGTTTTCACCATAGGAGAATGATAGATTGAACTAAATCATAGTTGATAAAGAGGATGATCCATAGTTATAGAGCCTCCATTTTAGGGTGGATATGTTAGAATAATGACAATGAGAAGCTCTAAAATAACATTAATTTTCTTATAAGTTGTATCAAGTTAGCTATGAATGAGGGAATTCATAATGTTGAGAACCTTAGAGCACACCTTAGAGAGTTATTTAACTCAAAGATCACTAAAAAATGGAAAGGAAAATAGGTTCAATGTATTGGGTGCCATAAAGACATAGAAAAATAAAAATTGTTGTTGCAAATTGATGTTAATCTCAAAAGGATGAAAATTTATTGGGAGGACATCTTGGGAAAACTAGACATGGATTAGGATCTAGTTTCTTCTTTATGGTCTTTTTGTTTTTGTTATGTTATAACTAGGCTATGTTTTGGCTATTTTAGGGCTTGTTTTGTCTAGGTCTTTCTCTTAATCTTTGGTAGACCTCTGTTTCTCTTTTGTTTGTACTTTTACGGTTTGGGGACGCTAGTTAAAAAAAATCTCCCCTTTTAACCACAATAAAAAAACATATTTTTATCACAATAAATATGAATAAGAGAAACTATAGTTTTAATATTTAAGAAGTAAAAAAAAATCCTTGAACTAGATTTGAGTGCACTAGAACAAAGGTGGCATAGAACCCAAAAGCATCCAAGTGGTCACATCTAATTTTAACAAGTATTCTATGTATACACATAATATTTTCAAACTTTTATAAATTATTGATGCTCTTTATCTTACAAGAACCTATCGAGTCTCAATCTCTCTGAGTGTATAACCTAAGGGGTGCATCAAGAAAGAGGTGGGTAGACCATTGGTGCTTCACATGATTGTTAGCCCTTTTGACACTTGTTATAGACACACTTATCTCCTAAAAACCATTCTCCTAAGCTTTGTCTCCTATTTTTCACATCCTCTAGTCATTTTACACATTCATTAGATCTTTCCCTAACCTAAACCCCTTCTCAACAATTTACATGACTATGTCAGCTACATCGACCTTGTATTCTTATTGATAAAACTTATTAAGGGTTTAGGCTAGCCCCTCGCTAACCTAGTAAGTTTTTATCAATTATGATACTACGTCTATCAGGTTGACTTTGTCATCAAAAATTTTGGAAGGGTTTTGGGATACATCCACCTATATAAAATTAATCATTTCACCATTTATAAGATAAAAAAAGTAAGATATATTACACGTCTACTTATCCACCATTATACTTGAAGATCAAGATTAGGGTTTCATACTTTCTTTGGAGATATGGATCTTGTCTTGTAGAAAAGTATTTTGGATGCTTTTACAGGTTGTGTAGCCTAGAGATGATTTATACTTGTCATCCTTACATACCACAACAACCTCTTGTGAAGCACCTTGGCCAAGGGAGAGATTGAGGCTCAACATGTTTATCTTCAAAGGTCAGTATTCCTAACTTTATTTCTCCTTTATACAAGTAGATAGATATGCATTTGGACTTCTCTTCCATTCATTAGGATTTCATATACATTAATTTGAGCATATGTCTTCTATGAATGTTTACTTTTAATGTTTATTACCCCCACTTTGTGTCACAAGCTTTGGTGAGTACTAGATTATATTTTTTTACTTGTTATTAGTTTAATGAATATGAAAACATAGGACCTAGTTAGGGTTATTACATAGTTTTTCTTGAATGAAGGCTTTGGAACCCTCCCTAGTGATATTATTATTGTAAGAGGTCCCTTGGATAAGTCTAGTGGATCCATATTGATAATGACCCCAATTATCTAATGTATCTCCAATCGAAAGTGTAAGTAGTATCTATCTTCTCTGAAATAGGATTGATTGATAAAATATGTTACATTTTCCATTACATACATTTTAGTGAATCTGACATGAGTCTAACCCTTACAAGTTTTTTTTCATGTTTTTCATTTCTATCACTTTATTATTTTTCTATATTTGTGATACTAAGTCGATTAGGTTGGTATAGTTCTAACATCTGTGCATAGGTTTAACACATAGTTGCATCAAAATGACTCTTTTATTTCTACGTAGGGATTCATCAGATACAAGTTACTAGATCAAATAAATTAATATAGTACTCTTATTCGGTCCTAAATAATAGATTATGTTGAATAAGTTGACTTAGTCTCCTAATCAACATCCATAATAGTAGACTCAATTGAATAGGTTTACTTAGTCTTATAGTTAACATCTAAATAACAAACTAAGTTGACTAGGTCAACTTAGTCATCTTAATAAGCTTCAACAAATAAGGTTTCATAGAACTAGGTCAACCCAGTTGGCATCATTGGTAGAACTTACAAGCAACACTCAAAGAATTTTAATAGAAAATTTGCAATCCTCAACATCTTCAAACCCACTAAGGTTCCTTTATTTCTCTCTATTTCAATTCAATACTTCATTATAGTTTTGTTTTATGCAATTTTGTAGTATTCAAAACTACAATCCTACAACAAACTAAGTTGACCTGGTCAACTTAATTATATAAATATTTTGTATAAAATACTAAGTTGAATTGGTCAACTTAATTCTTAAAGATTCTTACTTCTATAGAATAGTAGTGACCCTGTTGACTCTATTTTATAATATTTACATATAATGTCATCTAAACTGACTCTATGTCATTATTAATTTGGTAATTAACAATTATATGCTAGTAATTAATTCACATATTCATTTTTAGTTATTTGCAGACTTAAAGTAGCTCATATAGTCTAATTAGGTAGTTTTTCAAAAATACCATTTAGTTACAATATTTTGCTCTTTTTGCACACACTACAAAATCACACAAATTTCAAAATGCGTTTAACATTTGTCTTCGCAAGGCCCACCTACTTGGATTTCATCAACAAGGGGGAAGCCAACTTGGTTTTTTGGCCAAATATAAACATGGGTTAATGGTATATATTGGCAAAATATGTACACCCTTATCACTACAAGATTGTGAAGTGAAGGGTAGGCCCTAATACCCAGCTAGTACCATTACCAACATAGATCCCTTTCAACCTAAATGTTATGAAACCATCCATAGATTGATTTTTAGTTCCTTATTTTCATCCAACTTTTTTATCACACTTATAATAATATAACAACACTCAAGATGACCACTTAGCATTTTATTTTTAGTTGAATTCTTTCTCTCTGCTCATTGTATGTTGTATTATAAAAAATTACATTAGCCAAAATTGGTGTCAAGTTTTATGTTGTGTCCCAATTGGATCATTCTTATTGATATAATTATTTATGTGTTTGCTTTCAGTTCTTGCTTAAATTAAATTTCAAAAAAAATCCCTATTTTTATCACACTATCATTCTGTTTGACATAGTATCTTACAAACTATCTTTTTTTCTAACTATAGTACTGAGTCAACTTGGTCAACCCAGTGCTCCTTTTTACCAAATAGGTTATAGTACTAAGTCAATATGGTCTACTATGTATCCTTATCAGACTATATTTTTCTCTTTTTATAATACTAAGTTAGCCTATCAACTTTATACTCTTTTGTCTTTTGTCTAAAAGTACTAAGTTAACCTGGTCGATCCGATACTCTTATTTGTCTCCTATATTTCAAAACACAATCAACCTAATTGAATTTGTATCTTTCTTATTGCTTTTTTTTGCATCATCTTTGTCTTCCCTAATCTCTCTCATTCATCATGAACTTCTTGTTTGAAGACAACACTGAGTTGAATTCAATAGATATGATGATTCTTACTAACCCCAATAGATTTTCCCATAATAAACTTATGCGTCCTACCCTAGATGAAATTAATGTGCATATATTCACTTGCACTACAAACTATGGGACCCCTCATTCCTTTTTGATTCACAATCCTCTCTTCTTATTTGAAGATTAACCTAAATTACAGTATACACCAAAAATTCTCTTCTTCATCAATGAATTAACTTAACATTGAAGAAAGGATCCTTATACTATTTACCATATCATGATAAGTGGTCAAGTTAAGGATCCCCATTCACCTTCTTCCACATTCTCACATGGAATTGGGGACACTAGCTTCTTTTCTTCTCAATCTCTTCCCTCTATTTTGATCCTTTCTGATACTATGACATCTTCATCTTTGATTTCCTCCACCTCCATGACTAGTATCTCTACAAACATGGTAGGTTCTACATCTAGTGGGCCTCTTCCAAGACCCATCCTTCTCAATTATTCCATTACCACATAATTTTTTACCCATGGTAATCATGCCTTTACTAATGCTTCTTCTCATCCCTCTACTAGTACATCTTTTACCACACAAGTAAATTATGCCATTAGTGCTTTAGTTACCAACAATTATTCTCAAGCTAATAATAATACCCATAGTGGTACCCAAGCCACTACTACCAATTCCAATTCTTCAAATAATGCCAATAATACAACTCAAACCCATCAACTTCTATTACAAACTCTTAATAAAATAAATGCTTTCCAAGATAACAATGCAAAATCAGCTTATCCATCTTCAAACCCACACTTAACAGATGCCATAGGGCACACATAACCAGAATGTTCCCCCAACTCCTCTTTAGGATTCCCATGGAAATCTTATCCCTCAGCCTCCTCTTATTAACAAAAGAATCAAGCATCTTCAAAATGAACCTCTTACATCTCAAATTACTACTATCATTAAAGGAGGTATCACCCCTACTATCACTTACAATGGGTCAATCGATCCTACTCTCCACTTAAAAACATTTAAAAATATATATAAAGATTGGATCAAGTATATACTTTTATCGCTACCAATATATTAGAAAAGACTCTCATGGGTGATGCTTTAGATTGGTACAGCCAACTCAAATCTCATTCCATCACTAGTTTAGAAGACTTCATCAATGTTTTAGTCCAAAAGTTTCAAACTAGTGATCTCTCTAAGATACCTTGGCCTATTTTATCAATTGTAAACAACTTGATAATGAAACCACACAAGCTTTTATCAATTGTGAACATAATATGCTATATGATAACATCTTTCATCTATTTACCAATGCTCTTTTCCCAAGTTACAAAATTGAGTCTAGACTGTCTCTCCACATACTTTGGAAGAGGCCATTAACCAAGATAAGCACTAATATTTTCTCATGCATAAATTTGAGCCATCCCAAATTTTTATGGGTACTCTCATGTTAATAAAAAATAAGAATCATCATGATATAAATGATGGTGTCATCGACTCTTATGATACCATTCATACTATTCAAGTTGTTATTCTTAACCAAACTCTAGAACAAGATTCCCCTCCCAACAACATCACTAATCCTCATTTATATTTAATAAATAACATCAATGTTCATAAACCTTTATCCTTAGTAGAATTATAAAAACATCTACCAAGGCCTCTTTCATAAGAACTTGATCCTACTTAACCCATGAAAATATGGTATGATCCCAATAAATTTTTTTGGTTTCATGCTAATTGGGGTCATTCTCATGAAAATTATAGATAACTTCATAATTTTTCTATGGATTTCCTTCTTGGTCCCAATTTTGACCATGATTATATCATTCATAAATTTCAATAAGCCTATGACATCACCTTCAAATCCCATAAACACAAACTAAATCTCAAGCTTTGAAACAGGCTAAAACTCTATGTATAAATATCCTCTTCTAAATCACCAAGATAACCAAGACAAGCCTACCCCTTCTACCAATAATGTTGACAATCTTCTTGACCCCACTCCTAAATACAATGTGGTCAATATGACTAATATGCAAAGGGTGGTTGCCTTCATTGATCTACATCCCATCCACACCCCTCAATTACCTCACACATTTTGTGTTATCCAAGACTTTTCTCCAACTCACTTCACAAAGTTAGGGCAATAAGATCTTATATCTTTTAACAAACGAATTCCAACACCTCCCTTGGATAGATTTTCTCATACCATTTCTCTAACCTCTTTACCTATCACTAATGATACTCAAACTTCTATCAACACTTATTCTAATCTATCTCAAATTAAACCTACATCAACTAACCCATATTATCAAGACAATCAACATACATATCCTCCAATTAAACCTTTTTTATCTTATCAACATAAATTTAGATACACTTCAGCTCCTCCTTCTGAGGACCTATTTCAACACTATGCACCTCTCTCGAATAGTCCCCTTATGGGTTATGATGAGTGGGATCCTATTATGGAGCTTACTAATTTCCCATCCCAAATCTCATTTATCAAACTTATGTAGACCTCATTGTGTCACTATAATCATCTTATAAAGCTTTATCTCAAAATGAACATCTCTCATCTTCCTCTAGTAGGACACAAAGCTACCTTATCTAGATTAGAAGATAGCATTTTACAATAGTGTAAAGAGATGTACATACATGTTGATGAAATAATAAACACTTCTCTTTCCTTCAAATTCCCCATTACTTTTATTATACCTTATGAGATTCCTTTTCATGTAAATTATCCTTCTCTATTTATCAGTGTCTAAATTGGTGATATCCAAGTCAAGCATGCCTTGATTGATGAGGGTTATAGAATTTACATTGCCTCTCTTGATTTTATGAAAACCCTTGGATATTTTTAATGTAATCTTGAGTCCACACACAACACATGTCAAGGCTATGACCAAAGGAAAATTCCTCCTTTAGATTATGTGTGGATCCCCATTATTATCCCACCTACCACCATTCATGTGAAGGTGGTGATATTCAACTTTCCTCTATCCTATAATATTTTGCCTAGTAGGCCATGGACTCATCACATGAGATAAGTTGCCTCTTTTATTTTCCAGTGTGTCAAATTTTCTCATAATGGATCCATCTATAGGATTCAAGGTGACACTAATCCTTAAAATTTCTAACAATTCCAATACCGTAGTGTATTCAAGATTCCTACCCTTGAACCCTTGCCAAGCATTCCATTTCATGAATCTCAATGATTTAACTTTCCTAATAATTCTACCTGAGGTTAAAATGATCATCCCAAACTCATTGAGAATATACCCCCTAACCTCCTAGATTTTGATGATGATGAGCTTGATGATATCAATCTCAAGATTAAAATCTTAGATCTCTCACCTCATCTGATTTCTCAGTTTCCCCATTCTTTGTAACCTCAATCATGTCTACCACCTTATGATGATATACCTATTGTCTTAACTAATACTTTTCATTCCATTCATCACACCACTTTGGATGACCAGGTCATCCCTACCTATGACATTGATCATCATACACCTGATTATGATGATGGATATACATAGATGATACATTCTTATAAGGTCTTATTTAGGCTTGAGATGCTAAAATTATTTGATATCATTCATCTTTGATTCAATCTTTCAGTATATCTTCTAGAATTCCATCACATATCATTCCTAATTTTAGCATTTTTCCTCTTGATCATAGGGTAGAGATGGTGTGCACAGTTCTAGTTTCTAAATAACCTTGTAAGAGTATGATTATGGATCATGCTATGACTAGTACCTATAGATTTGATAGATACCAAGACCCTTATATCTAACTTATCCTTGAGATGATTGTGATTGTCCTTTAACTTTTTATATATCCCATGCCTCCCTTAGTATATCTCAGTTTGGATCCTATTTCCACTCCCTATATAGCTGAGTCTCTTCCTATTTATAATCCATTACTCCTTTAGTCAATCCTTACCTAGTCTCTCCACCAACCCCACCTTCTCTTGGTGATGGTTTTCTCCCTTTATCGTAACTTGTTGTTTTGTCCACCAAATGGGTCGATCAACCATATTGTGACATTCATAAAGTTATCAGTCATTAGACGAGAGATTGTTCACTATACCAACCTTCTTCACCTTTCACTTCCACTTCTATGAGTACACCCACCAATTCTAATCATAAATGTATTTGTTTCTTTCAAGGTACAAATAATCATTCAACCACACATTATCATATGTTACAATAATATATCAACACCTTGCATCCTACAACTACTTAGCCTACAAATAAGACTATACCTCCTTTAAAAGTGTTACCTAAATATCTTCCCAAATATGGAGGGGTATATTGTCTTTGGTACCAATGTGGTACTCAGCATACTAATCATTACCACATCCTTCAATATCATCTTAAGGATTACCTCATATCCATTCCTTCACCTATTACCATTCTTCCCACAAGTTGCTCTCACAAGAAGGCTCCCCCTTTTTACCCTATGAATCCACCACCTATGGTTCCTTATCCGAATAGTATTTCTCCACTTGTGATTCCCTTACTCATGGTCCTTCCCTCACCTATAGACCTTCCCTCACATGTGGATCCCTTTCCACTAGTGACTCCTTCCCCAATGACACATTCCCCAACGGTGATCCCTTCATTTCCCATAGAATCCATTCATATGCCTTCTCTTGAGCATACCCTACATGATATCCATCATCATCATGATCCTTTAGGTATTACTACATGTTTTTTCAAGGAGATTCGATGTGAAGTATTTTCTCAACTTTCCCTAAAGATTGATGAGACTTTGGCTACATTTTGATTTCAACTTTATAGAGACTTATCTGATGTTATGGATAATATATGTAGATAAATATATCAGTACTTATAAACAAAATCATGGTGTTCTTACATTTATTTTTTTCATTTAGATTGGGTGTATGCTCTAACTTACCATTTATCTATTTTATATCATTTGACATTTTGTCAAATTCTTATATATCTTACATGGTGACTTTTGTTTCACACTACATGTTGTTTATCTTATCATTATTATTCTTATGTTTTTTTATGGATTATTTTTCATAATTACATACTTATTTTTATTGAGTTTATTTCTTATGGTTACCTTGTTCTTTTCCATGATTGTTTTCTATCTTATCTCTATAAACATGGATAATTGTTATTATGAATTGGCTATACAAACCTTGATCCCTTTCATCATTTCTCATCTACCATGTGATAAATTAGCAAAAAATTCATCTCATTATAATCTCTTCTTAATGGTCTACTTTGGATCTCCCCTTCTTACCCTTTATCCCCTTTTGCAAACTAAGCACACATATGGTTTATATTGAGATAATATGCTAGTTCATAGTTCAACCTAAGTGTTCTAATTAGTCATGTCTTTGAATATTTACTTCATTTAGCCTAAGCGTAAATATAAATCATGTGTATCACCTTATCTCTCATAATTTATCATTATAAGTCTATATGGAGGAGGAATCATAAAAGCCATAAAACATTCAAAATCCCAATCATTTCACAAAAGGCAGTGATTTAAAAGGCAACATTCAAAAATTTCAAAATTTAAATCAAACTAAAAGATGAGATTATAATCACATATCTTCTTTCCAATCGAAGCTCAAAATCCATAGTTGGCCTCATGATATAGCCAAGGTTAATTAGGGTGCGGTAGGCTAGTAGATTAGAAAAGAAGAATAAAAAATATTTTAGTGCTACCTATTTTCTCATGCTAGCACCTAATCTTCATAGTAGATCGATGGATCTATAATGGGTATTGAGGAATGGGGAACATATTGTGGGAATGTAGGTCCATTTTATTTTTAAAACAACCAATATGAGTTGATTTTAGTACCAAATTTATTTATCTACATAGTTTTGTGCCTATAATGAACATGTATCCTCTATATATTGATGGTCAGTAGTCACTTATTATCTTTTCATGTCCTTAGTATGCCTCATATCTCTTAATGTATTATCATAAAATGCCTACATTATGCTTCTTACATTCTCTTTTTCACTCCCTATAATCCTAATATCTCCCCTTGAGAAATATTATTTTATTCACTGATCACTCCCTTAGGGATTCTATTTATGAGTTGTAATGTAAGACCATGGATAGGTCCTAAACTTCCTAAAAAATTACTAAATTTTTATATTAACATTCCAAATAACCTCTTTTATCATATTTTCACATTACTTTCACCTCATTGGTGTTCTCTTTGTGAGTTGCAGTGTAAGACCATGGATAGGATCTAATCTTCTTCACAAAATTTTCCAATATCAAAGTCACAATGAAATTATGTGTCACATTAAAATCAACTAAAAATTAAAATTAATAACTATATTATAAGGATAACTCATGAACAAGTGAAGAATTAAGATTCAGGAATGACATCACATCTCACACAATCCAAGGAATTAGAGAAGAATAAAGATTTGCATATAAAAACTAAGTCAAGCATAACTTCTCAGAATTTCATATCAATCTTAATAGCCAAAATTATCCTCCCTTTGGGACTAAAAGGATATAATTATAAATAATATATGGATGGGCAAAGGCTCATATATCAAGTGAAGTCTAAAATTATATATCCAAAAATAACACTATATGTAAAGCTCATGTAGATTATGCATGTATAATGATGATTGTGTAGAATAGAATTTCACAACTAAAAATAAAATATATACATGTTATTTAAATTTAGAATGAAAATTATCATTGATCAAGGTTATGAAAATACATATAAATTTATATATTGGTGTTGATGTGGCACCACTAGCTGAATAAGGTGCTAGAAATGGTGGAATTGAAGTCACAACTGAAGTTTTAGATGGAATAGGGATGTAAGTAGGGATAGTTTGAGTGTAAAATAGCATATAAATATAAATTTTATTAGTTAGTTGTAAATTAGTCATGATGTGTGGTGTTTTCATTATTTTCCTAGTTTATTCCCTCTAAAAGATAAAGAGCATGACTCACTTAGATGTCTATGCCAATGGTTTCAAAATCAATCAATGGCCTTTTTAACAACTATGAAATCTTATTCATCACATTATTATGGTTATCCAATGAATCGTTAACCCAATCATTTAGTGACTCAGTCCCTATAATCTTGTCCTTTGAAAAATTGACTAACTACATCACCTCATCATTAGTCCTATAACTAGTTCCTTTTATTTATGCTCTAAATTTATCTAATATTTATCATAAAAGATTTTCAAAAACTAACCTAGAGATCAATTAGCTCTATTGTGTATTCACTAAAATGAATCTTGAGTCTATCAGGATAGTGTTTTCCTATCATTCCTAATTTACAAACCAATAAACAAGTGATCACGTCTCTAAGTGCCACTCAAGTAAACTATCTATTTTTACAGCTACAAAATTTTGGGCCCATGAAACTTTGGTTTCATTTGTTAGATTCAAATGAGTAAAATATTTATTACTAGTTTTTTGGTAGAGGAAATGAAGCTCACCATCAATATATTTTACATTATTAAATAATTGTAGAACATCTCCTCATCTGGTTGAGAAGTGGCCTTTACAAATCATATTAACTCAATGGTATCAAAAAACTTCCTCACTATCCCCTATAAACTATCCATTATCTCCTTTGGGGCCTGAATAGTGCTAACCTATAGCTACTTCTGCACTATGTGATCAAAACATCTTAAAATTTACTTTATAGCTCTCCTTGTTACATCTAAAAAAAATATAGGGATCCTCCCTTGTCCTATTAGGGTTTGAAGGGTTCAACTTACTTAGGTATTATTTAGAGAGAAGATATATTCTCTCTACTTAAATTCTATCTTTTAACCTTTATCAATTATAATATTCCTCTTAACATTTCTCATAGTACTTGTTTGCCTGTCAAAATGAAAATTGACTACAAGTTGCTTAGTTATCACCAAGTCTTACCAGTATATCTTTTCCTCATGTTGTAGCTTCTTGGTCCATGCAATAATATCTAGAGAAAATGGTTTTTATATTTGTTCTATAATATCTACTAACAATTTTGGATGATCTTGAGTGATTTAAAGGGATGACTTGAGGGGTAACATAACCATGAAGAAATATGTCCCTATTATAGGAAATTGAGGTATTATTTTCCTCCAGCTAGTAACCTATCTTTAGGCTAGTGTTTCTATTATATATTTAGCCTTCCTTGTTGCCTTGCTAATTGAGACTAATGGTGAGTATAGCTAAGGTTCCTAAACAATAGGCATACCTATTTTTTATTCATCCTATAAGGAGTGGACACTATTGCAAAAACGGAGGTAGAGACCAAGATTTCAAAATGTACACATTTTCTAAGCTTAGGGTACTAAGGACTGGTTCTACAAAAAATGAATAGGTCACTAGGGTGCTTAGAATTTTTTTCAAATAATTAGTAATATAAGTATAATTGACCCTAGCATTCATAGTAATAGTGACCATGGATTCTACAGAAGTAAGTTGGGTTGTAGTGGACAAAATGGGTAATGTGTCAGCCTAGGGCTGGGTTATTGGACTCAAAGAATGTAAAGAATACATTCCTCTAATAGTTATTGCAAAAATTGAATAAAAGGCCAAATAATGTGAAATTGTAAGACTTAAAACCAAAGGAGGGGTAGCTAGGGTGCTAGTTGTTGTAGTGGTTAGAGGTGGAGAGCTCAAAAACATGATTGGGGATGGCCCTTAAGTTTTAATTTGTAGTTTTGAATTTGCCTCTCCCTCTTTATCTGATAGCAATCTAGATTCTACATACTAAGTACTTCTCTCAGTCATTCACTCATCCTCTTAGATGAATGGTTTATAAGATCATACTAAAATATTATAGTACTAGGGTATGATATTATAGCCCAATAATATGGTATGATTTTATTGTAATAGATGACATTTTAAGGTTACATGCCCTATTACTATACAAATTTTGCATAATTGTGTCTTGATTTTAGAATAATCATTTCTATGATGCCCTTATCAACAATACTCTATACACCATAATCCCAATTTAGGTTTATCACTTTCATGCATCTCAGCCATCATTTTGAGGAAATCATCCATTTTCACCACCACTTTGGAGATAGCTCCTAGAGCATTTCCATATTTCTCATTTTTTCCACTCATAGGGTAGCTTCTCAAGCATTAGCCTTAGTCAATAATTGGGACTATGTAATGAAAAATCAAATTCTTTATTGTAACCCTTATACAAACTTGGTAGCTTTATCTTTATCCTCCATGATAAAGTTAATATTATTCATCACATCTACAAATATGCGATCATAGTCCCATACAAATTCTCCACTCCATTTTTGAATATCCTTCAAGTTTTGAATAGTATGACTCATGCACTTTTTCATTTTAAATTCTACAACTAGATGTGATTTAACTTATTGAAGATATAGGTCATTAACAACTATTTTTAAAATGAATTCAAAATATCAACCTACTAAATCTCTTATGAGCTCACACTTATTTACATCATCAGCAGTTATTCCCTTAACCTGTCATTTCATGTCATAGGTTAAAAAATATTATTCAAGGTTCATAGACCCATCATATTGTGTCAATGCAATAAACATGCCTAGATTCAATGTCATATTTGGCATGTTTGAAATTGATAATACCAAATTTTTTGAACTAGTGACTATGATTATAAGTTAATGTGCACTAGTCACTAAGACTATAGGCTTTTACACACTAGTTTTTACTAGTGTCTCGAAATCAAATCTAGCCTCTTCTTATATATGGACTTCTTAGTATCCACACTAAGTTTACCAAATTTATTCATAAATGAATCAAACCAGTTTTTACCCATCCATTCCTTTGCACTTTGTGTTTTTACTAATGATAATCTGGGCTATAAGCTAATGATTTAATAATCTTGTAGTAATAGGGTATGATCTTATGATAATACTCCTCTCAGTCATTCAGGAATAGAAGAGGCTAGCCTAGCTGAAGGTGGAATGGAAATTAGGGAAAACATGATAATCAAAAGTGGTGGTGGAGTAGCAAAAGTAGATACCACCATAGAAATGATGGGTGATAAAGTAGGTTAGCTATCATACTATGACAATGATATTGTTGGTGCCAAAGAATAATAATTAACCTGCACCTAAGTTAAAAACGAAGGAAGATTTACCAACTATGAAATAGATAGAGGAGGAAAGGAAAACATGTAAAATATATTAGCTACTCCATTAGGGATTACAGTCCTTTCTTATTTAAATTTTCATTGTGGAGAGGTAATAATAATTACTTGTGTAGGATAAGTTGGAAGACTCCTAGTTCTCTCTTCGGTATGAGTTACCATAGATGTGCTAGTGTCCTCTTGTGTTCCCTCTTCTTCCTAAGAAAGGGGTCTAAAATTGGGTTAATAAAACCATTATTGCTTCTCAATATTTTTGGAACCCTCTCTAGTAATGGTAGGATCATATTGATTTTTTTATACCATAATCATTGACATATTAGATCTATACATGTTTGTATCCATTCATAATTATCATCAACATTCATGAATATGATATAATGGTCATAGGATTGATGCCCATATTTAATTCTTACTTTATTTTCATATTTACTAAGGTGTCCTCTGACATTCCCTATGGGATCCTATTATTTGAAAAGTATTTGCTCGAACCCATAATGTGTCCTAAGTTTTCATTTAATTTGTAGGTGTTTCCACCTCATGTATTGGATTATGTTAATACTAAGAGGGGTTGGATGGAAATATATTTTATTTACCTTCTTCAAATTACTATCAATATTATCAACCAAGTCAACAATAATTTTCTACTCAATAACCATATCTGGCACAATCCTTGGCATATATAAAGAGTGTGCCTTTCTGCCCTTGATTCTGATTATAGTATGTTCAAGATACATCTAGTAGTCACCCATTTTCATAATTGTCTTATTTATATAATTAGAGGGCTTGAAAATTTTATTTACATATGTGTCCTGATATACTATGGGATAAAAGGTCTTCCTTATCCTTTTCATATGCCTCCTAAATCTATGCACATGAATAATATTAAACTCGTCACATACCCTATTCTTGGGATACTTAGTAGATGGTTATAAGGGATAATCATGGGATACATGTACAGTTACAATTATTGAATACAATACATAGGAAATCATATATAAATTCCCATTAGAGGATCTCATGATATTAGTGAGTTTCAAAATTAGATTGGAGCTAATGATCTCTCTTATGACCATAACTTTGCCAGAAGTCAAAATTATATCTATAAAAGGGACCCAAATATTATTTACATAAGTGGTATTTGAAACACCATATATCATTTTCAAAAGGTCCATGGTAATTTTGAGCCCTAGCCTGAAGATTATACTGTGAAGTTCCTTGGGTTGCCAGTCCATTCCTACAACTTGCTAATAATTTTATGGTTCTGAAGCCATGAGATTATGACATATTTCTTGTATGGCATGTATGGCATGGTAAGCCTATAATTCCTCTCAAATTCATTCCCATTTATATATGCTACTAGTGTCTTTCCCAGTCTAAAATGTAATTTTTTTAAAAATGTTGTCATTGAAGAATAAATTGAATAGTAAGTCAATGCAGGAAATTACCTATTATTTAGCCACTACATTATGAAGGCTTACTACCTTAATGGCCAAGAGTTCACTTTTGTCTTTATGTGTGAAGAGAGAGATAGAGCTAGTCTTCATCCTTGTATGGCTTGACTACTTCAACCTTGTCCTAAATCTCTTAATAATGTTTGAACTCATGGTTTACAACCACTAAATAAAATTTTAAATTTTTGAACTCAACTAATCCTATAATCGAATAAGTAGAGGGAATTAGGATGCAAGATGAGGAATCCCTTGAATTATTCATTCTTAAACTCCTTTTCTTTGTGGGAGGCCTATAAATTCATTATTGGATTAAAGTTTTGGATCCATAGTTTACATTAGAGCTTAAAATTTATGATGCACTTGATAACTAGAAGGAAGTGTAAATAGATTAGTAATGGTCATTCCAAATATATTGCATTAGTTGTGTTCAATGCAATAGTTGAATGCATTATTTCTATAATTCATGTGAATTAAATGTAGCAATGAATTTCACTCTTTAGTCTTTTGATTTGAATTTCATGCAATCAAATTAAAGGGTATTTTAATTCCATGTGGTTTAATTCATAATATTTTGTGTGCTTAGTCATCTTAGTATGACAGATGTCTCTTTTTCACTCTTTTGAACTCAACCTTGGTGTCTTTGTTATTTTATTACATGTCTTTAGAGGAGACATGTCTATCTATCATTGGCCCTATTGTGCATGCACTTGAATGACTATTAAGTCTATCAGGATAATTTTTTCATCTCATTCCTAATTTACAAACCGATAAACAAGTGCTCACATATCCAAGTGCCACTCAAGCAAACTATCTATTTTTGTAGCTACAAAATTTTGGGTCCATGAAACTTTGGTTATAATTAATAAATTTAATTGAGTATAATCTTTATTCCTAGTTTTTTGGTAGAGGAAATGAATCTCACCATCAATATCTTTTACATTATTATAAAATTGTAGAACATCTCCTCATTTGGATGAGAAGTGGCCTTTACAGACTATATTGACTCAATGGTATCAAAAAGCTTCTTCGCTATCCCCTATAATCTATCCACTATCTCCTTTGGGGCCTGAATAGTGCTAACCTTTAGCTACTTCTATAGTACATGATTAAAACTTCTTAAAATTTACTTTATAACTCTCCCTGTTGCATCTAAAAAAATATAGGGGTCCTCTGTGATCCTATCAGGGTATGAAGCATTTAAATTAAGTATGATTTAGGGAGAAGATATATTCTCTCTACTCTAGTTCTATCTATTAACCCTTAGCATTTATATTATTCCTCTTAACATTTCTCAAAGTACTTATTTACCTATAAAAATGAAATTTGACTATATGTTACTTAGTTATCACCAAGTCTTACGAGTCTATCTTTTCCTCATGTTGTAGCTCCCTGTTCCATGCAATAATATCTAGAGAAAATGGTTGCTATGTTTGTTCTATAAGATCTACTAATTATGATGGATGATCTTGAGTGATTAAAAGGGATGACTCAAGGGGTAACATAACCATGAGTAAATATGTCCCTATTACAAAAAAATGAGGTATTTTTTTCCTCCAGCCAGTAACATGTCTTTAGACTGGTGAGTCTATTATATATTTATCCTTCCTTGTTGCCTTGATAACTAATACTAATAGTGAGTCTGACTAAGGGTCCTAGACCATAGGCATACCTATTTGTAGTCATACTCTGAGGAGTGGACACTATAGCAAAAATGGAGGTAGAGACAAAGTTTTCACAATGTACCCATTTTCTAAGCTTAGGGGACTAAGGACTAGTTCCATAAAAAATGAATAGGTCACTAGGGTGCTTAGAAAGTTTTTCAAATAATTAGTAATAGAAATATAAGTGGTCCCAACATTCGTAGTAATAGTGGCCATGGAGTCTACAGAAGTAGGTTGGGTTGTAGTGGACAAAATGGATAATCTGGTATCTTAGGGCTAGGTTATTGGGCTCAAAGAATGTAAAGAATCCATTCCTCTAATATTGATTGAAAAAATTGAAAATTTTGAAAAAATGGCCAAAGAATATGAAATTGGAAGACTTACAACCAAAGGATTGGTAGCTAGGGTACTAGTTGTTGTAGTGGTTAGAGGTGGAGAGATTAAAAACATGATTGGGGAAGGCCCTTAAGTTTTAGTTTGTAGTTTTGACTCTGCCTCTCCTTTATTTGATAGTAATCAAGATTCTCCATACTAAGTACTACCCTCTATCATTCACTCATCTTCTAGTTTTGACTCTATAGTCTCACTGATTGATCATGAATCTTTAGTATTTTATCATCTTCTTAAATATCATAAACCATGATAGGGTATGATCTTCTATTACTTCTTCTATAATCTCCTTGATTAAGGACCTCTACAGGTTCTTCATTTAGTTTTATTTTTTGGGGAGAAATAGGTGGGATCCTAGACTTCCTTGTGTATGTCAATATTGGTTTAAGAATAGAAGAGGCTAGCCTAGTTGAAGGTGGAATGGAAATTGGGGTAACCATGGTAATCAAAAGTGGTGGTGGAGTAACATGAGTAGCTACCACCATATGAATGATGGGTGGTGAAGTAGGTTGGATATCATACTATGACAATGATATTATTGGTGCTAAAGAATAATAATTAACATGCACCTAAGATAAAAATGAAGGAATATTTACCAACTATGAAATAGATAGAGGAGGCAAGGGAAACATGTAAAATATATTAGATATGCCACTAGCGATTGTAGTCCTTTCACATTCAACTTTTCATTGTGGAGAGGCAATAATAATTACATGTGTAGGATAAGTTAGAGGACTCCTCATTCTCTCTTTAGTATAAGCTACCCTAGATGTGTCAGTATCCTCTTATGTTCCCTCTTATGCATAATAAAGGGGTTTATTAATGGGTTTAGAAAACAATTATTACTTCTCAATATTTTTGGAATCCTCTCTAGTTATGGTAGGATCATATTGATTTTTTTACACTATAATCATTGACATATTAGATCTATGCATCTTGATAGCCATTCATAATCATATTCAATAATCATGAATATGATATCATGGTCATAGGCTTGATGCACATATTTAATTATTACTTTCCTTTCATATTTACTAAGGTGTCCTCTGACATTCCCTATGGGATCCCAATGTTTGAAAAGTACCTGCTTGAACCCATAATATGTCCTAAGTTTTCCCTCAATTTGTAGGTGTTCTCACCTTGTGTCTTGGATTATGTTAATATTGAGAGGGGATATATGCAAAGCTATTTGCGTTGCCTTCTTAAAATAATATCAATATTATCAACCAAGTAAATAATAATTTTCTACTCAATAATCATATTCGGCACAATCCTTGGCATATGTAAAGAGTGCACTTTTATGCCCTTGATTCTGATTATAGTATCTTCAGGATACATATAGTAGTCACACATTTTCCTAATAGTATTATTTATATAATCATAGGGCTTCTAAATTTTATTTCCATATATGGCTTGATATACTATGGGATAAAAGGTCTTCATTATCCTTTTCATATTCGTCTTAAATCTATGGACATGAATAATATTGAATTCATCACATACCCTATTCTTGGGATACTCAGTGGATGGTTACAAGGGATAATCATGGGATGCATGTATAGTTACAATTATTGTATACAATAAATAGGAAATCTTATATAAATTTCCATTAGAGGATCTCACAAGATTGGTGAGTTTCAAAATTAAATTGGAGTTAATGATCTCTCTAACGGCCATAATTTTTCTAGAAGTCAAATTATACCTAGAAAAGGGACCTCAATCTTATTGACATAAGTGGTATTCAAAATGCCATATATGATTTTGAAAAGGTCTATGGAAATTTTGACCCCTAGCCTAAAGACCGCAATGGGAATGGTAGTAGTTTCTTGGACTGTGAAGTTCCTTGTGTTGCGAGTCCATTCTTTCAACTTGCTAATGATGTTATGGTTCTGAAGCCATGATCTCATAATGTATTTCTTGTATGGCTTGTCTGGCATGGGAAGCCTATAATACATCTCAAATTAATTCCCATTTATATATGTTACTAGTGTCTTGCCCATTCTAAAATGTAATTTTTTTTTTTAATGTTGTCACTGAAGAATAAATTGAATAGTCAGTCAATGCAGGGCATTACCTATTATTTAACGACTGCATTGTAAAGGCCTACTACCTTAATGGCCATGAGATCATCTTTGTCTTTGTGTGTGAAGAGAGAGAGCTAGTCCTCATCCTTGTCCCAAATATCTTAATAATGTTTGAACTCATGGTTTAAATACACTGAATAAAATTTTATATCTATGAACTCAACTAATCCTACAATCAAGTAAGCAGAGAGAATTAGGATGCAAGATGAGGAATCTATTGAATTATTCATTCTTAAACTACTTTTCTTTGTGGGAGGCCTACAAATTCCTTATTAGAATAAAGTTTTTGATTCATAGTTTACATTAGAGCTTGGAATTTGAAGTGCACTTGATAACTATAAGGTAGTGTAATTAGACTAGTAATGGTCATTCCAAATATATTACATTAGTTGTGTTTAATGTAATAATTTAATGTATTATTTATATAATTCATGTGAATTAAATATAGCAATGAATTTCACTCTTTAGTCCTTTCATTTGAATTTAATATAATTAACTTCTAGGGAATTTTAATGCCATGTGGCTTAATTCACAAGCTTTTGTGGGCCGAGTCATCTTAGTATGAAAAATGTCTCTTTTTCACTCTTTTTAACTCAACCTTGGTGTCTTTATTATTTTCTTATGTGTCTTCAAAGGAGACATGTCTATCTTTCATTATTCCAATGATGGATAAGGTGTAATATATTATTTTTCACTCTTAGGGCCATGAGTTAGTGAAATAGTGACAATTGGCAAAATTTCGCTACTCCACTAATAATTTAATCTTTGTACACCATGCATGAATCATAGGCTACCAAGATGAGTGGGATGATGACATGTGGATGTCTCTCACTCTTCCACTTTCCTTGTATATTTCATACATAGGTCCATGATAATTCCACCTCTAGGTTAGCAAATTATCAGGATGGTGACACCTAGATGGATGTCTCTCTTTAGCTTGCATGGTATCATCCATATAAATGTTTTTACTAGCATCTTCTCTAGGATACTAGGAAAGTGGGATGATGACATGTGGATGGCTCTTCCTTTTCTACCTACCCAAAATTGTTCATATAAATCCTTATGCTGACATTTTCTCTAGATTTTTTGGTGAGTGGGATGATGACACACGGATGGTCTTCCCTCTTTAACTTATCAAAGATCTTCCATACATAGGTCCATGACGATTTCATATCTAGGTTAGCAGATTAGTGAGATGGTCTGAAGAAATATCTAAGTGTAAAATATTTTATTTAAGATAGAAAATAGACAACAAACCCATTTTGGGTGAAATACTTTTGTCCAGTTAGTCATATAAATCATAAATAATACCATGTATATAAGCACTTAAAGTAAATTAAAGGTGACTCATAAGGCATATAGGATGGTTCAAACATAAATTTGAGTCTTGTATACACCTTATAAACATGAGATATATATTATTAATATATTATATATAAATTGTGTGTGTGTGTGTGTGTGTGTGTGTGTGTGTGTGTGTAATAGATATTCAAATTTTTTTTATCAGTGTTACAAACTAGATCTAGGACACAATCAAGGGTCCCAGTTCTCAAGAAACATTAAACCAATATAAACAATCATCATTGATCACTGAAACTTCTAAGTGAACTCAAATGGCTGCATCCAACTTACAAATGCCTTGTGACTGTTGAACCTGAGTAAGGCTGGGCATAGCCAACCTACTTTACCAACCCTTCTACATCTCATTAGCATTTAATTAATATTTTATGTATTATAATATATTGATGTATTATATTATAACATTAATATTATATATATATATATATATATATATATATATATATATATTTTATAATATTGTTTTGATTAATTAAAAAAGGCTAAACTGTTGCTAATAGAAAACTTGACAAAGTCAGTAAAAAACAAGGCCTTTCAATTGAAGGTAAAAATGAACAAAAAATAAGAGAAGATTCAAAGATTTTATGAGTAGTCTTCAAGAACCTTAATTAGTTTTTAAATTTGTTATTACTATCAGTGATCGACTTCTTTCCTAACTTTGGAAAATCTTCAGTTCTTGGTACACAAGGACGATGGTTTTATTGATCTGATTTATATGTTGGGGAATTGGAAGGTATTTTCAAAAATTGAATCTAGGTTCCCTTGATTATATTGATTTGAGCTTCTAAATTTATCGAGTTTGAAAAAGAAGGTCTTCTAAAGTTATTATTGCCATCTAATGTTGCCTTGAATGCCTTTTTTACAAGAATGGTATAAGAAAAGCATTGAGAGATTTTGGAAGTAATATCATATTTTCAAATGGCTTGAGAGACCCATACAATAGTGGAGGGTGAGTGAATATTGTTACATTTTATAATTATTTGTCTTGTTTTAGCATTTTATTAAATTGGGCATGTTGTTAAAGGATTCCTAGTGTTTTAGAGGATATTTCAGAGAGCATTGTGGTAATCTCTACGAAATTAGGTAAGTTCAATTATATTTTTTATTTTGATAATGATCTGAAATGGTAAAAAGAGCAACGATTCAAAAAAATCACAATGGTTGAAAAATGGATTGATGATAATAAAAAAATCTCTAATTTAAAAAAAATAGAATATGGTTTTATTGTTTATTTTAGATATATTAATGACTTCATATTAGAATATTATAATTTGAATACTAATAATTTATTCATAAATATTAAATGAAAATAAGTTGTGAGTATGTTGTCAGATGTAATTAAGAAATTTTAAAACCGATATTAAATATAATAATAAATTATTTAAACAATTATATTAAAATTTAAATATATTGAACTACTATAATTTATATTATTGTTTAATTTATGTATATTATTTTTATATTACTAAATTTAGATAATAATAATAATAATAGTAATAATAATAATAATAATAATAATAATAATAATAATAATAATAATAATAATAATAATAATAATAATTTTATTTATGTATTTATTTTCTTTTTGCATTATTATGTAGTTTAATTTTGAGTTAAATTATATTATATATTGATAAACAAAACTCTTTCCTAAAAAAAAGTTAAAATAATGTTTTAATGATATGAAGAGAAGACATTAAGGTTCCCATGTTTATATTGAAATGGTATTTCATGTAAAATTATATACTAGAGGCTACATACTCTGCACCAATTACAAAGTGGTTCATAGCTTGTAAGGTGGTGCCATATTTTATTGACTATTTTATGTTTGATTATGGAAAGACTCTACATCTGATATACACTGCATCAAATGAATTTATAGATTGAATTTCTCCATTTGTTCATCTCAATGCTTAAGAAAAAAGATCTTGGCTTGACCATCGATCTCAGGTGGAAGGGAATGTAGTGGATTAAATTTTGATTAAAAGGAGAACCTACCTCATAAAATAAAATAAAACACTTAGCAAACATAATATTATTTAGATTCAAATTGATTAATATTATTTGAATTTTTACAATGTGGGTGATTTCTTGTATATTAATAATAGAGTGATGTTTACATAGTAAAGGATAAAGGTAGTCTATCATAATATAACACATAAAAGGTGAATATATTTCACAAATGAAAACATAACACTTACTAGATATGCATGGGATGTAAATAATCTTATACATGTACGATTGCTCCTATTACACAATATAATAATCACCAAATGCTTATAAAAATGGTATGGACTTTAACTATACACAAATCACAAGGAATAACACTTAAATAAGCAATAATTTACATTTGATACATTCATCACCAAAGCTTAATATTTGTTACCATATCAAGAGTATGTTCAATCAATGACATGTATATCTCTCCTATATTTACCTTTGAAATCTTTGTAAGAATGAAAAAAATATGTAAAACTTCAAATATCAGAAGAAAAAAGATTGACAAAGTTACATCTTCCATACTATTCATAAGAACTCTAGCTTTGTAATTATTATTATATACAATATAAAAAAAGATATTTGTAACTATTATTACATACAATATTTTTTTTAGCTTATTTTCATCATTAGTATATATTATAAAAAATTGATATAATACTAAAATATATATTATATAATCTAATGTTTATATAAATTATATAATATAATAAATACTATATAATATTTTTACAAAGGTAATAAAAAAAATTGATAATTAAATTATGCGAGTTAAAATATAAAAAAATTATAAAGTAATGAAAAAAAAATATAAATACTTAGTTTTAAAAATATACAAATTGAAATACTTTATCATTACAATAAATCAAATATAAACAACTTTTATTTAACCTCCAACTTTTTGATACCATAAAAACAACTACTCGTTATAGTCTTCCTCCACCATCATAAAATTTACTTGATTAAGAAATTATTTTTAAGAAAGACCCTATTTACACATTTCATTAAAAAATCTCTTTTGTAAATTAATTTGTCAATTTTTTTAATGTGCTATATAAATACACTTGATTCAACATTATATTATTTAGAGGTACAAATCTTTGCTTGAGAGATGCAAAATTGCTCCCATATCAACCAAAATAATAACATTCATTATGTGTTTGTCATCAATTACTGAAATTAATGTGTGAAAAAGTATAAAAATAAAACATTATTAAGTAGCTTTGATATCCAGATAAATTTGATACACTTATTTAAAAAATACACGTAATCAAATTATTTATTTTTCCCAAAATACTCACATGCAATATCCACCAAGTTTTGATGAATCATCAAAGAAAATGTTGCAAGTTTTAAAATTTGATAACTGCCAAATTTCTATCTTATCTTTTTATGCTATAGGTTTATGATGAAGCACTTCCACTTTTTCATCTAAATATTTATTAGTATTATTTATTCATAAATACATATTAGGAATAGACTAATAATGGATAGGTGGCATGTTAAGTTAGTATTTTTTTGAATTTCAGCTCTTTCCAAAGTCAAAGGTAGTTGCTATTATATCAATACCTCCACAACTTTAGAGTCACTCTGCATCACATAATCTAGGTATTATTTGATATATTTTAGATTAAAAAGAAAAAAAAAGAGTTAGCATGTCATAACATGTGCGGTAGCATCTTTCTAAAACAAACTTATTCATCATCATCAAATTTGTCTTCACATCAAGAAAGAAATGGAATGTATTATTAATTTCAAAGAAAAACAAAATGTAAGGGTTAGTATAAGAGCACATAACATATAATGAAATGGTTAAAAAATAAGATTTAAATACTGATGTCACAATAATTAATGGTTATGACCTATCACATTAACTATTATCTACCTCTTTCAACTTGTATATCTTTCTTTTAAATATTGACTACTCCATATTATAAAATGTCATCCACTTCTCATCAAAACATTTCATCTAATGTTATTGAATGATAATTAAGTTCTAACTTAAGACTTTACATTCTAATTAATTGTCTAACATATTATATTTATAATTATTACTATATATTTATTATTAATATATTATATATAAATAATATAATATAATATATTAATATATTTATATATATATATATATATATATATTCACTTTTTTTTATTGAAGTTATGTACTTGATCTAGGGTATGATAAGGGGACCTATTTCCTTAGAATCATTAAAATAACACAAATAACCATCATCGACCACCGAAACCACTAAGTGAACTCAAACAACCACATCTGGACTACAAATTCCATGTGAATTTGAACCTAAGTAGCGTTGGGCATAGCCAACCCATCTTACCAATCCTTCTACATCTCATTGGCATTTAATTAATATTTGATGTATTATAATATATTGATATATTATATTATATAATTAATATTATATAATTAATATTATATAATTAATATTATATATTTATTTATTTATATAATATTGTTTTGATCAATAAAAAAGGTTAAACCCTAGATAATAGAAAACTTGACAAAGTTAATAAAAAATAAGGCCTTTCAATTGAAGGAAAAAATGAACAGAAAAGAAGAGAAGATTCAAATATTTTGTGAGTAGTCTTTCAAAACCTTAATTAGTTTTTCAACCTGCTAATACTGTGAGTGATCAACTTCTTTATTAACTTTGGATAATCTTCAATGCTTGGTGTAGAGGGAGGATGGTTTTCTTGATGTAATTTCCATGTTGGCAAATTGGCAAGTATTTTTGAAATCTGAATTTGGGTTCCCTTGTTTATATTGATTTGAGATTCTAAATTTATCGAGTTTGAAAAAGGAGGTTTTTCAAAGTTATTCTTGCCATCTAATATTGACCTAGATGCCTTTTTTAAGTTGTTGTCTTGATTTACTAATTTCCTTAGTGAAGAAAGAGAAAGAGATGCTAAATGCTCTAAGGTGAAAATTGTGACTTGTTTCTTAGTGCCTTTTTCTACTTCTTCTAAAAGAGATTCTTTATCAACCTTTGCTTCTTCTTCTAAGAAAGATTTTGAATCATGTTTATCTTAATAATTATCAATCATTATATCAACAATGTCATCAAAATAATCCTCTACTTACAAAACATTAAATTTATTAACCGTACCTAAATTCAATAATTTCCAAGTCTTACCCACTCCCTGATCCATTATTTGTTTTTTTGGTTGCATGAACCCTTCGTTATATTGATCCAAATTTTGTTTTTTTTCCTTATACCATGTGACTATTTATTCCAAATTCTCCTTGGGTTTAATAAATCCTTCGTTGTTTATTTTTATAACATAATTATTATAACTATCATATATTTACCATCAATATTAGTTATCATATATACATATATATATATATTATAATATATTAATATATAATTATAGTACATATTATATTATATAAATATAGTTAAATATTATAAATAATAATATAATATGATTTTATAATTAAAAGTGTAAGTTATATTGAAAAGAATGTAATTTTATGTTTTGGTATTGTCTAGTTTCATAAAATTAATAATTATAAGTCAACAATCATAGCTTACTAAAAACTTATGATTGGTGATCGTCTTACAATTTGTACATGAAGTGGTAATAGAAAACAATCTTATATTTTTAATGGATATGATCGTAGAATATGAAGTTATATGTTTTATCATATGATGTATCAATGATTTATGCAATGAGGAGTCATTTTGTTTCATAGTAAGCTCAAGTAATAGAAAAGTGGTAAGGAAGGGGCAAGGTCACACAAAACATGTAAGTGGTGAAATAGTTTAGGTGATATCATAGATGAAAGAGCCTATTTTGTACATCAAACCTAGATTTATATGACCTACACACATTACAAAGGGGTCCATAACTTTCAAGGTGGTGTCATCTTTGATTGGTCATTTTCTACTGTCAAGGGTTGAAAAGGACATCAGTATAACTTATTTGATTGCAACATGATTCCATGTCTGATGTGCATCTCAAATCAATGTTGAAATTTTATTGATTTGGGAATAAAATACTGAAGTCCTACATCTATCTTATAGCTTCTATTCATCCATGCTACCACTATATTGACATAGGGAGAGTAGTTATATTAGGGTTAAGAAAATATGGAAATGCCATACTTGAAGCATTAGAAGAAAAGATAGCTACAATTTGAGCCTATCTTATTAAACATATTATTTATCTCTGATGAGGAGATGAAAATCTAAGGGAGCACTGGTAAGTAAAAATATGTTTTGGAAGGATTATTGAAATAAATAACATATTTTTATTGCTTAACACTTTGAGCAAAAGAGGTGAGACAATGGTCATGGGTTTGAAGTGAGGTACAACTACCAATTTCTACAAACTTATCTATATCGATGTAGAGATTGTGTACACATAATATTTTCAACCTTTACCACTTACTAACACTTTATATCTTACAAGAACTCATTGAGTCTCAATATATCTAAGTGCATGCCTTAAGGGGTGCACCAAGAAATAGGTGGACATACCATTGGTGATTTTTAAGATTGTTATCCCTTTTACCAATTGATATCTACATACTTTGTATCCTAAAAACCATTCCCATAAGCTTTGCCTCCTATTTTCACACTACTCTAGTCATTTGACACCTTCATTATCCCTTTCCCTTACCTAAACCCCTTTTTGGTAGTTTACATGACTATGTTATCCATGTTGACCCTAATAATTATTGACAGAGCTTACTGAGAACTAATTCAGCCATAGCCAACATAGTTCATTATCTAGTATTTTTTTTATCAATTTCAACACTAGGTCAACTAGGTTGACTTTATCAGTTGAAACTTTTAAAAGGGTTTAGGGTTAAATACGAATATTTAAACATAATAATTTCACCATTTTCTAGATGAAGAGAAGAAGTAAGATATATTGGACATCTACTTATCCACCATTCTACTTGAGGAGCAAGCTTAGGGTTTCATACTTATTTTGGAGATGTAGATCTTGCCTTGTGAAGAAGTATTTTAGATGCATGATAAGTTATGTAGCTTAGATATGATTTATCCTTGTCATCCTTACATACCATAATAACCTATTGAAAATCAGCTTTGCCAAGGGAGAGATTGATGATCCACTGGTTCATCTTCAAAGGTAAGTATTCCTAATTTTTTTCCTCTTTTATAAAAGTACATAGATAAGCAATTACATTTCTAGTTCATGTATTAGTTTTTTGTATACATTGACATGAGTATATGTCTTATATGCATGTTTAATTTTATTATTTATTACCCCCACTTTGTGCCACTAGCTTTGTTAAACACTAGATTATGTTTTGCTTTACTTGGTATTAGTATAGTGAATATGAAAACATAGGACCTAGTTAGGGTTATTGTGGAGTTTTACTTAACTAGAGGCTTGAAACCCTACCTAGTGATATTTTTGTGATACGAGATCCCTTGATTAGGTCTAATAGATCCATATTGGTCATGAACTTGGTTATCTAATGTATCCCCAATTAGAAGTGTAAGTAGGATTTATCTTCTTTGAGATAGGATTGATTTATAGATTTGATGCATTTTTCATTTTAACATTCTGGTGAACCCAATGTGAATCTAACCCTTGCAGGTCTTCTTTCATCCTTTCATTTATATCATTTTTTTATTTTTATATATTTTTGATACTATGTTGACTAGGCCAATATATGTCTAGCCTTTGTGAACATATTTAACACACAATCATATCAGAATGACTATATTCTTTCTATACAAGTCATCAATAAATATAAGTTACTATATCAGGTAGGTCAACATAGTACTCTTCTTTAGTTATAGATTGACAAAATAAGTCAATTAGGTTGACTTAGTATTTCACTCAGCATCTATATCAACAAAATAAGGTGGGAAGGTAAATTTAGTCTTTCAGTTACCATCTTGATTAACAAACTGAGTTAGGCAGGCTGACTTAGTCTTTTAGTCAACATCTAGATCAACAAATTAAGTCAAACAAGTCAATTTAGTCTTCCAATCAGCATCTGGATCAATAAACTAAATTGAACAGGTCAACTTAGTATTTCAACCAACATCTAGATCAATAAAATAAGTCATGAATGTTGACATAGTCATTTTATTAGGCTTCAGTAAATAGAGTTTCATAAAACTAGTTCAACTAGATTAACTTAGTTTGTATAACTTACAAACAACATTCAAATCACTATAATAGAAAATTTTCAATCCTAATCATCTTCTAACCCACCAAGGTTCATCTCTTTCTCTCTCTTTAAATTTAGTACTTCATAATAGTTCTATTTTATGAAAGTTTGTAGTCTTCAAACATGCAATCCTATAGTAAACTAAGTTGACTTGGTCAACTTAATTCTATATCCTATCTTTTGTCTAAAAGACTAATTTAACTTGGTTGACTTAGTTCTTAAGGACTCTTGATTCTAAAAAAAAGTAGTGACCCTATCGACTCTATTATCTAATGTTTACATACAATGTCATCTAAACTAAATTTATACCATTCTTAATTTATAATTAACAATGATATGTTAATAATTAATTCAGACATTCATTTTTATCTATTTGCATGATTAGAGTAGCTCATATAGTATAATTATGTGGTTTTTAAAATTTTCATTTAATTTCACTATTTTTGTCTTTTAACTAAAAAAGGGGTAAAAATTTATTAAAAAAGCCTAGAAATGAGAAAATTACAAAGCCAAGTCCTGCTCAACAAGTTGAGCCAACTTACAAGAAAAATCAGGGGGCAACATCACTTGGTCATGAATATGCCAATTCAGACCATGCTCACATGCCCATTTGGACAAAACATCCACAACTCCATTCCATTCCCAGGGAATGTGCTTAAAAGAAACTAAATCCAAGGAAGAACTTAACTAAAGAATTTGTTGGACACCAATAGCTAGCTACCAATCCACGTTATCAAACACCTTCTTACTCAACAGGTTTACCACCACCTATGAGTCAGATTCACAAACAATGCATCGCCATCCCTATTGACAACAAATTTGTATAGCCTCCAATATAGTCATGGCTTCCATAAGATTGTTAGTGTACAGGCCCATAGAATAGAAAAAAAGAAACAAATAACTCCAGCACTGTCCCTTCCAATGCCTCCTATCCCAGCTTCACCTGGGTTCCCCCTAGAGGACCCATCGGTATTGACCTTTATAATTCCACGCTCAGGGGATGTCCAATGACCAGCACGATTGATAGGTCACGCTTGATGTCTAGCTCCTTGCGTGGGGCACGTGGGAGGAAAGGGAGCAGTCGTGGTAGGTAGAATAGGGGAAACTTTATCCAAGATCATAGCATCCTTAGGACACAGGTACCCCATGCTACCACATTTAACCTGAAGGGTCTCTTGGAGAGCAAAAAGGATTTTCACCCAGACAGACCTGAGCTCCATGTTGACATTTTGAAAGATCCTCCTATTCCTTTCAATCCATAAATTCCAAAGAATAAAGGTTGGGCCAATACTCCATGTAATCTGCAAGATAGAGGCCTTGGAGGGAGGACGTCCCAAGCACTCCCAAAAGTCAACCAAGGAAGAGGCATGCCAACACGGGTATCTCCACATCATCCACCATAGATGCCAAAGACATTCAACAAAAGAACAATGAAAAAATAGGTGGGAAGCAGTCTCCTCACTTCTGCAACAAAGAACACAAATGGAAGGCCCCTGAAAACCTCTGCTACATAGATTCTCCCATGTCAAATACCTATTGTAAGTGAGAGTCCAAAGAAAAAAATTGCATTTTGGCCAAGAGAAAGAGCTCCAAATTTTCTTTCCCCAATGGAAGTCAATCTCCCCAAAATACTACTTTGACAGTTCAAGGTAGCTGAAAGAAATAGAGTATAAGCTAGTAGATGCTCCTCCCCAGGCCAAAACATCACTCCCCTGCAAGAAGCTACATCTACGGGCAGCAAGGATCTGAGATAACTCTAGTCTCTCTCCCTCAGTCCCTCCCAGCGGCCAATCAAAAAAGTTTTTCCATTGATAACCAATAGACATACCCAGATTTAAAGCTTCTTTATAATGTTCAACTGTATCCCACCCTTCTAACAAAAAGGACTCACAAAGATGCTATAAATGTGGATGAGAAGATAGGAGGGGAGGAGCCCCATCCCATGAGTCATGTCAGAAGAGTTCCTCTCTGCCAATGTGGCAAATCAAAAAAAGGCTATGCTGCACTAGGTGAGCTCCAAGGTTCAAAGTGTTCCACACCAAAGAACCTCTCCCTGTGATGGGGAATCTGGGGACCTCAGATAGAGAAACTCCTGGAAGATACTTAGAGGAAAGGATACAAGCCTAGAGGTGAGATTGATTGGAGCACCATCTCTAGTAAAGTTTGGCCGCAAGAGCCTAACTAGATAAGATGGTAGAGCACAAGCCAAGACCTCCTTCCCTCTTTGGTTGGCACACAGTATTCCAACTGATGAGGCTCCATTTGGAATTCTATAAATTACTACTCCAAAGGAATTGCCAAGAAAGCACATCATACTCATGAAGAAAGTATTTCAGAGCTGCTTGGACCATATTACAATATATAGGCAATGCTTGAATCATAGATTGCAGGAGAGTCACCCTGCCATAGTAGAAAGCCACCTGTGCGTCCAATGGTTGACTTTTTGTTTTAACTTATCCAGAACATTTTTCCAGAATAGCCTCGATTGTCTTCCCACCTCTAAGGGGATCCCCAAGTAAGTCACAGGAAGAGATTGGATCCAAAATCTCAGGGTAGTGGTAATCCTCTTCTGGATGGGCGCTAGAGTATTAAAAAAGTAGATGGAAGACTTATGCTCATTAATTTTCTACCCTGAAGTAGCCAGGTAAGTATCCAAGGTGGCTTGAAATGCTTCTGCTTCTTTAACCTAGGCTCTCCTAGCTAGGATAGTGTCATCCACAAATTGGAGATGAGACAATGTAGTTAGCCCATTCCCCCACTGCCATCCATGGATTGTGCCCTGAGATGCTTGATATTTAATAAGTCACCCCAGTCCCTCTACAAGAATGATAAACAAGAATGGTGAGAGTGGATCCCCCTGACAAAGACCTTTGGAGGATCTAAAAATCCTGGATGGTTCCCCATTGATAAGAATAGAAAAGGATGGCGTAGTCACACAAATTAGCACCCAACGGACCCAAGCCTAATTAAATCCAAAGGCCAAGAGGATTTTGTGCAAAAAATTCCAATTGACTCTATCATAGGCTTTAGCCATATCAAGCTTGACGAACATGGCTCTCTCTTGAGACAAACTCATAGAGTGTATTGCCTCCGAGGCAATCACCACCCCATCCAAAATTTGCTTGCCAACCACAAAGCTGCCTTGCTCTTCTGATATAACCATGGGTAGCCACACCTTAAGCCACTCTGCAATAAGCTTAGTAATTATTTTATACACCACATTACAGAGTGTAATAGGCCTGAAAAGATCCAACTAATTAGCTTGCTCTTTTTTTGAGATTAGCACAAGGAAAGTAGCATTAAGATCCTTTAACATCTCTTTGTTGGTGAAAGATTCTAGCACCACATCAAAGAGGTCTTGGCAGATAATCCCCCAAAAATCTTGATAAAATTCAGCTAGGAAGCCGTCTGGACCTGGGGCTTTGCCTCTATGCATGCTGAAAACTAATTTTTCAACTTCCTCCATGCCAATTGGACTCATAAGCATCTCATTCATAGCCACTATAATCACAGGAGGAATGCAGGATAAAATAGTGTTCTCCTCCCTATCAGCCATAGGTGCATTCCCAGATAGGAGCACTGAGAAGAAGCAGACAACCTCCTGAGAGATAGCCAGAGAGGATGAGATACAAGTGCCATTCGAGGTAACAAGAGAGGTAATATAATTCTTGTTGCATTGCACCTGAACAAACTTGTGAAAAAAATCTATATTTTTTTCTCCCTCCTAGAGCCAGTCAATTCGGGCCTTCTATTTCCAGAAGATTTCTTCCTGAAGTTCCCATTCAACAAGATCCTTCATCTCTTGAAGCTCTGTCTTATAGAGCTCCTCAGAGAAGCTCACATCACGAATCTATTTGGTGATTAAGTCCAGCTGGTCCTGAGCTTTTTTCTTCATAGTATAGAGATTCCCAAAGCAGTTTCTATTCCAGTCTTATAGCTTCCTCTTCACAAATTGAAGCTTCTTAGCAAAAGAGTACATAGCCATACCATATTCTAGCCCACCCTGTCCCCACCATTGGGTCATCAAATCATAGAGAGCTGGGTCTCGAAGCCACATTAGATGAAATTTAAAGGGAGGCCTCTTGGGCCCTGTAATATGACTGGTGGTGAGCTTGATAGGCCAGTGATCGGACCCTCTCCAGTCAAGAATTTCAGAGGCCATAGAAATTGCACTAGATTGCTAAAAATAAGACATAAGGAACCTATCTAAGCATTCAGATATAGCTTCCTTACCTGATCTCTTGTTGTTCTAGGTGAAGACACCGTTATAAGGTTTGACATCTGACAGGTGAAGCAAGTCCAAATTGTGGCAAAAAAGCTCAGATAAGGCTCCTAAGCATGCTGCCCCTCCCTTCTTCTCCTCCTCTAGGAAAAGGACTGCATTATAATCTCCTACCAGAATCTAAGGTAGGAAAGGGTGACAACTTTTGATCTACCATAGATGCTCCCAAAGCTTATGCTACCTCAAGATATCCACTGGTGCATACACTGAGGTGACCAAGATTAGCTCCCTTAGATCTAGAGAAGAGGCAACCATAGAGAGAGCTGAGGAACTAGCAATCTAGTGGAGTGGCATGACCTTACCAGGATCCCAGCATATAGCTATGCCCCTAGCACTTCCAAAAGTGCCCACACACTGGCATTGCCCATAAGGCCAAAATTTGGGCAAGCCAATAAACATAGCCTCAACCTCTAGTTTAGTCTCCTAAATACAAAGGATATCAGGAGTGTGATCAGCAACCAACTTATGGATAGACTTCTATCTAGGGGTGCCACCCAACCCCCTTACATTCCATGATAGCAGAATCATTGGGAAGAGGGAGGGAAGTGTTCATCAAGGGTCTTGACAACCCCTGATTTTACTAGCAGATCTCCTATAAGTTTTATTCTTTCTTGGTCTTTCCTACATCCCACTCTGAAAGGTGTGGTAAAGGAAACTTTTTTGAAAGGCCTTTGCATTAGGCCAAGTATGGAAGCTGAGGCCTTCTCCTTCCTAGAAAGCTTTGCCTCCTTAACCATGTCTGCCTAACTATTATCCTTGTCTTGATGGGGTGGGAAAATAACTAGGGCTCCTTCTTCTGGGTTCAGAGAGATCTACCTGGTTGACTGGATCAACATATCCTAAGATTCAATGAGGAAGGAGTCCTTACCCTCATAATTCGTAGGCCCCCCCTATTCGCTCAAAGGGATACCATCCTCAATGGCCATATTCTCAAGAGTCTCAAAATGGTTGAAGCCCATCTCAAATTGCCGATCCTAATTTCCACACTTCTACCCCTGACCCCTCGACTGGCACCTGACTTGGGTAAATCCATCTTTATCCTTACCAATAAAGCTAGGTGGTCCTTGCATTATGGCCCCTAGATTTGAAGGGATGTTTTCCTTTGTGGCACTACCCTGCTAAAAATTTCTAGTTGCCAAGTGGGCTGGAGGGACTGATCCTTTGGTGCTGTTGGCAGTCTCTTCATTAGCTCTTGATGCCTACGGGCATTAATGGTGTAGATGTCCATATTCATGACAGATTCTACACCTGAAGGGAATAGATTCATAGTCAATCTGTTGAAGCCAGGATGAGGATCCCAAGCATATCTCCATCGTGTCTGGCATAGGGTTATTTAAGTCAATCTCTACACAGATATGGGCATACGAGATGAGCTTTTTGTTTAGTGATTGGTGTGCTATGGTAGTAGGAGTACCCAACATGGCAGTTATTTATCACAAAATATCCTCATGCTATAATTCCAAAGGAAGTCTTGGGAGGTGCACCCAAACAGGCACACATGCTAGAAGATCCTTTGCAGAGTTAAACCCTATATGCCAAGGTTTGAGAAACAGGCCACTCCGTTCAAAGAAATAAGGTCCTCCTTCAAAAATCTGATTTTGGTCAGATACAGAGGAGAAATTTACCAAAAAATAATTGTTCCCAGCTAACATAATGTCAAGGTCGCCCTCCACCTACTAGGTTCGGTAAATCTAGGCCTCCAAAGCTGATACAAAAATTCTAATGACTAAAAACTTACAGATCAGAGCATGAGCTGAGAGGTATTTGACATCCTCCTTCATGTCTTCTAGGGGAATTACCAAGATGGGCCTATCTTGGTAGTGCAAGAGACACCCATTCACCTTGTTTAGTTTCACACGGTCACTGGAATAGACTGGCTCTTTCCCTTTGGCTAATAATTCTATCGTAGATTTCATAAAACCTGACTCCCTCCAGGATCATCAGTCTGTGCCCCACCATTTGTAGAATGCACTGTCACCTCCATCCATCCTCCCTCAATTGAATGCATTTAACTAGTCTCAATCAATCAAAAAAATACTATTTTTGTCTTTTTGCACACACTACCAAATCACATAATATTCAAAACACATTTAACATTTATCTTGCCAAGGCCTACCTTCTTGGATCTTATCACAAATGGGGAAGCTCACTTGGTTTTTTGGCCAAGTATAAATAAGTGGTTAATGGTATATATTTGAAAATTACCTAACACACTTATCGTTATGAGATTGGTAAGTAAGGGGGTAGGCCCCAATACCAAGCCAATAACATTACCAACATAGATCTTTTGTAGCCTAAATGTCCTAAAACCATCCATATGTTGCTTTCTACTTCCCTATTTCCCTATCACACTTAAAATAACATTTCATAATAATTTAATAACACTTAAGATGACCAATTAGTTAGTATTTACCTTTTATTTGACTACTTTCTCTCTGATCATTGTGTGTTGTATTTCAAAAACTTGTATTTGGCCAGCATTGGTGCAAGGTTTTTTGTCATGTGCCCAAATTGGATCATTCTCATTGATCCAATTATTTGTGTTTTTGTTTTCATTTCTTATTTCAATTACATTTAAAAAACTTTAACTATTTTTAGAACATTGTCTTTATGTTCAAATGTGTTTCTCCATGTCTGTAGTACTAAGTCAACTTGGTTGACCCTATACTCTTTTCTATCAATCAATTTATATTACTATGTCAACTTGGTTGACTCTATATCCTTATCAAACTATATTTTTCCATGTTTACAATACTAAGTTGACTTGATCAACTCTATATTCCTTTTTCCAGTCAGGTTACAATACTAAGTCAACCTAGTTGACTTTATATCCTTATCTACCTTTTGTCTAGTAATACTATGTCAAATTAGTCAACTCTATACACCTTACTCGATAATTTTCTATATGTGGTTATATATTATTATTTCATATTGACCTCATCTTTTTAGCCTCTAATTAGTAAATAACATTTCATAATTAAAGATTTAGATTATAAACTCACTTATTTTATTACTTCAGATGAAACTATTCACTTTTTTCTTTCATATTTTCCTAATCCAAAACCAATCATTACACAATGTAATTCAATTGAGGTCCTTCATCCTAGTCCCCCTCCCAAATACCAATGTTGGTAATCCTCCACCCAATACCCTTTCTTCTACCTACACTAATACCCCACCGTCATGCTAATGCACAAATCGACACAACTCAATTTTTTTCCCAAATAGTTTAACAAATTAAAATCATGAAAATAACTAATCATTCCCAATTAATGAAAATGAAACAACATTTATTACACATGAATAGTCAACCATCTCAAGTCATCATGTCTCAACCAAATAAAAAAAAATTCCCTCCTCCTCTTGGAGATGCCAATGGGAATATCATCCCTCAACCTCTAATGAATAAAAAATGCTTCAAAATCTTCCAAATGAACCTTTATCCCTATTCATTTCATCCATATATATTGGACACATTTCTCCAACTATCCCATATGATGGGACTAAGGACTGTAATATCTTAAGTCTTTTGATAATATCTATAAGGAATGAATCTAAACTAACACCTTTACTACCACTAAGCTCTTAGACAAAACCTTTTTTGGTGATGCACTTGAAAGGTAAAACCAACTTCTTAGACATTCCATCTCACAACTATAGGATTTAGTAAATGCTCTAATGAAGGAATTCCAACATGATGACCTTTTTGAAAATTACCTTAGACATTTCATCAATGCCAAGTAACTTCCTAATGAACCTAATCACATTTTCATCAAATGATGGATGTCTCTAGCTCACAAATTAGACCATAACATTAATTATAATAGTATTTTAAAACTATTTTTTACTGATCTTAAAGCTCCCCTTCAATACAAAGTTTGAATCTTTTCCCCTAAAACTTTAGAAGAAGCCTTAGACCAAGCAAAAAGTCAAGACTTTTTTATGAATAAATTTTAAACACCTCAAACAATTACTAAATAACCTATTGTTACTTGTATTTTCACCCTTTGAAGAGATGTCTAAACTCTCCTCATCCAAGCGGCACAATTGAAACACCTCTAGGCTGTGGGTAACCTAAGAATGAGGTGAATCTCTAGATAAGGCTAGATCCCTTAATGCACCACTTGTAGATCACTACTACACCTATGCTTTCAAAGTAAGCTAGCCTAAAGGAGGTGATACAAAAAAATTATTTATGACTACAAACTAACTACATGTCACAGATGAGACCAAGAGACTAACTAAACATACACTTCTCTAATGTGAATATTCTCACATTAGTGTTTCATTTTGTGGTTGTGATGAATGTTTAGGCTAGGAGGAATATAAAATAGGCCTATAATGATACTATTTTAATATACTAACTCACTCAACATTGATTCTTCATATAAAACTTCACATGACTTGCAAGAAGAAGCTTTCAAGCTACAAATAGGTGACAAAATGAGACAACAATGCTAAGGTAAAAAAACCATCACTAAGAAAGGTGAATCATTAAAATGAACACAATAAAAATAGTCATATAAGAGGTAAAAATTATTAGTCTCTATCAATCCATGGTATGAAAATGTGCAGGGCATTGCCATACTCAGGTGGTGAATATTTCACAAAGGCCCAAATGGCTAGTTCTTATAGAACTTGATAGAGAGAAGAGGAGAAACAATTCCATAGGTTACAAGGAAAAGTTTCAAGCTGATAAAAGGAGATACATATGCATGTAAATAAAATTTGAAACTGATCATACATATTTAGGAAACACAAGTGTCACCCCAAGTCATGAAACTCTTGAAATGTGGTGTAGGAGTTCTCATTCTGCACAAAAAAAACTATGTTCATCATTCACCCATATTTGGGCATCCCAAAACTGAATAGGTATAGGTATAATGATTTTATTTATGGTTAAATGTTTCATACATGTCTCTCCATTCATTGGTTTTATTCTTAATTATCATGATGACTCCCAAAATGAGTTATCACCATCTACCGTCAAAGAAAACTCCTCTTTCACACATCTTGCACACTTTCACTCAAATTTGGATTTATTTTCTCATTAAAATTCATAACATGGATTTTTTCACATGTTTCAAACCATATATGGCCTTATAGGTATCATTCATAACTTAAAAAAATCCTACTTGAAGTTTTTTCACCCTTCTCACTATCATGTTCACTATGTTTGTTCTAACTGGCTGAGATGAAGCACCTGGTAGACATACTTATTAGTTCTCATAAATCATGATATGTACATGAGGGGTTATTATAAGTCCCAATCCTTCTCCTAAATTTGGTTTCATCTCTTAAAAGTCCTTATAACCTACACAATGCACAAAATAGTCAAAATAACCAATTTTGTACCCTATCCATACATATAGGTCAACACAAACATTGATGGTGGTGAAAATTTAATATTAATATACATCATCCAATAATTTATGAAGCCATTTTGGTCTATTATCATTACTTTCCATCCTCATTTTCTCAATTGGGTCCTTAACCAAGGTTTGCAAGGGTTTTAGGATCATTCTGCTCTTAAGCTTTGTTTATAAAGATGCAATGTTAGAATTATAAACTAATTCCAAAATATAGATTATAAATACCCTTTTTAACATCTTCAAAATTATTATATTTCCATGCAAATCATTCAAGTATATATGAGCATCTAAATTTGCTTTATCAAGCTATTTTTTCTATTTACTACAGGCTTGAGTTGTCTTTAAGCCAAAAGTGGCCTTTTCATGGCTTCCCATGCATCCTAATAGCTTATACATGTCTAAATTCATCCTATAAACATTTTTAAACTATTTATATATCTCAATAAGAGTTATAAGTGAAATTTACCTCTCATTTGAATTCTAGGCCTGACCATGCCTAGTAGTCCTACCTATAAGTTTAGGCATCTAGGCCATTTTGTTGGGATTAATCCCTCTGTGATATGTTTCCATGTTTTACCTATGTGTTTTTAAACTCCAAAAACCTCTTTTAAATCTCCCATTAACTTCTTACCCACCGTTTTCACCTTGTTCTCCAAATCCTGCCAGTTTACACTTAAGGGGAGTGCCCTCTATCTAGGAGTAAATAGAGGGAACATCCCATATTTATCTAGACCAAGTAAATATTGGATGGGATTATTAAATTCATATATATTATTTATACCAATTTTTATCCTTTGGTATTATTATTTGACCTTCCAATTTCACAAAGACCCAAGTTAGACTGTAGGTAACCAAATTGTGCATAGTGTTTCTATGATATGGAATGTGCATTACCTATCTAGATCCTTTACTATATTCTATGTCTATCATGAGAAATCCATAATAAAATTATGATCATAGTGGAGGTATTCTAATTTTCATTTGTCTCTCCAACCTCTCACATGCTCTTCCCTACACCCTACTTAGATAAGATTGAGTTCCATCTCTGATTATATTTCCTATTTTGGAGGGTACATGTAGGTAGTATGATATGTTCAATATTGAGTAAAATGTATAAAAACACATTTAGATATCCTTGGAGTCATTGGAATTTTATTGTACCCATTTTATCATCTTGATGTACTACCAATGCTTACATAATCAAACTTGTTTACTACTTGTCACAGTCAAACACAATCCACTATGTTGGGATAAATAAGATCTTCTAATTGAAGATACCAATTATAATAGGTTTTAAATCATCTTGGTATCTTATGAGTCATTTAGAGTCATCTTCCATTGGCTAAAGTTTATGTTTCCCTACTTAAGTCTTTGTTAGGGATAGTGTAGAAGCTAATATTGAGTTGTAGGTCAATCTCTTAGGAAAGAGAAAATTGTAGGTGAATATTGGACCTAAAAAATAGTATGTTATTACCTTTGATGATCCTTTAGATCATAAATACTCCTCTAACTATTTGTAACCACTCAACCTTGGTGGCATAGTCTACACAGCCAACTTGGAACAAAAGGTTGCTCAAAGACTCAAAATCCTATAGATGTTATTGACTGAGTTTAGTGTATTAAAATGCAACTTTGAGCCTTTGAAAAAATAACCTACACTAATCATATTCCCTTAAACCTTTGCATATCTCTTATCTTGTATGGAGGCTTTAAGGTTTAGTCATCAAGATGCATCAAAAGTCTTTGTAACCCTATTGTATGTTATCAACCAAATGGCCTAGACCTTTGTTTTCTCAGTTTAGGGATAAGGTCCTTGAACTCAGTCATTACCTTTTTAAAGTAGTTTACACTTCCTTTTTCCAATCTAATCTTTTTAGTATGTCTTCCATGATTCTATACATAACATACTAGGACTTCAAAAAGTTTTAACTTGTCCAATATTCTCCATATCTCTTATCTTGTATGGAGGCTTCAAGGTTTAGTCATCAAGATGCATCAAAATTCTTTGTAACCCTATTGTATGTTATGAACCAAATGGCCTAGACCTTTGTTTTCACAATTTAGGGATAAGGTCCTTGAACTCAATCATTTCTTTTAAAATTAGTTTACACTTCCATTTTTAAAACTAACCTTTCTAGTAGGTCTTCCATGATTCTACATAATATACTAGGACTTCAAAAAGTTTTAACTTGTCTAATATTCTCCATACAAGTATCTCTATATCTTTGTCAATGCCACATGTAGGTGTATAATTCATATACAAGTAGTGAGTGTAAATTTAGATAATATGCAAAATATGTGTTCTTGTGTTCAATTTTAGGCCCTTACCAAGTTGTAAAATTCACTCCTATCACTTTAAAATATTTAAAAACCTATCAAATCTCCCATCTCACCATGATTTCATCAAGGAGAGACTCATGTAGGTGCATCTCAATGCTAAACTAAGTATTTGAGTGATTGTGTTGACTAGGATAGTCCCTCTTCTACCAAGTGATTGTGTTCTTATCTACATCCTTGGGTTGACATTTAAATGAGGTAGACAATATAGATCCTTGGTTAATTTCTTTTTTCATTTTGATCAAGATAAGTATATCTGATTATGAATCAATTATTGGTCATTTTTGGAATCATTGCAGAGGAAAGGTGTCACACACTTATAATTTTAAATCTTGATATCAATTATTTCTAAATGTTTATTGTTGTTTTTCGAAAGATTTTTATTTTTATAGATTAAATATTTCCTACTTTTTTAATTTAAAATTTCTCTTTTTGCAAGTATGATAGTGAAAATTTCAAAAAACCCATATTATTAACCCTATGCAGCCAGGGTGGGCAGAAAAGTAAAAAAGAAAAAAAGAAAAAAAATGGTTGATGTATCCAAAGTAAAGGGGACTATATAGGAAGTTTTTTTCTTAAATCATTGAACATTGTTGTAAGATTTGAAATACATCCTACAAAAACTAAGAAACATGAAGGATTTCCTAAAGATTACTCATAGTTGTCAATAGAAGAGGTAGAGACAGAAGAATTCTTGGCTATACTGGTAGCACAATCTATAGATCTTGAATAGGTTCATACCCTTGGAAGAGACCCACAAACACCACCTTTGATAATTTCCACCTTATCACCTCATACTCAATAATATGAAGTACGCTTCCCTTCATCTCCCAAATTTTTTACTAAGGAAGCATTCCAAGCTATTCTTACCCCTAAAAGAAACACCAAGCCAAAATAATCTTCCAATTTAGAGAGAATATTTACTGAGATACTAGTGAAATATTATAAAATATCCATACCATCCCCATTTTATGGGGATCCATACATTCCTAATGAAAAAGATAGAGTCTCCATCTTCTACACCCCATGAAATAAGAGAATTGATAGGAATTTTGAGCATTGGGTAGTAACAACCTCCCATCTACCAACACAAAGAGTATTCATGGGGGATCAACATGAAGAAAATACTACTAATGAATCTGCTACTTTAAAATTTCCTATCCTTATTCCTAATGGAAATTCACCCATGAAAAATACCCCTCACTCTACTCTCCCTACCTTTAGCGGAAAAGTGTCTCAAGGTCTAGATATATTTATTTTTGAGTTTGACATCTTATGTTGTAGCTATGATTATAATCAAGATGCTCAAAAACTCAAATTATTTCCAAAAATACTCAAAGATGAATTACTTAGATGGTTTATGGGACTTGGAAAGAATTCCATTTTTATTTTGGAAGAAATGAAGAAGTTTTTGATGAAATATTGTAGGGGCATAAACTATAGGAGAAATGATATTTTCTAAATGAAACAAGTTGATGATGAGTCATTGGATGAATATATGGAAAGATTTTTGTTCAGTTTATAAAAAACCAAGCAAACTAAAATGGACAAGGAATCAATCAAGCTAATATTCTTGAAAGGAATTAGAGATGATTTTTTGGAGGCACTATATCTAATGTCTGGTGTTTATGTTTCTGCTCTACCATTTGATGAACTAACAGTTCTATATATGAAATACTCTAGGTCAACTATGAACAAAATTAGGGGTAGAATCCTTCTTGCAGAGTCTACTATAGGACTATCTAAAGGTGAAGTTATCAACCTAATCTAGGACATGAAGTAGGACATCACCAGTCACCTTGCTACTCAACTTAATACATTACATACATGAAGAAAGCAAGAAGAAACCAAGAAATCCTTAACTGCCTATTACCCTAAATGCAAAAAGAAGAAGGTGTTTTTCACATGTCATTACATGAAAGCTTGGGTAGCTAGTATCATCGAGGAAAATCTTGAGATAATAGAGATACATGCCATAGGAGAAGATGGGAACCAATTTTTTTTTTGGCTCAACAGAAACCATGGGTTAAAAAATGAAGTATGGCATCAAAATCTATGTTTGCAAATTATCAATTATCAAATAATCCTCAATACTATTCTTGGATGAATATACCTAATTCAAATTATTCCTAAACAAATTAGTCAATACCCTAGAATTTGTTATGGATGCAACAAAATGGACAACAACCTCAACATGGACAATTCCAAAACCAATAATGGTTCTATCCCTCTAATCCATGGAAAAAATAATGTAAAGGAAATCAAGGCTTTCCCCAAAAAATGCAACAACCAAAATAATAAGCCATAATGCCAAACACTCATCAACCTATTAGATCCACTCAATTACCTACCTAGCCCATCCCCAATCCTACCAATAAGTTAGTTCAACTGACACAATCCAACATACACCTTAGCTATTAATCAAGTTCAAATTTGCTTAGGTTGTGTTCTTCCACAACAACCTCACCCATAATCATAGAACACTTTGAACTAGTTTCATTCCATGCTAATATATAACCATCCATAACTAATCTTGAGCCAAGTCCATTACAAAATCAAAAAGAAACTAACAATCCTCTTTTTCCAGAGAGATTGAACATATCACATCCTAAACCAAAGCTCAAATTTGATATTTTAGGACAACTCAAGAATGTGTTCATCAAAATCCCACTCTTTCAAGTAATAAAGGATGTTACTATCTACAATTAAGTTGTTTGACAGGTATGTTTGAAAATTTTGGGAAGAAAAAAGAAAGATCCTAAAATAATCTAGGTCATTAGCCAATTAGTAAATATTATGTTGGGGAATATAGTTCCCCATAAATATTATGATCTGGGAAGTCCTATATTTACTATTAGCATCCATGGCCAACCCATCTCCAATAGTTTAATTGACTTGGGTAAAACCATCAATGTGATGGCCATGGAGACCATGCAGCAATTGAAGCTTAGCACTCATCACCTAACACCCACCATCCTCTAGATGGTTGAGAAATCAACTATTAAGCTTGAAGGGATTATTGAGGACCTTGTTATCACTATGGATTCTTGGAAGTATCTATTATATTTTATTGTCCTATAGATAAATATAAATTTGGGGGGTTATCCTCTCATCCTTCGTCACCCATAGTTGGCCATTTTTGATGCTTTTATTGGCTATAAGTTAGGAAAAATGCTAATTTCCAACATAAATGACACCAAGAAATTAGTGTTGTATCTACTAGCTTAACATTCCCAAAATAATGGAATAATCCCTTGGATTTATGACCTTGAAGAAGCTATCTCTTTGCATATTCTCTACACAATTGACAGGAGTCCATCTCTATAGGCCCAAGAAGAAGACATTGTCCTTACTAGTTTCTTGTAAAACACCTATCGACAGGATCATGTAACCACCAAATTGTTAGAATGTACACCATGCCCTATTTATAATACCTTTCCTAAGAATGATTTTTATAAAATCATAAGAAATATTTGAATGTTCCATCAATTAATTCCCCATCAATACATTTATGCTCCTTTAATCACCAATGTAGAGACCACGCTTTCTTTAACAAAGCAGACATACATCATCTCAAATGAACCTCTCAACATCAATACTTCCTTAACACCCTACCAAAAAAATTAGTTACTTATGATTATTAGAAGACACAAAATAGCATTTTCCTAGGATTGTCAGGACATGAGAGGAATACCCCCAAATTTATGCATGCATCACATTTACATTAAAGAAGAATGCAAACCTATTCCCCAACCCCAATGATGAATGAATATTGTAGTTAAAAACATTATCAAAACCAAGTTACAAAAACTCTTGGATGAAAGATTTATTTATCCTATTTTAGATAGCCAGTGGGTCTCTCCCTTAGTCATTATCCCTAAAAAGGGGGGGAAATGGCATATTTGTGTTGACTACTGAGAGTTGAATGCTACTACCAGGAAGGATCACTTTCCCCTTCCATTTATTGATCAAGTATTGTATATGTTAGCAAGGAATAAGTATTTTTCATTCTTATATGGATATAGTGGTTATAATCAAATATGAATTGCTCCATAAGACCAAGACAAAAAAACTTTTACTTTCCCTTGGGGAACCTATGCCTATTGAAATATATATGGATGATTTCATATTCTATGGGTAGACATTTGAAGAAATGCTAACCAATCTATATAAAGTTCTTCAATGCTACCAAGACCATCAATTATCTCTGAGAAATGAAAAGTATCACATGCTTATTATTAAAGGGATTGTGTTGGTACATCATATATCCCCTACTAGAATTCAAGTTGATCTAACAAAGATAAGTATTATCAAGGATATACCCACACCAAATAAATAGAAATATGTTAGATTTTTTTAGGACATGCTGGTTAGTATAGATGATTCATCAAAAAAAAATATTAAAATTGTCACACCATTATTTAGATTGCTTACTAAAGATGTTGAATTTAGATGGACTGATGATTACAAGATTTCCTTTTAGCAACTCAAGGATCTGGTCATAACAACTACTATTTTGAGAGGGCCTAACTAGAAGAAGCATTTTCACATTAATATAGATGCATATAACACCACTTTAAGAGTTATCCTTGGCCAAAAAGATGAATCTTTGAGATATGCAATCTATTTTATTAGTAAGAATATTTAATGGGCTAAAATTAACTACACTCTAATGGAGAAGTAATTTTTGACCATCTTCTATGCCATAAATTAATTTTAACACTGCATTACAGGTTACCAAGTATTCACCCACACTAATCATGCAACAATAATGTATTTAATGAACAAACCTATTGTAACATGTTGGATAATTCATTAGTTGCTTTTGTTGTAGGAATTTGATATCACCATTGTGGATAGACTAGGTAAGGATAATATAGTAGTAGATTTTCTCTCTCGATTGTAAAATGATGAGCACAATCCATTTTTTAATGATTCTTTTCTTGATGAACATTTATCTGTTGTAATAATTCAATCTCTTTGGTTCACAGATATTGTTAACTTACTATAGGATCACCAGAACAACATTTCTCACCTAGGAAAAATAACACTTGATCTAAAAGAGCAGGCATTTTCCCTAGATTATAGGATATCTCTTTATGATTGGACCATATTTAGTTATAAAAATATGTATTTGAGAAGATGAAGCTTATGACATTATTAGAGCCTAGCATGATGAGCCAAGTGGGGATCATTTTGTTGCCAAATAGACTATTATGAAAGTACTCATTATTAGATATTATTGGCCTTCTTTGCATAAGTATGCCATGATGTACACCCATAGATGTGATTAATGCTAGAAAATGGGAAAGTCCACTTTCTCTGATGAAATTTCATTATAGCCACAACTAGTTCTGGAACCCTTTGACAAATGGGGAGTAGATTTTGTAGGTCCCATTGATCCTAATCCAACAACAAATAATACATACTGGTGTATACTAATTATGTCACCAAATGGGTAGAGGTTAAATCCTTAACCCATGCCCAATATGAGAAGGAAGATGAATTCCTCTATGAATAAATATTCACCCACTATGGAGTACCAAGAGAAATAGTCATAGACTAAGATCCACAGTTAACATAAGACCTCACAACTACCTTGGTAAAGGAATATGAAATCAGATACAAGAAGTCTACCCATTACCATCATCAATCAAATGGTTAACTAGAAGTTAAAAACTAATAATTGGAAAATATTCTCACTAACACTATCAACTTGCATATAAAATATTGGTCAACTCATCTTCTAAAAGCAATTTGGGCTTAAAGAAACACTTGGAAACTAGTTTCACTCCATATGAACTAGTTTATGGTAAAAAACATGTTATACCTATTGAGTTTGAACATAAGACATTAAGGAAAACACTTTATTTGGGATTATATCTTTCTTAATCTCAACAAGATCAGATCATGTAGCTGAATGAACTTGATGAATTAAGAAAGGAAACACTTCATCATATTAAAATATTGTAAAGACAACATGTAGGATGGCATGAAAAGAACATTAAGACTAAGAATTTCCAAATAGAAGATTGGGCACTCCTTTTTGACTCTAAAAACATGGATCATAAAGGAAAGTTGCAGTCTATATGGCTTGGGCCTTATGAGATCAAACAAGTTTTTGATAATAGATCTGTAAAGCTCATGACCATTAACTCTCTTTGATTCTAATTTCTTGTTAATGGCCATAGGATCAAGCTATACAAGAAACCATTATTTAATGAAACTCTCACTCACCAAATTCTTGAATAACAACATCCATCTCTTCTTCATGAATCAAATCAACATATTCCTTTAGCCAAAGGGTATTTCTACCAACGTTTCTTTAATATTTTATAAAAGTAACAAAGCTTCTTATAGATAAGAACAATTCATTCTCAATGGCTTGGTTTAAGATGAATAAAATCCTACCCACTAGTTTCTTATGATTTTATTTGAGTTTAAACTAGAAATAAATAAAAATTAGCAATGAAAACCTTTAGGCATTGCTGATGGATGTTGTCTCAAAAAATTAGGTCATTGGCTGATCAACATTCATTAAAAAAATGAAAAAGATAAAAGGTGCTACTACAATAAAAATATTATGTTTTCCCTTATTTTCTTTTATATTCATTCCCTTTGAGAAGAAATGTATTTTCTTTCTTGCTATAGGGTGAAGAACTTGTCACTATAGGTAAAAACTTGTTGCTACTAGATAACACTTGCTACTACAAGAAGCATATCTTATTATAGGATGTATTCCTACACTCTATCCTACCTCAAATGTTTTCTCCCACTCAAATTCTAGTGTATTCCATGATCACCACTTCACATCATCATTTTCACATTTATGAAAGGTATTTCTATAGGTGATATAATAATTATTCTATATTTATTTCTTGTCATACATTTTAATTATTTTTAAAGATGATGAGACTTAATGTTATTAATTTGATACCATACCATATCCTTGTCACACAAACTTCTCATATCCTTTGTTGATGTGGTCATTGACACAATTATTACCACCACCCTTACTCTTACCATAAGTGTTTTATGCATGCTGACCTCATCCCTCAAAGACAAGTAATAGATTAAGTTAGAAGGAAGATTTTTAATTAATTCAAAAGGGTTATTTCACCTCCAAAATCAAAGTCACAAATAATTCTACCATTACCCAAAACCCTTGTAACAAGTGCCTAGACCTGTAACTCACACAATATGGGCAGTGATTTGTTGAAACATGAACCACTAAATATCACCCCCTTGACCAATAGTTCAAAAATCTTTGCTTTGTTATGGTATATAGTATGGGTATAGTATTTTGAGAAAATATAAGCCCTAGATGAAGGAATTATGGAGGAATTTTCTAGTTCATTTCATAATAGCTTAGCCATAGTAAAAGGGATGGAAGTAAGCTAACGAAAACAACCATCAATAGAGTAACAAGAATACCAAGAACAAGGGAGGAATGGCAAGACAAATATGATGTCGAGGCTGAGAGATGAAAGTTTAAAAAAGTAAATGAATGCATAGAAACCTCAAAATAAGGAACAACAAGATTTTCTCTACTAGGAAGATGGCCTAAGGCTATTGAGTTTATATCCAGATATTTCATCTATGAAGGAAGGTATTCTATGTTGCATGGCCTACACTTCAAGTTCCTAAATCATTTACAACATAGAATGGAAATAAACATTCCCAATTTTTTTCTTCATATGATCACAAAAACATTGAAGGCTTTCAAAAAGTTAATTCTAAAGATCTCTCATACCATTGTCTCATTCAGTTACTTATTCAAGACTATTTGTAAAGAACCAGACCCAACATCAGTTGGGAGCATTTTCTCTAGATACCAAGAAATGAAGAGAGTGATAGAGAAGGAAAATAATTAGAAGAAGAATTAGAGGTTGAAGAATAAAAATCAAAATAATAATAAGAAACCCTCCCTATAGAATAGGAACAACAAGGTTTTCTCTACTAGGAAGATGGCCTAAGCCTATCGAGTTTATCTCCAAATATTTCATCTATGAAGGAAGCTATTCTATGCTTGATGGCCTACACTTCAAGTTCCTAAATCATTTATGACACAAAATGGAGATAAAAATTCCCAACTTTTTGCTTCATATGATCACCAAAATGTTGAAGATTTTTTAAAAAGGTAATTCTAAAGCTCTCTACCACCATTGTCTCATTCAGTTACTTATTCAAGATTGTTTTCAAAGAACTAGACCCAACATCAATTGGGAGAAATTTCTCTAGATACCAAAAAATGAAGAGAGTGATAGAGAAGGAAATGAATTAGAAGAAGAATTGGAGGTTAAATAAAAAATATCTAAAGAAGAAGAATCCCTCCCTGTAGAACCATAAGAATCTATAGCAAAAAACCTTCCTACAACCACACAAGAACTTGTGGAAGAAGGTATTCCTGCAACCACACAAGAACTTGTAGCAAGGTCTAAGGAATAGAAAAAGAGAAAACTCATTATCTGGCCTGATTCAGACAAATTTGAAGAGGAATTTCCATTTTATTGAAAGAAGACCAAAGTAACCCCCACTCCTCATTGATCTCATAGTTTGATGAGAAAAATGAGAACTAAACCTTCTTTTTTTATTCAAATAAATGAATAATTTGGGAAAGAATGGAATGCTAGTAGTAATGAATATTTAGATACTAAAATAGATAGGGAAAAATGTTCTCCAATATTCCATCATTAAGAAGTAGAATAATTTAAGCACGGTTTTGAAGAATTTAATGAGGAGTCAATGTAGGAAGAAGTAGAGCAAGTTGAACATAATCTTGAAGAAATGCATGAGAAAGAAGAACAAGTTGAACATAGTTTTGAAGAATTGTATGAGGAACCCATGTAGGAAGAAGTTGAAAATTTGGAGTAACTTTTTGTAGTAAAAGTGGAATTTTCCACTCTGGAGCAAGCCTTACAAGAAATTGAGAGTTAAATAAGCAACTGTAAGACCAACTTGGTAGAGGATTAGATGCATTAGCTATAGTAGCTTACCATTTGTAGCCCTCAACCAAAGATCATCCTACAACCAGCCTTCCACAACCTCCTATAGAGGTCAATCATCAAGAGGAACATAAAGCTACCCCTGAGGTCAGGTATCACACTTATTTTACAATATCTTCTAAACTATTGAATTAGATGGATAATTAATTTTAATCTTTGAAGGAACTAAGGAAAGAAAATAGGAAATTTAAAGAGGAAAATAAGTTGAAGGAGTAGAGCATCACCAAATTGACATAGAAAGTTGAGGACATGACTGGTATAACCCAAGAACTCATTGATTGTAGGCCTCCTACAAACATTTATTTAGTTTATCTTGAAGAACAATGGCATAAGTTCAGATTTATGAGAATTTATTATGATATGATCCATGAAGTTATTGATCCTCTTTCCTTTTTTTTCTATATATAGAGTAATTTCATAGGAAGAACAAACATAATTGAGTGAGTTCTACTTGCATAATTATGTTGTTTTTTATGATAGAGAATGGAATCCCAATCTATATGTTGGAGATGTCCAATTTCAATAATTTTCATCATATTTATTAAATGAATAGAAAAGAGGAAGATAAATAGAAAAATATAGGACAAAGAAAAATGAAATCCAGTTACTTATCAGTGGTCAATCAATGGCACCTAATGTTGTATTAGCTGAATGGTACAATATCATGTTAAAAAAAAGAGTCATAACTTAGTTTAGATAGAAATATGATGAGGTTCCATATTTTTATTTGGGATTGAGAACTTCTACTAGTACCTCAACTAAAGCATCCTATATCAAACACTAGAATGAGCTCACTACTACACAAAATAAGAGGGAGCCCTATTTCTCTTTTAATTTAAAGGTAGCATTTAAAAAGACCACAAAATACATTCTTCTTATAGGTGACATGGGATTCAAAATTATCGAACCTAAATTTCCATCCACCCATATTTTGATATCATGTTCCAAACTGGTAGGAAAAAATCTTGATGGATGAAACTTGAGAAGCCAAAAGTTGGAAAATATTTGAGTAGAGATGGGGTTTTTATGCTCACCTTTCCAAGGGCATTGTAGAACCCATGGATTTTAGAGCTCATTATGCACTAGGAATGAACAAGTATGGTTGTCAAGGTTGAACAATATCTAAGTTGGGGGGTGTGATGATCCCCATAAATGTCTTGTTATTATGTCCATATATTGTACTCATCCTGCTTGTTTACCATGCTTTTGAAAACTTTTCCATATAATTCCATACTTTCATAAAATATATAGCATTATTTTTTCAAACTCTTTTGAATAGTTAAAATTATTTATTGAAATTAAATATATGATGGTTGCCTATTTATTTAGGATGCTTTTTCTATAAATGTGTTTTGAAAAAGTTTTGGACAAATACGTATATAACACAAAGCATCCTGTAGCAATGGAATCTCATTACATAGACCATCCTATAGCCACAATTCTCAAAAGTCTATTTTTAATAGAGATTGTCAGAAGTATATTGTGTTAAGCAATTATGATTGTAACTTTATGCAACAATTCATTTCTACACTTTTGATTAATATGAGTGAGCAATTCTGAGTTAAATTTAGTTTTGTAAAAGGAAGGGTTGAAGTTAGAGTTAGAAGCAGGAAGGCCCCCCTTTGGAAAGTTGTAGCAACAATCCAACCTATTTGATTATCTAAGCTTGTTATTTGATTTCTTTAAGCACTATGTGTTTTATTTCTAAATTGTGTAATTGACATTCATACTTAAATTTAATTAGGGAAGATTCCGTTTATAAGCATTTATTTTACCATACTTTGTTGATGTTTCATTTCAAGAACTTCATTTACTATACTTCAGCATCTTAGGTATAATTAGCAAAATGTCAAATTAGAGATTGAGTGTGCACATATAGTAACATCATACTATCAAGTTTATATCCATGGGTTGACATTTAAATGAGGTAGAAGGTAAGGATCCATGGTTACTCTCCTTGTTTATTTTGATTAATAGAAGTATATCCTATTGTGAATCAGTTGTTGGTCAAGATGTATATATGAATGTGAAGGGAAATAATCTATAAGCCACATATTTATGGGTTACATTCAATATTCCCAAAGTTCTTTTGATGGCCTTGATATGTTCTTCTACATTCCTTCCTTGCAAGGGATTAAAGGAAGGCAATTATTTATCATGGATTTTGGGTAAGTCATGGGAAAATGTAGAAACATTAATAGTATAACCTCTTAGACATGATGGAACGTGAGGGAGAACTTGTTGTTTAACCATCAGGAGTAACAAAATACAAGTTTATCTACATGGAGATAATGATTTGGCTTGGGAATTTCTCCTTAATCCTTTATCAAGCCTATCTTTTCTATGGGTTTCTAAATGTTCTAATAGTAAGTTATTATTTGAGATATACCTTGTTAATATTATATGTTCTTCTAGTACATCTCAAGTGATTATTTTCAACAAAATAGAGGTAGAGGTACATGCCCTCCTTCTAGAACTAGATTAAGTACCTATTGATGTGGGTTTTAGGTAAGCCATAGATACCTTTACAATGTATCCTCTAACATTTAAGGATCATTGAAAGGATTTCACTCCAAGGCATGGTTGTAGGGTATTCTTTTTTATAGCAAATTATTAGTGGAATAGTGGTGAGTAATATATATTATTAACCATGGATGGGTTAGAACTGGATGAGCCTCAATCTAGTTTAAGTGGGTGGAAGGATGATAGTCTCAACTAAGGTGGCTAGTACTCTCAAAGAAATACAAAAAGAGGGAAGGGAATGGTAGAAGAGAGGCATGTGGACCATACAAGATGAAACATTTCAAGACCATCACTTGAACTAAGATAGGAAAATAAATAAGAAGACCAATAGTTGATATAATTTTTTGTATCACACCAAAAATCAAACATAGTAAGGATTCAAAGGGAAATGAAACACAAAAAACAAAAACATGTGAATAACCAAAGGTTATCATATTTGTCAAACTGTTATTGTAAATCCATAAAGGGGGATTATGATCAACATGCAAAAGACATTAAAATAAACTAAAAATTAAAATTAACAACTATATTAGAAGGATAACTCATGCACAAGTGAGTAATTAAGATTTAGGAATGACATCACATCTCACACAATCTAAATAATTAGAGAAGAATCAAGATTTGCATATAAAAACTAAGTCAAGCATAACTTCTTAGAATTTCATATCAATATTAATAGCCAAAATAATCCTCCATTTGGGAATAAAAGGATACAATTAGAAATAATATATGGATGGGAAAGGTCTCATATCTCAAGCGAAGTCTAAAAATATACATCCAAAAATAACATTATATGTTAATCTCATATATATTTTTCATGTATAATGTTGATTGTGTAGAATAGAATTTCACAACTACAAATAAAATATATACATGTTATTTAAATTTAGAATGAAAATTATAACTGATCAAGGTTATGCAATTACATATTTATTTTTATATTAGTGTTGATGTGGGACCACTAGCTGAATAAGGTGCTATAAATGGTGGAATTGAAGTTACAATCGAAGTTGTAGCTAGAATAGGGATGTAAGTAGGGACATTTTGAGTGTACACTAGCATATACTTGGGAATTTGATTAGTTAGTGGTAAATTAGTCATGATGTGTGGTGTTGTCATTATTTTCTTAGTTGCTTCCCTCTAAAGATAAAGAGCATGACTCACTTGGAAGTCTATGTGAATGGTTTCAAAATCAATCAATGGCGTTTTAGAAAACTATGAAAGCTTATTCATCACATTCTTATGATTATCTAATGAATATTCAACCCCATCACGTAGTGACCTAGTCCCTATAATCTTGTCCTTTAAAAAATTGACTAACTACATCACCTCATCATTGGTCCTATAACTAGTTCCTTCTATTTCCACTCTAAATCTATCTAATGTTGCTCATAAAAGATTTTTAAAAATCAACCTACAGAGAAATTGGCCCTATTGTGTATTCACATGAATGACTCTTAAATCTATCAGGATAGCGTTTTCCTCTCATTCCTAATTCACAAATTGATAAACAAGTGCTCATGTCTCTAAGTGTCACTCAAGCAAGCTATCTATTTTTATAGCTACAAACTTTTAGGCCCATGAAACTTTGATTGTAGTTATTATATTCAAATGAGTATAAGCTTTATTCCTATTTTTTTGGCAAAGGATATGAAGCTCACCATCAATATATTTTATGTTATTAAATAATTATAGAACATCTCTTCATCTGGATGAGAAGTGGCTTTTACAGACTGTATTGACTCAATGGTATCAAAAAGCTTCCTCGTTATCCCCTATAAACTATCCACTATCTCCTTTGGGACCTAGATAGTGTTAACCTCTAGCTAATTCTACACTACATGATCAAATCTTCTAAAAATTTACTTTATAACTCTCCTTGTTACATCTAAAAGAATATAGGGGCCCTCCCTAGTCTTATTAAGGTTTGAAGGGTTCAACTTACTTAAGTATTATTTAGAGAGAAGATATCTTCTCTCTACTCTAATTCTATATGTTAACCCTTAGAAATTATAGTATTCCTCTTAAAGTTTCTCAAAGTAATTATTTTCCTATCAAAATTAAATTTGACTACAAGTTGCTTAGCTATCACCAAGTCTTACCAGTCTATCTTTTCCTCAAATTATAGCTCCCTAGTCCATGTAATAATATCAAGAGAAAATGGTTGTTATGTTTGTTCTATAAGATCTAGTAATTATGTTGGATGATATTTAGTGATTGAAAGGGATGAATCAAAGGGTAATATAGCCATGAGGGAATATGTCCCTATTACAGGAAATTGAGGTATTATTTTTCTCTAGCTAGTAACAAGTCTTTAGACTAGTATACCTATTATATTTTAGCCTTCCTTGTTTCCTTGCTAATTGAGACTAATGGTGAGTCTAACTAAGGGTCCTAGATCATAGGCATACCTATTTGTGTAATCATCCTTTGAGGAGTGGACACTATAGTAAAAATGGAGGTAGAGAACAAGTTTTCAAAATGTACCCATTTTCTAAGCTTAGGGGACTAAGGACTGGTTTCACAAAAAATGAATAGGTCACTAGGGTGCTTAGAATTTTTTTCAAATAATTATTAATATAAGTATAAGTGACCCCAACATTCATAGTAATAGTGTCCATGGAGTCTACAAAATTAGTTTGGGTTGTAGTGGACAAAATGGGTAATGTGGCAACCTAGGGCTGGGTTATTGGACTCAAAGAATGTAAATAATCCATTCCTCTAATATTGGTTTGAGAAATTGAATAAATGGCCAAATAATGTGAAATTAGAAGACTTACAACCAAAGGAGGGGTATCTAGGGTGCTAGTTATTGTATTGGTTGGAGGTGGAGTGCTCAAAAACATGATTGGGGATGACCTGTAACTTGTAGTTTGTAGTTTTGAATCTGCCTCTCCCTCTTTACCTGATAGCAATCTATATTTTCAATACTGAGTACTCTCCTAATTCATTCACTCATCTTCTAGTTTTGAATCTATGGTCTCACTAATTGATCATGAATCTTTAGTTTCATGACATAACAAGCATTCTTCTTCCATTTTCCATATTTTATCATCTTTTTCAATATCATAAAACATGATAGGGTATGATCTTCTATTACTTCTTCTTCTACCATCTCCTTGATTAAGGACCTTTACAGGTTATTATATTACTTCCATTTTTTGGGGAGAAATAGGTGGAGTCCTGGACTTCCTTGTGTATGTCAATATTGGTTTAGGAATAGAATATGATAGCCTAGTTGAAGGTGGAATGGAAAGTGGGGTAACCATGGTAATCAAGAGAGGTGGTGGAGTAGCAAGAGTAGCTACCACCATAAGAATTATGGGTGGTGAAGCAGGTTGGCTATCATACTATGATAATGATATTGGTGGTGCTAGAGAATAATAATTAACATGCACCTAAGATAAAAATGAAGGAATATTTTCCAACTATGCAATAGACAAAGAAGGCAAGGGAAACATGTAAAATATATCAGCTACTTTACTAGGGATTGCAGTCCTTTCTTATTTAACTTTTCATTGTGGAGAGGCAATAATAATTACATGTGTAGGATAAATTGGAGGACTCCTGGTTCTCTCTTCTATATGAGTTACCATAGATGTGTCAACTTCCTCTTATGTTCCCTCTTATTCCTAAGAAATGGGTCCATAAATGGGTTTACGAAACTATTATTGCTTGTAAATATTTTTGGAATGCTCTCTAGTAATGGTAGGATCATATTGATTTGTTTGCACCATAATCATTGACATATTAGATCTACGCATCTTGATAGCCATTCAGAATCATCTTTAACATTCATGAATATGATAGCATGGTCATAGGCTTGATGCCCATAGTTAATTCTTACATTTCTTTCATATTTATTAAGGTGTCCTCTGACATTCCTTATGGGATCCCAGTGTTTGAAAAGTACTTGTTCGGACCCATAACATGTCCTAATTTTTCCCTCGATTTGTAGTTATTCCCACCTTGTGTATTAGATAATGTTAATACTAAGAGGGGTTAGATGGAAATCTATTTGATTTTCCTTCTTCAAATTAGTATCAATATTATAAACCAAGTAAATAATAATTTTCTACTCAATAACCATATCTGACATAATCCTTGGCATATATAAAGAGTGTACCTTTGTGCCCTTAATTCTAATTATTGTATGTTCAAGATACATCTATTAGTCACCCATTTTATTAATAGTCTTATCTATATAATCAGTGGGCTTGGACATTTTATTTCCATATATGGCTTGATATACTATGGGATAAAAGGTCTTCATTATCCTTTTCATATTCCTCCTAAATCTATGCACATGAATAATATTGAACTCATCACATACCTTGTTCTTGGAACACTTAGTGGATGATTACAAGGGATAATCATGGGATACATGTATAGTTATAACTATTTCATACAATACATAATAAATCATATATAAATTCACATTAGAGGATCTCACGAGATTGGTGAGTTTCAAAATTAGATTGGAGCTAATGATCTCTATTATGGCCATAATTTTGCCAGAATTCAAAATTATATCTATAAAAGGGACCCAAATCTTATTTAAATAAGTGGTATTTCAAACACCATATATCATTTTCAAAAGGGCCATGGAAATTTTGACCCTTAGCCTGATGACCACAATGGGAATGGTAAAAGTAGGGTCTTGGACTTTGAAGTTCCTTGGGTTGCTAGTCCATTCCTACAACTTGCTAATGATGTTATGGTTCTAAAGCCATGAGCTTAAGACATATTTCTTATATGGCATGTATGGAATGGGAAGCCTATAATACCTCTTAAATGTATTCCCATTTATATATGCTTACTAGTGTCTTGCCCAGTCTAAAATGTAATATTTTTTTTTAAAAATGTTGTCATTAAAGAATAAATTGAATAGTAAGTCAATGTAGGGAATTACCTATTATTTAGCCACTAAATTGTGAAGGCCTACTACCTTAATGGCCAAGAGATCATCTTTGTATTTGTGTGTGAAGAGAGAGAGAGAGAGAGATGAGAGAGAGAGAGAGAGAGAGAGAGAGAGAGAGAGAGAGAGAGAGAGAGAGAGAGAGAGAGAGAGAGAGAGAGAGAGAGAGAGAGAGAGAGAGGAGAGAGAGAGAGAGAGAGAGAGAGGAGAGAGAGAGAGAGAGCTAGTCCTCATCTTTGTATGGCTTGACTGCTTCAACCTTGTCCCCAAATCTCTTAATAATGTTTGAACTCATGGTTTAAAGCCATTGAATAAAATTTTATATTTATGAATTCATCTAATCCTACAATCAATTAAGTAGAGGGAATTAGGATGCAAGATGAGGAATCCATTGAATTCTTCATTCCTAAACTACTTTTCTTTGTTTGAGTCCTACAAATTCATTATTAGAATAAAGTTTTGGATTCACAGTTTACATTAGATCTTGGAATTTGAAATACACTTGATAACTAGAAGGAAGTGTCATTAGACTAGTAATGGTCATTCCAAATATATTACATTGGTTGTGTTTGATTCAATAGTTGAATGTATTATTTCTATAATTCATGTGAATTAAATGTAGTAATGACTTTCACTCTTTAGTCTTGTCATTTGAATTTCATACAATCAACTTCGAGTTCAGTTTAATTACATGTGGCTTAATTCATAAGATTTTGTGTGCTTAGTCATCTTAGTATGATAGATGTCTCTTTTTCACTCTTTTAAACTCAACCTTGGTGTCTTTATTATTTTATTACACGTCTTTAAAGGAGATATGTTTGTCTATCATTGGCCCTATTGTGTATTCACTTGAATGAATCTTAAGTATATCAAGATAGTGTTTTCCTCTCATTCCTAATTTTCAAACTGATAAACAAGTGCTCACATCTCCAAGTGCCACAAAAGTAAATTATCTATTTTTGAATCTAAATTTTTTTGGGTCCATGAAACTTTGGTTAAAGTTATTAGATTCAAATGAGTATAAGCTTTATTCCTAGTTTTTTGGTAGAGGAAATGAAGCTCACCATAAATACCTTTTACATTATTAAATAATTGTAGAACATCTCCTCATCTAGCTAAGAAGTGACCTTTACAAACCATATTGACTCAATGGTATCAAAAAGCTTCCTTGTTATCCCCTATAAACTATCCACTATCTCCTTTAGCACCTGAATAGTGCTAACTTCTAGCTACTTCTACACTACATGATCAAAACTTCTTAAAATTTTCTTTATAACTCTCCTTGTTGTATCTAAAAAAATATATGGGTCCTCCCTGGTCCTATCAAGGTTTGAAGGGTTCAACTTAGGTATTATTTAGAGAGAAGATATCTTATCTCTACTCTAGTTCTATCTGTTAACCCTTAGTAATTATAGTATTCCTCTTAACATTTCTCAAAGTACTTATTTGCTTGTCAAAATGAAATTTGACTACAGGTTGCTTAGTTATCAGAAAATTTTACCAGTTTATATTTTCCTCATGATGTAGCTCCCTAGTCCATGTAATAACATCTAGAGAAAATGGTTTGTATGTTTTTTCTATAATATATACTAATTATGTTGAATGATCACGATTGATTGAAAGGGATAACTCAAGGGGTAACATAACCATAAGGAAATATGTTCCTATTACAAGAAATTGAGGTATTGTCTTCCTCCAGTTAGTAACCTGTATTTAGATTAGTGTGTCTATTATATATGTAGCCTTCCTTGTTGCCTTGATAATTGAGACTAATAGTGAGTCTGACTAAGGGTCCTAGACCATAGGCACACCTATTTGTGTAGTCATCCTCTAAAGAGTGGAAACTATAGCAAAAATGGAGGTAGAGACCAAGTTTTCAAAATATACCAATTTTATAAGCTTAGGGGACTAAGGACTAGTTTCACAAAAAATGAACAGGTCACTAGGGAGCTTAGAAAGTGAATCAAATAATGAGTAATATAAATATAAGTGGCCCCAACATTCATATTAATAGTGGCCATGGAGTCTACAGAAGTAGGTTAGGTTGTAGTGGACAAAATGGGTAATGTGGCAGCCTAGGGCTAGGTTATTGGACTCAAAGAATGTGAAGAATCCATTCCTCTAATATTGATTGAAAAAATTGAAAAAATGGCAAAAGAATGTGAAATTAGAAGATGTACAACCAAAGGAGGGGTAGCTATGGTGCTAGTTGTTATAGTGGTTGGAGGTGGAGAGATCAAAAACATGATTGGGGATGGCTCTTAAGTTGTAGTTTGTAGTTTGGACTCTGCCTCTCCCTCTTTATCTAATATCAATCTTGATTATCCATACTAAGTACTCCCCTCAGTCATTCACTCATCTTCTAGTTTTGACTTTGCGGTCTCACTGATTAATCATGACTTTCTAGTGTCAAGCCCAAATAAGCATTCATTTTTAGTTTTCCATATATTATCCTCTTCTTTAATATCATAAACCATGATAGGGTATGATATTTAATAACTTCTTATTCTATAGTCTCCTTGATTAAAGACTTCTATAGGTTCTTCCTTTACTTCCATTTTTGGGGAGAAATAGGTGGGTTATTTGGTTTCTTTGTGTATGTCAATATTGGTTTAGGAATAAAAGAGGCTATCCTAGTTGAAGGTGGAATGGAAAATTGGGTAACCAAGGTAATCAAATGTGGTGGTGGAGTAGCAAAAGCAGCTACCACTATAGTAATGATGGGTGGTGAAGTAAGTTGGCTATCATACTATGACAATGATATTTTTGGTGCTAAAGAATACTAGTTATGATGCACCTAAGATAAAAATGAAGGAAGATTTACCAACTATGAAATAGACAAAGGAGGCAAGGGAAACATGTAAAATATATTAGCTACTCTACTAAGGACTGTAGTCCTTTCTTATTTAACTTTTCATTATGGAGAGGCAACAATAATTACATGTGTAAGATAAGTTGGAGGACTCCTAGTTCTTTCTTCAGTATGAGTTAACCTAGATGTGTTAGCTTCCTCTTGTGTTCCCTCTTCTTCCTAAAAAAGTGGTCCATAAATGGGTTTGGAAAACCATTATTTCTTCTCAAATTTTTTGGAATCCTCTCTAGTTATGGTAGGATCATATTGATTTTTTTTGAAACATAATCATTGACAAATTAGATCTACGCATCTTGATAGCCATTCAATATCATCTTCAACATTCATGAATATGATATCATGGTCATAGGCTTGATGCCCATAGTTAATTCTTACTTTCCTTTCATATTTACTAAGGTGTCCTCTAACATTCCCTATGGGATCCCAATGTTTGATAAGTACCTGCTCAAACCCATAATGTGTCCTAAGTTGTCCCTTAATTTATATGTGTTCCCACTTTGTGTATTGGATTATGTTCATACTAAGATGGGTTGGATGGAAAGCTATATGTTTTGCCTTCATAAAATTAGTATCAATGTTATCAACTAAGTAAAAAACATTTTTCTACTCAATAATTGTATCCATCACAATCCTCGGCATATATAAATAGTGTGCCTTTATGCCCTTGATTCTGATTATAGTAAGTTTAGGATACATCTAATAGTCACCTATTTTCCTAATAGTTTTATTTATATAATCAAAGGGCTTGGACATTTTATTTCCACATATGGATTTATATACTATGGGATAAAAGGTCTTCATTATACTTTTCATATTCCTCTTAAATCTATGCACATGAATAATATTGAACTCATCACATACCCTTTTCTTGGGATACTTAGTGGATGGTTACAAGGGATAATCATGGGATACATGTATAGTTACAATTATTGCATACAATACATAAGACATCATATATAAATTCCGATTAGAGTATCTCATGAGATTGGTGAGTTTTAAAATTAAATTAGAGCTAATGATCTCTATTACGGTCATAATTTTGCCGGAAGTCAAAATTATATCTAGAAAATGGACCCCAATCTTATTGACTTAAGTGGTATTCCAAACACCATATATCATTTTCAAAAGGGAAATGGCAATTCTGACCGCTATCTTAAAGACCAAAATGGGAGTGGTAGAAGTAGGGTCTTAATCTATGAAGCTCTTTGGGTTACAATTCTATTCTTGCAACTTGCTAATTATGTTATGGTTCTAAAGCCATGAGCATATCACATATTTCCTATATGGCATGTCTGGCATGGGAAGTATATAATACCTCTCAAATGCATTCCCATTTATATATGCTACTAGTGTCTTTCCCAGTCTAAACTATAATTTTTTTTTAAAAATGTTGTCATTGAAGAATATATTGAATAGTAAGTCAGTGCAGGGCATTACCTATTATTTAGCCACTGCGTTGTGAATGCCTACTAGCTTAATGGCCAAGAGATCATCTTTATCTTTGTGTGTGGGGAGAGAGAGAGAGAGAGAGAGAGAGAGAGAGAGAGAGAGAGAGAGAGAGAGAGAGAGAGAGAGAGAGAGAGAGAGAGAGAGAGAGAGAGAGAGAATACTCATCCTTGTTTGGCTCTACTTCTTTAACCTTATCCCAAATCTCTTAATAATGTTTGAACTCATGATTTAAATCCACTAGATAAAATTTTATATCTGTGAACTCAGCTAATCCTAAAATCAAGTAATCAAAGGGAATTAGGATTGAAGATGTGGAATCCATTTAACTTTTCATTATTAAACTAATTTTATTTGTGGGAGGCCTACAAATTCCTTATTGGAATAAATTTTTGGATTCATAGTTTACATTAGAGCTTGAAATTTACGATGCACTTGATAACTAGAAGGCAGTGTAATTAGACTAGTAATGGTCATTCCATATATATTTCATTGGTTGTGTTTGATGAAATATTTGAATGTATTATTTCTATAATTTATGTGAATTAAATTTATGAATTAATTTCACTATTTAGTCTTTTTAGTTCAATTTCATATAATCAACTTTCAAGGCATATTAGTGCCATGTGGCTTAATTCACAAGCTTTGGTGTGCTTAGTCATCTTAGTATGATATATGTCTATTTTCACTCTTTTGGACTCAAACTTGGTGTATTTGTTATTTTCTTATGTATCTTCAGAGGATACATGCTTGTCTGTCATTTTTATTCTAATGGATAAGGTGTAATCTATTGTGTTTCACTCTCAAGGCCACGAGTTAGTGAGATAGTGACAATTGGCAAGATCTCACTACTCCACTAAAATGTTAAGATTTATACACCATTCATGGATTACAAGATACCAATATGAGTAAGATGATGACATGTGTATGTCTCTCACTCTTTCACTTTCCTTTTATATTTTATACATAGGTCCATTATAATGCCACCTCAGGGTTAGTGAATTATCAAGATGCTGACATGTAGATGGATGTATCTATTTAGGTTGCATAATATCATCCATAAAAATAATTTTACTGGTATCTTCTCCAAGCTACCAAGAAAGTGGGATGATGAAATGTGGATGACTCTTCCTTTTCTTCCTACCTAGAATCATTCATATAAATCATTGTGCTGACATTTTCTATGGACTGTCAGGTGAGTGGGATGATGACACATAGATGGTCCTCTCTCTTTTAATTTTATAGGATCTTCTATACATAAGTTGATGACAATGTCATTTCTAGGTTATCATATTAGTGAGATGGTCTGAAGAAATATATAAGTGCAAAATAATCTATTTAAGATAGAAAATACACAACAAACCCACTGTGAGTGAAATACATTTGTCTAGTTAGTCATATAAATCATAAATAATACCATGTATATAATCACTTAAATGAAATTGAAGGTGACTTGTAAAGCATATAGGATGGCTTCAACATAACTTTTATCCATTTGAGTCTTGAAAACACCTTGTAAACATGAGATGAATCCTGTAGATCATGTTAAACAAACAACTAGTAACCAAGATAATCAAGTTAATTTCTCAAGCATTAGATAAAATATTTTGCATTAATGCTTTCCAAAATTCTAAATCATAGAGTTATACTTCAAAGTACTTTAGGATAATGTTCAATCAATATTGAACCCCTAGTAGAAATTTTAAAATGGGGTGTGTGTCAGGGCACAACTTCCTTTATATATTAAATTTATTTGTTATCTTCTTTGGTCTGATTAACTATTTAAAATTTATAATAGATGTTAATATTAAATTTTTATGACTATTCTTGCAATAGAATGGAATAATAGTGCTAATGTTAGAAATAATATTACAAATAAATGGAAAAAGATAGTATTGTGTAAAAAAGGGAGCATAATTGCATTTTAATATTGATGAGCTTTTCAAAGAGACAACCTCCATTAAACAAACTCAATATTATATAATTCTTAGGTGTCTTTCCATTAATATAATATTTTATTTATATTAACTTACAAATCATATGCATCCATATTTTTTACCAAAGAAAATAATTATTTTTTTTAAAAAATTAAAAAAAAAATTAAGATGATAAAGTCCTAACATACCCTCCCTCCCCTAGAAAACTTTGAATGACACCATTTTGATTGTGCTTCCAAATATAATTTATTTGTTTATGTTTATGCCATACAAGAATTTCAATTATGAAGCTCATACTTAATGTGAGGGTATTTTGGATCCATAGGATTGCCATATAATTTAATTCACATTTTTTTTAATGATGGTAAATTAATGTATTATGGTTTTAAAAAATGATCATTAAGCCCATTTTGTGATATGGGTCATGTACTAAGGATAACACAACATATTAATATAGATCTTGTGTAGGCTTAGTGATGGGTTAGTGAATAAAAATAAGGTTGCACATTCAATATAAATAATCCCTTGTGATATATTAATATTGTGCTTATATAAGAGGCCTCAAGATATATAGAGGGTAAGAGGCCCTAAGAATATATAAAGGATAGTGATAAAATATGATTCCATTTGATATTATGTTGATATGAAGAATACAATGAATAAATTTTGGTGTGAATTTTATGTGTTAATAATATCAATATGATATATGCTTTTTTAGTTTCCTTTCATTGCTTTATGTTGTTTTCATATTTGTACAATTTACTTTTTATTGAAAGCTTAATCATGATGGTTCTAATAATCTATTGTGCACTTCAAATAATATAAGCTTAAAATAATATTTTCTAAGGTCATAACTTGAACTATAAATTTAGATAACACTATAACAATATCCATCATACTATACATAATAACTCTCTATTAATATCATTGTTCCATGAAGAAAAAAATGGTTGGGCAAAGGAGCAAGCTAAAACCTAGGATTTGAAAATAGGTCTTCCAAAGGGAGTAAAAGTGTTGAGAAGAGTGAGATAATGTCCTTCACCTTATATTTCCTCCTCTTTATGGTTCTCTCCACCAATGAGATAGTCAAAATAAATAAATGAGAGGAATTTGAACATAATTTTCCATTTGTGAGTCTCAAACTTAGGTTTTTTTTGGGGTGTAGTTAAAAGTTTGAAAATGAATCATTTAAATCAAATATCTACATCTCATATCCGAATTCAAAACTTTTAAAAACTTAACAGGGTTGTGGAACACCTAAAATTTCTTAAATGTAGTAACAAATGTCAAAATAAATTATTTAAATGAAATATCCACATCTAAAATCTGAAACTAAAACTTTTAAATAGTTAAGAAAACTATGGGACCATATTTATAATTTGATGGGTCTATCTATATTGAGTTTTATTGCAGGGTTTATTGTTGTCTAGGTTTAGTGAAGGCTTTCTTATATTTTTTTATTTTTAATATATTTTTGATTGTTTTTGATAGATTTTTTATAGTTTTTGATTGCTAGTAAAAGAAGTAATGCTGCTTAGTAAGTATTGAACAGGGATTGATTTTTAAAAAAATTCACTTGTGCATAAGATTTAAAATTTATGTGCATAAGAAGAGTTAACATGCTCATTCAGTTCTATAGAATAAACACTTCAATATGTACTCACATATTAATTTTGATCATCATATATATAAATCTGCAATAACAATTACAAACTTTTAACCAAACTTTTGAATAAATATTAAAATTTTATAATAACATAATTGCTCCTCATTTTATGGAAAAATATTTTATTTAATAATATTTCATATTCCTTCGCTTTCATAGGATCATCTCCAAAAAAAGAGGAGTTGTGACTGCATCCGTAAAATCATCTCGATAGAGTAAATAGTTTCAATATCCCCTCCACTAGATCCCATCTTGCTATCCTATCTACAAGGAAAATAAAATAGACAAAGATAAAGAAACAAATCTAAAAAAAAATTGAAGGATTAACTTTTGATCTTTTAAATTTTATCTTACTTTTGTGTGTTTCAATTTTTACATCCAAGATCTCATTCGTCATTACATTTTATCTCATGTGTAGTGGTTATTGAAAGCTATCTAATTATTCTCAAGTTGAATAAAGTTTTTTTTTTTTTTTTTTTAAATTTTAATATTCAAAATTATTAGTGTAATTTTTAAAGTATTTTTCATTATTTTTAATATTCAAAATTATTAATGTAATTATTAAATAAAACCTTAAAAAATGGAAGGAGAAGAGGAACAAAACAATAATAATTATGTGCAAAAGTGCTCAATAAAAATGTTGGAGTGAGAATTAGAGAAAAGTCATGTCAAAAACAATTCAAAAAATTAGAAATAGAGAACAATAATAACAAAAATGAGATTTCAAGAATAGGATGTTAAATTAATAAGAAGTTAGAACGAAAAGTATTAGGAATCATAACTCAAAAAAATTAATATATTTATAAACCTTCAAACATATTGATAATGGAAAGCATAGGTCAATTGGGTGCATTTTGATGTTAAGGGAGATTGGATTGAAGCCAAAAAGCTAATGATAGTTGTTCATTTTGATTTATGGATTGAATATTATGGATTTAAGAGTTTTAAGGGGAGTACGTGGAAGAATGGTGGCGTTTTGGGTCTCGAATATGCTATTATAGACATATGAATACTTCCGACCTTTTGGGTGGATGAAACAAGTTTTGTTCCAATAAAGACACTATAAGCTATTTTTCACTTGGGCCCATTTTAAAAATATATAAGGGTTATATCTGCTACAACAAATATTTATTTTAACACCCTATTGATATTAGGGTTGGATATGGATAGAGCTAGGAAAATAGGGAGGAACATTGTGACTTAGGTTCCATTGATGTTGGAGATGATTTAATCAATGTTTTAGAGGATATCCCTGACCTAAATATCTCATATCCTACTTCTAATTGGTTTTCAAAATATTTTAGTTCTACAGCTATGATGTATATATATTTAATAAGAAGATACGTTGATTGATTTGAAGTAATGGATGTCAATTTCATGGACTGAATAGTCCTTCCCATGCATCCATGTCATACCTAATAGTTTCTTCGAGTATTTATTTTTAAAAGGGGATACAAAATCATTTTATGTAGTAGTGAACACAATTATGTGGTTTCATTGGTATGTGTATGTTTCCTTAGACCTCATTATTTTCTCTTGAAGCAGATAAGATAAAAGAAATTCCTCTTTGTATCTCATTGTACAAGATGCTAATAAAGTTGGACGGTGAATACATGTCAAAGTTTATTGTTAGATATGTGGGGGAGTTATTTTGGTAGATTTGAAGGATATATTAGATCATATACCCTTTTAAAGTGTGTGTGAAAATTAATCTAGAAATAACTTCTAAAATTTATGTAAAAAAATATAATATTAAACTTGTAACATAAGTGAAACAAACTTTTGAAATTGATATTTCTCAATATTTTAAAAATAAATTTATTTAAAACATATATGTTACTTTTAAAACTCATCTATTTATTATAACCTCTTTAAATTTAAATAAAATTTGTAATCTAGAAATTTGACTCAAGAGAAGATAATTAGTATCATGTTAGTTCCAAAATGAAAACAAAATGAAAGAAACACACTAACTAGCATAACATCTCTAGGCCTAGAAACTAGGGAAAGATAAGTTAACAAACATTAATAAAAAAGACAACTAAAATTCAAAATAAAACTTATTTTACCTCCTTTGGATTCTCCAAAATGCTTTTTGTAGTGGCTTGCACAGCTTGTGCTCATGAAGTCTTCATTAAAGGAAGCTTGGCTATCTCCTCTTCTCCTTGGCACCTTGTGGCTTTGGCTTGGCTTGGTTTGGCTTAGAATAAATTTGGCATGGTAACACTAATTACAATGTCTTATTTAATATATTTGTGCATTATAAATTTTCACCAAAATAGCTTAGAAATGATATTCATGGCCTCTCTATTTATAGACTTTTAAGAATTTCTAGAATCAACATGAACTATCCATCCTAAGATTGAGATGTGTGGTTGAGGATTAATTTAATTTTTAGAATTAAGTTTATAATTATCCTCATCATGACATTATAAGAAGGGGAAATTAACAGGCATGGAGGGCATCATGGAAGGCATTGATGAGGCATGGAGGGCATGAATCCTAATATTTATAGCATTTATGGCCTATAAATGTCTTCCTAAGAAATGAGGTCACCTAATGATACATATATTTAATATTCATTTCTAAAATAAAGTATTCAAAAAATTTCCATATAATTATTAATTAAGATATAATTTTATTTAATTATCTCTAAGCATGATTAAGCACTTTGTGCACAAATTACTCAAATTGATCAGAATGCCTTGTTATTGGTCCAAATTTTGACTAGATTGGAATTGAAAGGCAATGTCAAATGCATTAGATCCATTATCCCATTTAGGATTTTACCAACACCAAATAAAAAATGCACATGTCTCATATAATAAATTTTATAGGAAAGAACAATCCAGAGCACTTATGTGTAAAATTGATATTTTGACTTGAAATGATCTGATCAAAGTTAGTTGGCTTATAAATTGTATTACTCCATTTAATGATACTCTAGCGAAAATTGACACTTAAATATATTAGAATCAAATTGTTTAATGTGATTCAATATTTTCAAGTCAAATTGTATATTTTAAATAAAAATTGGCCAAAAGTTTGATTGGAGGTTATCGATGGCTAGATTTAGGTGTCTACAATTTGCCACTATTTGGGAAGATGTTGCAAATCGTAGGTAAATAAATGTCTTCTCAAATAATGCGAGATGACATGTATTCCAAAAAAATATGATGATTAAAGAATAAATATCCAATTTTTTTTGGGAAGCTTATGATGATGCCCCCTCAAGGGAGTGGCCATTACATTTGTTAATGAATGGTCCCTCAAAAGAAACAAGAAGAAACATAGAATTAAATCATGGTTGAGATTAATCCAAATGAGAAAATGATTGCATGAATTGATGTAAAAAGGATGTTAATTTGATCAAAGGTGGTTATAATCAAGAATAAAAGTTAAAATAATGATTTACGCATAGGTAGTTATAATCATGAAGATGACCTGGATTGGCTAGAATTTATGGTGAACCAGTTAGGGCTAATTATCAAGAATAACTCGAAGATATAACTTGGAATATAGATTAAAGATGAGTGGGTGAAAAGTGATGAAATATATGAATAGAAGAATAAGATTGATCAATGTGAATGTTTTAGTTGTACCTATCAATAAGGAGATGCTCATCCTAATTAAAAATGATACAACTAGAATGGTAAAATGAGTTATATTGATCAAGGGTGGGATGGGAGGATTTGCCAAGGTGATAAGGAGAAAATTTTGTAGCTCCATTGATTTTAAACCTTCTTGAAGCTGATTTTTTCTATCACATGTGATAGTAGGCATCATGATAAAACACCATGAAGACTTGGATGAAATATTCATAAGGATTGACTCCTGATATCCAATAAACACTCAAAAATAATGCACCAATGATAAAACCCATGATGGTAATGTTTACATATGAATATGGATAGACTCAATAATAATGTGCTCAAGAAATCACCTAATGAATGCATATAGACTGAGTCAAGGCAACAGTTTTGAAAGAAAAAAATAGGCAAGTGAACAAACAAATAAACAAAAAAAAAATTACTTAAAATAAATAAACAAATAAAAAGACTGAAGACAAAAGCAAAAGAAAACATCCTAACAATGACCATGCCCCAGTAAGGCAGATTGAGGATAACAAACTAGGCTTAGACAGAACACATATTTTTGGTATTTTTAAAATGTTATGAATGTTTTTGGAATTTTGAGGTATCTTAACTCATTAGATAATGACAATATACCTACTGGTAAAATGGTGAGAGTGTTTGGCTTAGGTTGCTCACAAAATAGTGAGAGTGTGTGGAAAGGGGGAATGAGGTTACCTCAACATGAATTGAGCATGACCCTCATAGTCTTGAAATGACCTCAAGTCATAGTAATTATATTCACACAAAAGGTGAAAAAAAACCAACTAGGTCCCAACAAGTTCTCAAATATGGTAAATGGCTAGTCAAATGAAAATAGTAATAGTAATGTGATGCAACAATGTATGATAAATAAGTGTTAGCCCCTAGTTTGCCCATAAGCAGTTATAATTAGTAGCAAGATTGGTGAAACATTAATTTACCCATAGGTGGTTATAATCAGGCTCACATAAACAGGCTTGATATGGGATAGAAAATGAAAGATATCTTGCCAAATCAACTATCACACTAATTTCATAGATTGTCATTATAAACATGGATTGGATTGATTGTTAAAACTTGATTGGAATCCTCTCACAAAAAGTGTAGAAAGAACCAAATGAACCAAGAGCAAAACAAGATTGGGTAGGATGACTAAAAACAAGCTTTGGTCTAGATAGGAATGGAATGATAGGATGGTATGGTCTTGATAAGGATAATGATGGGTTTTTATAGATTGGATAAAATGTTAAAAGGGTTACCCCCAAGTGATGGGGTAAATGGATGGAATCTACAATAATGGTAAATAGGCATATGTAACAATGGCAATGGTATGACAACATGAAATAATATGATACATGTTTTTGTCCTAGGTATGGTAAAATGTCATATGATTCTATTTTTCCTATTGAGATGGAGATGCACATCATAATCAACAAATGATAAAAATAGAATACTCAATCATGTTAATTACTATCCCACACCTCATCTGAATAGTTGATCTATTAAGAACTAGATGTAGATTTGGTTGTCAAGAATGCTTTTGTGATCTTCATTGGTCATTGATTATAATTTCATCAAGCATTGAGACAAGGTATCTTTGTAGCCTCTACAAAGGAAAGTGTGGCCATGGATGGTAAACAAGGATAAATAATGTATGGTAGATTTGATTGTGAAATGGAATGGTAGATGATAATAGAATGTATAATGATAGGGAAATAAATGAAGATCAAGATGTTCAGTCACACGTAATGTTGTTGATGTCATATTTGACATAATTTTAGTTGTGGTGTAGCTAAAGACTTGTTCTCTTAACAAGACCACCATATTTTTCTATTATTTGATCTTTAGAGTAGTTACCATCTGATTAAGCTGTAGATAGGAAGCTATTTTGACTTGATATTTGATTTTATCTTTGTCAAATAGTAAAGAAATTTTGTGCTTAGCTATTGGTGCCTCATATAGGTTTTCACCAATAAATTTGTCTTGATTGTCCCATAGCACCTCTGAGAAGGTTTCACTAAGGAATGTTGACTTTTGACTTTGATTTTCTTCTAGCACATCTGAAAAAGTTTTACTAGAAGATGTTGAGTTTTGACTTTGATTTTCCCCTAGCACCTCTAAAAAGGTTTCACTAGGAGAGTGTTCTTATGCTATATGAATGTGGTCTTGGCCTCTTTAATTTTCTTCAACTACTATGTCACCATGGATGCATTTCAATAAATTGTGATTCTATCGATCCCAATCGATACTTGTGAGAGATGAAATATTAATGATATGGATATTTTGGTTGATGGTAATGGCCTATGGAATGGTAATGGAATGGGTAGAGGCTACACAATCCTCATAGAAGATACTAAGATAAATTGTGTTGATGTTGAATTAATCATCCTCAAAAACTATAGAAGGATCATAAATCTATTCAAACTAATCTGTGAGGTATGCATAACCAATATTGTAACAGCCATAAACATATTCTTCTTTTGAATCTAATTCTAACTCAAGGGATTCTGAATCTAATGTTGACATTGATGTGGATTCAGATTCTAATGGTAAATATGATGTTGGTTTAAGAATAGAACCTAACTCTAACTATGATTCTTCATATAATGGGTACTCTATTATAATGATGTCTTGTTGAATATTTGGCTTTGGAAAACTAACGACCTGTGATTGCATAATGGGCTAAAAAAAACTATTTTGTCAAAGTGAGACTCCTCTAGGATGGGAAAAAGGTCAAAAAAAATTTCTTAGAGACTGGCTTATCAATAGGAGGCTCTTAAAAAAATAGGCACATTGTCAAGGTAATGATTTGCATAAAGGCAGTTATAATCATTAAGAAGTAACTCGATAAATATTAGCTCATCAATGTGAGACTCCTCAACAACTAGTATATGATCAATAGGTGATTCATCATAGGTTGACTTATCACAAGTGGTTGGTTCAACAAAAACATCTCAGATTGGTTGGTTCTCTTGGACCTGATTTTTAATAAGTTAGAAAATACTAGTTTTGAGTACAACATGGTCTTCAAATGATTGGATGGGTTGAGGTTTGGATGGGATTAGTGTTAGATGAAGAATTGTCTATGATTAGATAATGGTAGGGCATTGGGGAGCATGATTTCTTACATAAGACAAAGGATGAAGTCTTAAAATGGTAACAATAGGGTGTTGTGGGGCTTGATTTATTGCACAAGTCAAAGGACTATGTCCTAGAATGACAAAGGGGCATTATGGAGATTGATTTCTCATACAAACTAAAAGATGAGGTCTTTATATGGGAATGGTGTGACATTATAGTCTTGGAATAGAAAATGGTATGATGTGGTGGAGCCTAATTACTCACATAAGCCAAAGCATCTAAGTCTTCTTCATAAACCATATCATCTCAATCATGAGTTGGCTTATAAGTGGGTTCCTGAATGTGTTTCACATACTAATTATTGAAAAGAGGGTATGGATTCATATAAAAAAAATATTATCTATAGGTTGGTCTTCAAAATCCTCTTCATAAGCCTCTTCATACCAATCAAGGTCTCGAGATGGATCATAAGTTATTTTGTGAATTTGTTCCCATGAATGATTAATATGAGGCGGATATAAATCTATCTCAAAAACCATATTAGCATCATTGGGGTCTTGACTAAAGCCATAAAAGTCATTTTCTATGGCCATTCTATCATAAGTAAAATTGTAAGTGAATCCACCATAAGTGTAGCTAGACATATATGTATAAATGATGAAAGATCTAAAAAAAAAAGGCTTAGAGTTCTATAAACTCTAAAAAACTGTCCAAAGGACAAATAGTTCAAACTTGGTCTAACTTGGTTGAAAGGGTGGAGATGTATCTCCAATATGGTCTGAAAGTGGAGTTGTATCTTGAAAATGATTTGTGTTAAGACTTGGCATAAAATAATCTAACATCAAATGTCTAATGTCAAATGCTATACATACAAAAGGTTAAGTGTCTAAATAAAAATTGACATGTTAAAGGTCTAAGTCAAAGTGTTCCAAATAGGGTCTAAACTAGGAAAGGGAAAAGTTGAGGTGCTAGGTCTTTTATCCAAATGTGGAATGAAAAGCTAGAATCAAAAAAATAAGCATATGCTAAGACTTTTAGCCAAACAACATCAAAATCTAGACTTGAAACAAACACTGATGTGATGTGATAAGATTTAATCTAATAAGTTTGGAAACAACTTTGACGTACACCTGGCACACAAAATCAAACATAAACATGATTAATTGGCATAAGGCATAAGAAAAAAGGCTCTTTGAAAAAGGATGTGTTCTCCAAAATAAAGGCATAAACAATGATAAGGATAGGTATTGAACAAATAAATCATCAATAGTTTTTCAAATTTGGGTAATCAATTAATCGAAGTTATGCAACTTAAAAAAGAAATATATGTGTATCAGCCCCATGAATTGAAGGATAAACAATAATAAATCAATGTTTGAATCGAAACTTAAGAAGACTAATTGAAAACTCAAAGTTGAAAACTAGGATTTGACCAAATAAGCTAGACAAGATTGGATAGCATAATGACATAAAATAACGGTCTGAATGGTATACATGACTTGGTTTGAAACAAATGGTTTTTGATACATTGGTAAACAAGTCTTGAAACAAATTGAGTAGCCTAATGGTGTAAACATGCTCAAATGATGTGATATATGTTATGTTTCAAATATTCAAAAGGCAAAAAGGTTTTCACATCTTTTGGATGGCATAACACTACCCTCCTTGACTCAAATGCATTGTTTTGACATGACTTATGAATAAACAAACAATTTTTAGTCTCAAAACATACCAAGTAAAAATGACCAAAATACATTAAGTATAATCCTCCAAATCCTACCAAGGGTATGTCAATGTGGGGTTGACTAAACTAGAAAGCTTTTGAGCATTTTTAGGAGAATCAATTACACAATGACTTTCTCATCAAATGATGTCAAAGATAAGCATAGAAATTGGTTGACCACTGCATTGGCTAGTTGTAACAAAGTCTATTCTTTTTTACAACCACTACATCCTATTGTTCACTTAGTGTAGTGCAATGTCTAAATGCATATACATCTTGTGTGAAAATTAGGAGTAAGTGAATTCAATGTCGATAGATCAAACCTCAAGTCAAATCTTCCCTAAAGAATTCATGGGAGTGATGAAGTCCTCCTCACAAGCCAAATTTACATAAAAATAAAGAAAGCATGAAAGTAGAAACACTTTAGGGTCATTTTCAAGGTCACCCAAACTTTGATGATTTTTTGGGGAGTGCTTTAGATGACTTTCTTTTTAAGCCTTAGATTAGGCTACTTTCAATAATAATGACACTTTGGATTCCAAGGGTTCCCTAAAGGGGATAAATAGAAGAGCATATATGCAACATCACTCTTTTTGTCAAACAAAAATTTAATTTAAAAAACTAAGTGAATACAAAAAGATTAAAAAGGTGAGTTCATTTTTAAGCTCAAATGGAAAATGAGGTGGTGTTCATTTGACCCCTTGGTCTTACCTGCAAACTTTGAAAACATTCACCATAAACATCTAATTTTTTTGTTAAACACCAAAACAAGGTAATTAATTAATTTATAAGCACATAAAAAGTTATCTAAACATGTTTTTAGAAAATGTCAAGCTTGGTCCTGCAACAAAAATGTTAGCATGTCCTTTAGCCTTGAAGCTCTTTTAGGTTTGAAATAATGAACTCTAAAAAAAGAGCTCTCAGATCTATGTTTTAAGAAAAATACAGTGATCAATGTCGATTATATAGCTGATGATAGTTATACTGGCTAACCAATGATGGTTATCTAACTAACATCAGTTATACCAATAGTGATTGATGATAGCTATCCAATTGATGCTAGTTTTACTAATTGACAGCAGTACTATGTAAACTTGTGAGCAAAAAAGGGCAAAACAAAGTTAAAAAATCAATTTGTAAGAGTTTTAATGATCCAAATAAAGATTTTAAAGCTAAAAATGCTCTTATTCATGTGTGGGATGCATTTGGTCCCATCATACATGCCATTATGTGATCTAAGAATTTGACTCAAGAGATGATGGTTAATATAATGTAAGTTCTAAAATGAAAATAAAATGAAAGAAACACACTAACTAGCATAACATCTCTAAGCCTAGACACTAAGGAGAGCTTAGTTAACAAACATGAATAAAAAAGACAACTAAACTACAAAAGAAACCTTATTTTACCTCTTTTGGATGCTCCAAAATGTTTGTTGTAGTAGCTTGCTTTGCTTGTGCTCATGAAGTCTTCATCAAAGGAGGCTTGGTTATCTCCTCTTCTCCTTGGCACCTTGTGGCTTTGGCTTGGAATCAATTTGGCATGGTAACACTAATTACAATGGCTTATTGAATATATTTTTGCATTATAACTTTGCACCAAAATAGCTTAGAAATAATGTTCATGGCCTCTCTATTTATAGATTTTTGAGAATGTTTAGAATCAACCTGAATCATCCATCCTGATATTGAGATGTGTGGTTGAGGGTTAATTGAATTTTTTGAAATTAAGTTTATAATTATCCTCATCATGACATTGTAATAAGGGGAAATTAAGAGGCATGGAGGGCATCATGGAAGGCATTGATGAGGAATGGAGGGCATGAACACTGATATTTGTAGCATTTATGGGCTAGGGATGTCTTCCAAAAAAATGAGGTCACCTGATGATGTAGATATTTAATATTCATTTCTAACATAAAGTATTCAAAAATTTTCCATGAAATTCTTAATTAGGCTCTAATTTAGTTTAATTAACTCTTAATCATGATTAAGCACTTTGTGCACAAATTACTCAAATTGATCAAAATGCCTTGTTATTGGTCTAAAATTTGACTGGATTAGAATTGAAATGAAATGTTAGATGAATTGGATCCATTATCCCATTTAGGATGTTACCAACACCAAATAACAAAGGCAAGTGTCTCATGTAATAAATTTGATAGGAAAGAGCAATCCAGAGCACCTAGGTACAAAATTGGCATTTTGACACGAAATGATCTGATCAAAGTCAGTTGGCCTATAGATTGTATTACCCCATTTAATGATACTCTAGCCAAAATTGGTACTTGAATATGTTAGTTTTAAATCTTTTAATGTGCTTTAGTGTTTTTAGGTCAAATTGTGTATTTTAAGTGGAAATTGGCCAAAAAACTGATTGGAGGTTATCAGTGGCTATATTTAAGTGTCTATAGAATTTATTTATTAAAACAAATGTTTTTCATAATAAGAATTAAATATTTATAAACTCTATAAAATTTGTTGTCAAATTTAAAAGTAATGTTTAATTATTGAGTATATAAAACATTTAGTACTAAAATGTGATATGATATTTTTTTAAAGTATAATTTCAAAAATTTAAATTATATGTAGTTATGGTCATAAAATTGTTATATATAAAATATTTATATTAGATTAATATAAATATAAAGATTTTATATTTTAAAATCTATAAAAATTATATTTGAATTTTATAAAGGTATTGTATCCATGTTTTTAACTCTTTCTCTTATGATTGGTGATCTAAATTTTGAGTTAAAAATAAAGATGATGAGTATTTCCAAAAATTTAATATTTTAATATATTTTATTTAAAAAAAAATGAGAGTTATAAATTTTAACACACCTATCAAAAAAAATTATATATAATTACGCTCATAAATATTAAACCAATATACATATATTTAAATATTGGTTTAATATTTATATATAATTTATAAATATATATAAATTATAATAGTAAAATTTTCAAAATATTTTATGTGATTAATGATTTTATTTTATTATTTTTTATAAATATTTATAATAGACAATGTTAATTTAAATACTTTAAAATATTTATAAATTTTAAATATATTAAAAATAATTTTAGATTTTAAAATACATCTTAAATTTTAATAATTTTTTAGATTTATAATTTTTAATTAAAAAAATTTATAATTATCAAATAAATATTAAATTCAAAATCACTCATTTTTATTAACATCTTACATCGTATCATGGTTAATAATTTAGTCAAGTCTGAGGTTTATATAATGGGAACCTTGAGATGAATTCATCTCATAAAAGACAAAAAGGCAGCATATGCCATTTGCCCTAATACACCAGATTTCAAGGAAAAGCAGTTTTGAGTAGTCCATGGCAGGCTAGCTATAGAAAGTGTGCATTTAAAACAATCAAATCAAATGGTATGAATATATATAATATAAGTTTTAACTTAAGACTTTACATTCTTAGGGTACGATAAGGGGACTTAGTTCCCAAGAATCATTAAAATAACATAAACAATCACCATCAACCATGGAAACCACCAAGTGAACTCAAATGGTCACATCCAACCTACAAATGCCTTGTGAGATTTGAACCTAAGTAGAGTTGGGCATAACCAACCCATCTTACCAACCCTTCTACATCTCATTGGTATTTAATTAATATTTTATGTATTATAACATATTGATGTATTATATTATAACATTAATATTATATATATTTTTATTTATATAATATTGTTTTGATTAATAAAAAAGGTTAAACCCTAGCTAATAGAAAACCTGACAAAGCCAATAAAAAATAACACCTTTCAATTGAAGGCAAAAATGAAAAGAAAAGAAGAGAAGATTCAAATATTTTGTGAGTAGTCTTCCAAAACCTTAATTAGTTTTTCAACCTACTATTATTATGAGTGATCAACTTCTTTCCTAATTTTGGAAAATATTTAGTGCTTCATGTAGAGGGAGGATGGTTTTCTTAATCTAATTTCCATGTCAGGGAATTGGAAAGTATTTTGAACTCTGAATTTGGGTTCCCTTGATTATATTGAATTGAGATTCTAAATTTATCAAGTTTGAAAAAGGAGGTCTTTCAAATTTATTCTTGCCGTCTAATATTGACCTAGATGCCTTTATTAATTTGTTGTCTTGATTTACTAATTCCCTTAGTTAAGAAGGAGAAAGAGATTCCAAATGCTCTAAGGTGAAAACCATGACTTGTATCTTAACTCCTTTGACTTCTTCTAGAAGAGATTCTTTATCAACATTTTCTTCTTCTTCTAAGAAAGATTTTGAATCATGTTTATCTTAAGAATTATCAGTCATTATATCAACAATGTCATCAAAAGAATCCTCTACTTACAAAACATTAAATTTATTAACCATACCCAAATTCATTAATTTCCAAGTCTTACCTACTCCCTGATCCTTTATTTATTTTTTGATTCCATGAACCCTTCATTATTTTTATCCAAATTTTGTTTTTTATTTCCTTATACCATGTGGATATTTATTCCAAATTTTCCTTGGGTTTAATAAATCCTTCATTATTTATTTATATAACATAATTATTATAATTATCATATATTTACCATCAATATTAGTAATCATAAATACATATATATTATATTATTGTAATATATTAATATATAATTATAGTACATATTGTATTATATAAATATAGTTAAATATTATAATTAATAATAAAATATGATATTATAATTAAAAGTGTAAGTTATACTAAAAAGGATGTAATTTTATGTTTTGGTATTGTGTAATTTCATAAAGTGAAAGACTATAAATAAACAATCATATCTTACTCAAAACTTTGTTACAATTTGTGCACGAAGTGTTAAGCAATAATGATCTTATATTTTTTATGAAGATGACTATGGAATATGAGGCTATGTGTTCTATCATATGATGTAGAAATGAGTTGTTTTAAGGAAGAGACATTTTGTTTCATGGTAAGCTAAAGCAATAGAAAAGTGGTAGGGAAGGGGCAAGGCCATACAAATAATGCAAGTGGTGAAATATTTTAGGTGATATAGTAGACCAAAGAGCCTATTTTGTACACCAAACCTAGATTTACATGACCTGAATATTGCAAAGGGGTCCATAGCTTTGAGGGTAGTGTCATCTTTAATTATTCATTTTCTACTATCAAGGGTGGATGAGGACATCATGAGAGCTTATTTGATTGTGACAGGGTTCCATGTCTAATGTGTAGCTCAAATCAATTTGGAATGTCACTAATGTTCCTAGGTCTATTTGTAGCTTCTATTTGTCCATGTTTCTAATATATTGACATGGGAAGAGTAATTATATTAGGATTAAGAACATATGGAAATGATATACTTGAATCATTGGAGAAAATGCAGCCACAATTTGAGTCTATCTTCTTAAACATCTTATTTATCTCTGATGAGGAAAAAACAATCTAAGGGAGCACTGGTAAGGAAAAACATGTTTTGGAAGGATTATTGAAATAAATAACATATTTTTATTGCTTAAAACTTTGTGAAAAAAAAGGTGAGATAATGGTCATGGGTTTAAAGTGAGGCACGACTACCAATTTACACTCTTTCACGTTAAAAAACCCCACTTTACCAAAAAAATTGCATCTCTTCCATGAAATTTACACTCTTTAGTATGTAAGTTGTAGTCTCTATAGAGGAAGCTATAATATTTGGGGTGCTACCTAATTTTAGATGCATTATATCACCAATTCACTTGGAGAAATAATATGGAAACTTGTGGTGATTTGATCACAAGTCCAATAGACTACCCAAAATTGACAGTGCTTGTGGTCGCACTATAATTTTTCTAATCCTCCATTCACCAATTAAAGATAAATCAGCACTACCATTATAAATACAATGGATCTTTTTATTGTTATTGAGAATGAGAATTTAAAAAAATTTAAAATATTAGTATCTATATATATTTACATATGGCATCCTATATCAGTTGATTAAATTATATAGAAGGCTTCTTTAATTGAAAAAACCTTTTCTATTTTTTTTCTAATTAGTATTAGAGTCATCTAATTAGGTCTTATATAGTTAATTTTTTAAAATTCTCTTTTTAATTAGTTTCATACTCATCTAAATTGACACGTGGTACATTCTCTACACTTTTAGAGGAGTAGTGGGATATATCTCACCTATTTTAGTTGAGATGACACATGTTAAATCATGTATTGGGTAACTAAAATAGATCAGTAGAAACTATAGATTGCATTGATAGATGTGATATGTCACTAAATTTTATAAGTGTATCTTATTGACCTTCATCAACTTCATCACCTCATTTCCCATCACCATCACTACCTAGGTCACCTTGAATTTTTTCACCGCTTTCATGTTCTGTATGACTCTGTCCTTCCCTACCACTTTATCATTTTTCAAGCTCACCATGAAATATAGTATATCCTCCTCACACGAATCATTATCATATTGTATGAAGGAATACATAACCTTATTTTATACCATTTCCACCACTAAAAATATTAGATTGTTGTTGTTTCACACTTTATACACAAAAAAATGAGATAGGGTCAGTGATCATAAATTTCAACTCAAGTATAACTACCAATTTACACTCTTTCACTTTACAAAATCCTACTTTTCCAAACATAAAATTACATTCCAACATAAATTTATCCTTTAAGATAAATCTTAGTATATATCTTCATTCTAACTACCTATGTGACTAGAGTCAAGGATTATGTGAGTGAAGTCAAGGATTGCATGTTGTGAGGTAATGACAATACAATCAATGAAACGAGGTTGATAAAAACTTGAATGGGTGGCCTAAAATGCATGGCTTGAATAAAATTTATTAAATTGTAAAGACTTTCAAATGTGTTATGGGAAAGGTCCAAATAGTTTTTCATGTTCGAATCACTAAACAAGGATTTTGTTAACATGTGCTCCATTGATGAAACTTATTGGTGTGTATAAATATTAAAGTGCACTAGAAGTTGAAAATGTAGTATCTAATATATGTTCAACATTTAATCTATAAAAGTAAAATCAACCAATTACATCTTTAATATTCAAGTATTTATACTCTAATGCACAACTATTGGTACTCCAAAGGTTAAGATTTGGTCATAGGTTTAAAAAATACATTTTATGACCTCTCATGATAAAATTAGTTAGATCGTAGAATGTATAATGTGTTAGACCTAGAAACCTTATTTATAAGTAGTTAAGATGACATATTAAAATGGGTAAAGTTTTTGATATCTAATGTGATGTTATGACACCTTAAATCACTATCCAAAGTTAAGATGCACAACTACTAAGACCTTTCCCTTAGGTATTATCGATGAAACAAATTAGTCTCTTCGAACCACATTTTATGATTATTTCTCTCTATAGATACTCTTTCCATGCCAAGTGTACATAAGCCATTGAATGTGGTGATGACATCATCAAGAATAGGTAATATATCAAAGAAGCACAATCCTAAGGTAGTGTTCTTCTGGACCAAGCAACTGCATTGAAAGCTTTTCACCAGTGTTACTCAGAATTTAGTGGAGATATTTGCATGTAAGTGATCTCATTTTGAAAAAAAGAAAAAATCATTCCTTTAAAATTATTTTTTGAAGATTCTAGTTTAAAACTTAATGTTTAGAAAAAACAAAGTAAACAATGATTATCATTTAGCAATATAGTTGGTAAAAACTTTCCAAGTGTTGTTTATATGGGACCCAAAAAATGGTTTAAGTATGTTTGAGGGTGCCTTAGGCCCATCTATACTAGATTTGTAGTAGGTTTCACTATTGTCTAGGTTCAGGAAAGGCTCCCTTACATTCTCCTTATTTTTAATATATTTTTGATAGTTTCTAATAGATTTTCCATAGGCTTTTATTGCTGGTAAATGAACTAATGCTACTTAGTAAGTATTGAACATGTATTAATTTAAAAATTGTTGACCTATGCATAAGATTTAAAATTCATTTGCATAAATGCTCACTTAGTCATATAGAATAAATGCTTCAATATGCACTTATATGTTAATTTTGATCATCATATGTGTAAGTCTACAACAATGACTACAAAATTTTAACCAAACTATTGAATAAATATTAAAATTAATTATACTCTTCCCCCCACCATCATAAGATTTACGTGATTAAGAAATTATTTTTTAAAGATACCCATGTTGACAATGTTTCAATATGAAATAACTATTATAGATAATTTTATACTCCATCAATATTGTCTGTATGGATTTTGGAGGTTTGACCAATCCATCTTTAATATGAACAAAGGCTTAGAAGCTTATTATGTTTGTTGAATGCACTAATAGAATGAGTGACCATATTGTCAAAATAAATTGAAGGTGTTATGAGTAGAAAAAAAAATGAGCATAGATATATTCTATAAGTCTCTAAGGCTTATGAGAAGGCATTTTTTGTCATAGTTTTCCCTTGATCAGATATGAAGAGTTAAAATAGTATAACTATATTTTTTCTGTGTGACTAGTTTGAGTAGTCATTCTAAGAGAGTTGAATTGAGTGCTTAGAGCTTATGTTGAAGTTTATAAATCACATGGAGGTGTATCATAAGTCTTGAAGGGTCATCAATGTGATCTAATCATATGGTTATGTGAAATATTTGAATTTCATAAGTTTGAGACTATGTTTTATGTATATGAAGAATTGAAGAGCAAGGAGACCTAATTGGTAAGTTCTAGTGTTGAGTTGGTGTTCCAGGTGGTATGGACCCATATAGGAGTAATCAAGGGGATATTGGAAATAGGTTTTATGTGTTTAAATAATTTTTAAAAAGTGAAGGTGGTCCAATTATTCTTGCATTTAACATGTGAGTATGAAGGCCTAATTATTTTAGGTCTCACCAAGACCTAATGGTAGTTTGGGGATAATGAGGTAATGTCCAACGTATGAGAATAGATTTTGAGATATGTATTAGCATGATAAAAGTATTAAGGATTAAGGAAATTCTTATGTATTACCAAGAAGATAATATTCATGGAGACTCTATAAAGAGTGAAAATAAAGGTGATGGTTTCTACACTTGAGTGTGTAGAGTTGAGCAATTGTATGAGTGTGGATTCAATCAAAGGAAAGAGACTTTGAAAGATAAGTTAGAGGTAAGTGAGGAATATTAGAGAGTGAATAGAATCATTCATTTTTTTTGATCAAGTTGATGTAGGAGGACACATAGGCCATTGAACCTAATGGGCCTAGAAGAGGTAGTTTGAGCGAGTTAGCCCTAGAGGCAATTTAAGAGAGAAGAGTGTAAACAAAGGTGATCATCAGAAGTTGAAGAGTATCAATAGGTGTTCAAGGTGATTTTTTTAGGTATCTAAGTGGGTGCTTAGTTTCCTATGAGGTTGCTTCCTCCTTGCAAGGTAAATCTTGCTAAAGGTTTAATTGTAGTGGGTGATCAACTAGACATGAGAAGTAGCTCCTTGTGGGATTGGTGTCTCACTAAACTAAGGGATGGAAGTTCCTTGATAATTTAGTGTTAGTTTAAATGTTGGATCTTATTTTATAGGATTGTATTCCATCTTGTAGGGTTCAATGGGTTTTATCCCCCAAAAGGGTTTCCCACGTATATGATGTGTTCATGTGATGTATGCTCTTATATATGCTTTCAATGTATGTTCTTTCATATTTATGTTACTTGATAATGATTAATGTATGTTTAATGTTTAAGATTTTGGAATTGAATTTGATTATCTAGCATAAATAATTCACCCCCTGTGATTGTACCTCTAATAGCCTTAAACCCCAACACCCTGACCAGTACACCATATAGATAGTATTCATGAAGTATAAAAATCTCTCCTGTAAATTAATTTGTCAATTTTTTGATGTGCTATGGAAATACACTTAATTACATTATATTATTTATAAGTACAAATCCTTACTTGAGAGAGGAAAAATTACTCCCCTATCATCCAAAATAATAACATTCATTATTTATTTATCCACCAAGCACCAAAATTAATGTGCAAAAAACTATAAAAAGGAAATAATATTATGTAGTATTGATATCGAATTAAATTTGAGACAATTACTGAAAAATTATAGGTAATCAAATTATTTATTTTTTCCAAAAAACTCCAAAGTTTGACAACTACCAAATTTCTATCTTATCTTTTTTCGCTAGAGACTTCTATTTTTTCATCTAAATATTTATTACTATTATTTATTCCTAAATACATATTAGAAATAAAATAATATGGGACAGCTGGCCAGTTATGTTTGTACTTGTTTTAATTTTAGTTTTTTCCAAAGTTAAAGGTAGTTGCTATTATACCAATACCTCTACCACCTTAGAGTCACTCTGCATCGCACACTCTAGGTATCTACTTTAGATTTAAAAAAATAAAAGAGTTGGCATGTCATAATATATGAGGTAGCATATTTCTAAATCAAAATTATTTATCATCATCAAATTTGTTTTCACACTATGAAAAAAATGGAATGTATTATTAATTTCAAAGAAAAACAAAATGTAAGCGTTAGTATTGCAATATATAATATATAATGAAATGGTTAAAAAAAAAGATTTAAATTTTGATGTTATAATAATTAGTAGTTCTAACTTGTTCACGTTAACTATTATCCACCTCCTTTGACTTTTATATCTTTCTTCTAAATATTGACTACTTCATGTCATAAAATGTTATCCACTTCTCATCAAAACATTAGATTTAATGTTATTGAATGATACTTAAGTTTTAACTAAAGATTCTACATTCTTAACTAGTTGTCCAAGCTATTATATTTATAATTATTATATATTTATTATTATTATATATAAACAATATTTTTATTTTATATATATGTGTGTGTGTAATAGATAGTCACTTATTTTATCAGAGTTACGAACTGGGTCTAGGGTACAATCAAGGGACCCAGTTCCCAAGAACCACTAAAACAACACAAACAACCACCACCAACCATTAAAACCACTAAGTGAACTCAAATGACTACATAAAACCTATAAATGTCTTGTGAGATTTGACCCTGAGTAAGGATGCACATAACCAACCCACTTTACCAACCCTTCTACATCTCATTAGCATTTAATTAATATTTTATGTATTATAATATATTGATATATTATATTATAACACTAATATTATATATATTTATTTATATAATATTGTTTTGATCAATTAAGAAAAGGCTAAACCCTAGTTAATAGAAACTCTAAAAAAGCCAATAACAAACAAGGCCTTTCAACTGAAGACAAAAATGAACAGAAAAGAAGAGAAGATTCAAAGATTTTGTGAGTAGTCTTCTAGAACCTTAATTAGTTTTTCAACCTAGTATTACTACAAGCAATCAAATTCTTTCCTAACTTTGAAGAATATTTAGTGCTTGGTGCAGAGGGAGGATGGTTTTCTTGATCTGATTTCTATGTTGGGGAATTGGAAAGTATTTTCAAAATCTAAATCTAGGTTCCCTTGATTATATTGATTTGAGCTTCTAAATTTATTGAGTTTGAACAAGGAGGTCTTCCAAGGTTATTATTACCATTTAATATTCACCTCGATGCCTTTTTTAAGAAGTTTTCTTGATTTACTAATTCCTTTAGTTACGGAAAAAAACATGCCAAATCCCCTAAGGTGAAAATTGTAACTTCTTTATCAATGCTTTCTTCTACTTCTTTTAAAAGAGATTCTGTATCAGTGTTTTCTTTTTCTTCTTCTTATAAGAAATATTTTGAATCATTTTTATTTTAAAAATTATCAATCGTTATATCAACAATATCATCAAAGAATCCTCTACTTAAAAAATATTAAATTTATTAACCGTACCTAAATTCATTAATTTCCAAGTCTTACCCTATTTCATAATACTCTATTTTTTTCCCATGAACCCTTCATTATTTTGATCAAAAATTTGATTTTTAATGGTTTCCTTATACCATGTGAATATTTATTCCAAACTATTCTTGGGTTTAATAAATGACGAGTGTCATCTAACTCCTCATTTAACCAATATTCTTATCAACCAGGGCCAGTGTCCAAAGCTATCTATAGTAAGGTGTGAGATGGTAGATCTAGAAGTTTGCTTATGGGTGTGCTTGCTGATCTTATTCTAACTTTGACTAAACTACTTGATATATGATTTTGCTAAAAAATAAAGAAATCAAATCAATCCACTCTTTTGCTGGAAATAAAAGATCACACTCCTATTTTATGTTTGCATGCAAAATCAATTCACACTCCTACTTATGAAAGGAAATATTCTTCACACTTCTGTTGTAAAAGAGAACATACTTTGTGTAGAAAAGAAATGAAATAAGAAAATGGTTTTTATAAACTATGAATTTGTTTTGATGTTGTTATAAATAATTTTAAATATAAACAAGATTCTAACTAATAAAATAGAACATAAATACCGTACACAGTTCCTGGTTCCAAGGAGAGTGGGCCCTTGCTCCTCTCAGACTCAAGAACAAAGATTAATTAGTGCTGGAAACTTGAAGTATTAATTCATAGAAATGAAATGATTAAAATCTGATTGAAACCTGTATGCTTCTAAAAAATCTAATTCTTGATTTTCTATTTTCTCTATATCTTGTATTATCCTTTTCATAGTCAAAAGTCTTATACTTTATACTAATACAATCAACTCAAAATAGGATTGCAATAAATTAGGACTCCTAGTCAATCCCTTCATCCAAAGATAGGAGATTAGATTTCTAAGAGATGCAATTATTTTGATGAAATAAATATCCTATCCTATAATAGTCCTAAAATCTGATTACATACATATTTATCAAAAGTAAGTCCTTCAAAACAACAAGCGATTATTGTCCTTACTTGATTCCAGCTGGAATGGTTCTTTCTTATCCTATCTAGTCTCTAGTTTCATATTGTCTTTACAAAATTATTAGTATTAACCCTATGAATTTCATATAAATAAGCCTGTAGAGTTCGTAGAAACAAGCCTACGGAGTCCATAGAAATAAGCATGTGGAGTCCATAGAAACAAGCCTGTAGAGTCCATCGAAACAAGCCTACAGAGTCCGTAGTTCTACTGGATGGAGATTAAAATGGAATGTTCATTGCACATCACTTGTGTCTTCATCTTGAGCATTCTTGACACAAAAGATCACTAAAACATGCTATGTATTAGACATTAATGATAAAGTAAAGGTTCAGTCTTTGGTTTAATATAAACAAGACAAATATCTATTTTCCATGTAATAACTATCTAAGAATCTAAGATTTGTATAAGATAATATCCTTTGAGAGATGATTTGAAGGAAATAACATGTCAATAATGAGCCATATTTTGAGCTCATCATCTCCCCCAATATTTACCTTTTGTAAGTCCCATTGCAAACATTTATTAGTGTTCATAGTTTTGGCTTCTACTTTCTACACTCTAACTCAAATCATATTCATCAAATTCAAATGTTATGTGTCTATCTAAATTTATAGTAAATCCCTAATGTGTTTGAATCATTTGTTTACATATACTGAATTGCTCTTTTGATTGTGGAGCCCAACTCTGTCATCCTAGAATAGGTATGATCAGCAAAGGGGGTCTATATCTCATGCCAATCCATTTATATTCTCCTCCATAGTTGATTAACTCTATTAAAATTTCTAGAATTTAGGATGATCTCCTCATACTCCATCTTAAGTTATTTAGGGACATGACTTCTCCCCTTTTAAGAGGCACTAAAATTTTGTCCCATCTTTTTACACTTGCAGTCACTATTGAATCAAAATTCTATCTTGAAAACAAATAAAAATAAATATTAAAATCATATAGAGTCTATAAATAATGTGTTTTGATATCATCCTTAAACAAAGTACAGTGAAAATTTTGTTTGATCAATCTAGGAATAGAAAAAGCTGGTATGACACATAATCCTGTAGTCTTAGCATGATTTGTATAATCCTCAAATTTGCTTTTCCATGCTATCAAATTTTTTCATGTAGAATGTAGTGTTGTCAATTAAACTTCTCCTACATGAAAATTTATCAAAAATTTATTGTGCTCATGATCTCCTAGAATCAAGTCATGCAAATAAAATTCACAAAGCAAATCCTGTTGATCAGGTTCAACACTATAGAAAATTTCTAAAAATGTTATTGGCTACAAAATTTTGTAAGGAAAATGACTAGAGATTTACAGAAGTTGCCATCTATAAAATTGTTCAAATAAAAACAAATTGTATGTAGGAGAAGGACTCCTACATGCCAAAAGAGTTTCTCCTAATTTACATGCATTTTGCAAATTTTCTTCTAACTCTTGGACTTTAGCCTCTAATTCTTCCTTTTCATTTTCTAAGAGTTTGTTCAAAGAAGTTACATCTTTGTTGTTCTATTTAAATACAAAATATTCTTCTTCAATTTGATGTAGTATTTGCAAGGGAGGAATACCTGGATCACTTGTTTGACAACCATGGTCAATAAATACTTTGGAAGGAGAAAGTGTAACAGTAAGTGCTTTAGAAAAGTTTACTAAATTTTGCAACCTCTTATTTTCCCTCTTTATAATTTTTACATATATCCAAAGATCAATCTATTTATCTTCATGTTCTTGTATTATTTCCTCTAATCTATGAATTTCAGCTGCATGATCAGCATATACTATATCTAATTTTTACACCAAAGATGAGTCAAAATGATCCCTATTTTTCAATTGACTAATCAAGTTAGCAATGTCAGCTTTTTGTTGTTGTTCAAGAGCTTGACCTTGAGAAAGCTAAAAAGTTAGCTGCATAATAGGATCATTTAGATTTGATGATTCACCTTTCTCATCGGTACATACAATTTTTTCTTTATCCATCATAGTTTTAACTAGAACAAGTGGTTGATCCACCATACTTAATTACTCTACCATGTGTGGCTCTTATTCTAGATTTGGCTCCTCCATTATGATTGGAGAGTTTCTTTCAAAAGGAATTTCTTCAATAAATGCATTTGAAGGAATATTCTGATGTATGGGGGAATGAGACACCATTTTAAGACTATCTAAAATTTCTACAATTTCTTATTCATCTTCTTCTATTAAAATGAGCCTTCTTCTTCATTTAGTTACTCTTTGGGCTAAACTTGGTTGATTTTTCTTCTCAACCACCAAACCCTTAGTCGTCTCAAGTTCTATAGCAACCTTCTGTCTCAATTTTCTTCTTCCTATTAAAGGAACTAGTTGTACTACAGACTCATGAGGTTCTTGTGGAGACCTTAAAATTTTAGGGTTTTGAGACCTTGTGATTTTTCTTGAAGAAGGGATTTTTATGGAGATTACAGTCTGAGATTATTTTTTTGGTGTTGTATTCTCAGCTGATGTGGTAGGTGGAGATGAGTGTTCCTATGGTACATTTTGGGTTTCTTGTGTTATACTATTCTGAAATTCCTCCTAGACCTCTTGAACTTACTGAAGCAAATGATGATGGATAATAAGTTGAATAAGGCCATGATGCCTAAGAGAAGCAGTAGGGGTTGTAGACATAACTTGCAAAGCACCATAGAAGAAAGATGGGAGGTTAATTTTGTACTAAGGGTTTTGTCTCCCATACTTAAGATGTATTAACATTTTCATAGCGTCTCCCCCTAAAAGACTATGTTTCCCTTCACAAATGATATATTTAAGTACCCACTTGGCTATAGATTTCCAAGGTTCAGGAAGTGAATTCCTTTTGATTTTCCCTTGGAATCTACTAGACATGAAATTTTGGTCACTTATTAACATTAAACTAATTAATTAAATCACTAAATGACACTCTGCCTATAGCTCTCATTCCTTCTTTTGGAATTTGTATAATTTGGCTTATGATTTGAGTTGTAACAGAAATAACAATGCCTTTCAAAATTGAAAATTTAGGGGTGATATTGGTAATGAATTAACTTACCATTGTTCCATTGAAACCCTAGAGATTTTCAATGAAAGGTAGCCAACCATTGGCTCTGAACACTACTACAGAAGATTTATTTTTATGAAACTTCACTAGATCCTTCAGCTCTGATCTTGTCTTCTATCCCATTTTTTTAATTAGAGTCATAGTCAGCTCAGTTCCTTTAACTCCAATTAAGGCGTAGGCCAATATTTTGTTGAATTCAATAGGCAACAGGCTCTAAGGATCAGTTTCTATTAAAGTTCATAGAAAGGAAATGGTTCATTTGAAATGCTACAGTTGCATGAGTCCATAGTGTGGTATGATGATGTGATACAGTTAGGTGTTATAAATTTCTATGGAGTGTGTCAACCATTTGGTCTCATCAATACAAGTTATGTGAAATGATGATGTGTCATATTGATGGTGACAATGATTCATTATTTCATTGACAACCCCTTTTTATGATGTCCCATCATTATGGTACTTGATGACTCAATTGATGATATCCAAGTTACACACTTATCCATACACCTTTGGCAGCTCAGTAACATACTTTTTCTTTATGGCATGTGTCATTCCATTTTAGAAGATTCAAATTTAGGTCATCTCAGAAGAATAGGGTCTTAATCAAATCAAAGATAATTAGTTAACTAAACATAGAGAAATAAAATGTATGTTTTACTTACTTTAACCTTAGACATTATCCTTTGTTTTCCATGTGTCCTATACTAATAGGTTTGCATGATTAGTTTATTGCATGGAGACGACCAATCATAGTGTCATGATATTTTATTTTTTTTGCTGGATTATTAAGGAGCATGTCTAGAGGAAGTAAAGATTTCTAGAATAAATACTTGATCCTTTACTTTTTGAATAAATTTGTCTTTATTGAGAGGTTTTTGATAGAGCTTCAATATATGTCCATTAACTAACAGATCTCTTCTGCTATCATCAATAGGTATCAGCTTTACAGAACCATTTTTATAGACCTCTTCAATCTCATAAGGTCCTGACCATCTTGTTTGTAGTTTTCCTTTTAACTGTTGAAATTTAGAATCAAACAACTGTGCCCAATCTCCTTTCTAAAACTTTTGTTGCTTCATTTGTGAATCATGCCAAGATTTTCTTTGATGTTGTACCAGTTTAGTTCTTAGTAGTGAATCCATCCTCATTTCATCAAGTTGATTAAGCTATAGGAGTCTTTCTTTCTATATTTCTTCTAACTCAATTCCTACTTCTACAGTTGTTTTCAAAGTTTGTAATTCAAATTCAATAGAGAATAAAGGTTTCTTAACATAGACCAATTCATAAGGTGAAAATCTAGTCATTGTTTTCCAAGTAGTATTATAGGACCAAATAGCTTATGCTACCTTATCTCCCAATCCTTTCTGCTAGAATTAACAACCTTGGTTAAAATGGTTTCTAGTTCTCTGTTGGTGACTTCAACTTATCCATTCACTTGCATATGGTATGGAGAAGTTTTTCTATGCTGAGTTTGATACACTTGCATGAAATGCTTTATCATGTTTGACATGAACTACAATCCTTGATTTGAGACTATCTCTCTTGGAGCACTAAATATTTGCATGATTTTGAAATATAAGAAATCAGCTACCATCTCCTCTCTTGCATGAGTTAATGTTTCCACTTCTGTCTACTTGGTCACGTAGTCTATACATACTAGAAGATATTCTTTTTCTCTGGAAGGAAGATCTACTAGACCAATAAAATCAATTCCCCATTTCTCAAATGGTTCTAAACTCAATTGAGGATGAGGATGCAGAGGCATCTATGTTGAAAGAGTAGGCTGTCCAATTCATTGACAAGCATCATAGTGTCTGACATATCTTTTTACTTGCTGATGAAGATGAGGCCAATAATATCCTACTCTTAGGATTTTATGTATAGTTATTTGAGCTAAGTAATGGCCTCCTCTTGATTCATCATGACAAGCTCTGATGATATCATAAGCTTCACCATTTGTCACATACTTGCTAAACACATAATTAAGTCCAAGTTTAAATAACATTCCATTAATCTATTTAAAAGAACTTTCTTTAACTAAATGTTTCTTTTCTTTTTGTGAAAAGTATAGAGGAAACTTCCCTGTGGTGAGGTAATTGGCTATATCAGCAAACCACAGAGATTGTGCTGAGACAGTGAATAATTTTTCATCTAGAAAGTCATCTTCCATTGGTTCTTTTTCACTTGTAGTATTGATTCTTGACAAGAAATCAGCAACCACATTAGACTTCCCTAGTTTTTCTGTAATAGTAACATCAAATTCTTATAAGAGCAATAGCCATCTAATAATGCTACCTCCCACAATTGGTTTGTTAGTAAGATATCTAATAGCTAAATGGTATGTATAGATAAATACGTTGCATCCTGTTATGTAGTCTCTAAATTTGATGTTTGCATAAATTATAGCTAAGAATTCCTTCTCAGTTGTGGTGTAATTTCTTTCAATAGGTGTCATGTTTTTGCTAATATAATATATAGCATACATGTTACCTTTTTCATCTTTTTGTCCAAGAACTACTCCTAGTGTTGTATTGGAAGCATCTATGTATATATGGAATGGCTTAGTCTAATCTGGTCCTCTTAATACTGGAGCAGTAACAAGTTTAGCTTTGATGGTTTCAAAGGCCTACTAGCAACTATCATTCCATTCAAATGTACTATCTTTTTGTAAGCAAGGTAAACATAGGGGCAGATATTTAACTAAACTTATATATGAAGCATTTGTAATAACTAGCATGTCCCAAAAAGCTCTTAACTTTAGTTTGTGTTTGTGGAATGGGTAAGTTAGAAATTATTTCAATTTTCTTTGGATCTACTTGAATGCTTTTTATAGAAATATGATGTCCTAGGACTATTCCTTCATCCATCATCAACAAACATTTCTCATGGCTCAAAGATAATTGATGTTCCTCACATTTGATCAATACTCTTTCCAAGTTGGTAATAACTTCTTCATAAGTTTCACCATAAATAGTGAAGTCATCCATATATACCTCAACACAATCATTTGTAAGGTCAGAGAATATTGCTAGAACTACTCTTTGGAAGGTTGTTAGAGAATTATAGAGTCCAAATGGAAGTAGTCGATAAGAAAAAGTTCCCTAAATGTAGGTAAATGTGGTTTTATCTTAATCTTTAGCTGCTACCATTGTCAGGTTATACCCACTGAACCCATCCAAGAAAGAAAAACATTTCTTTCCTACCAAGTTATCAAGACCCTGATCAATGAAAGGTACAGGAAAGTAATCCCTTAATGTTGCTTTGTTTAATTATCTATAATCCACACATACTCTTAACTTTCCATTTTTCTTGGGCATAATTACCATAGGTGATACCCACTGGCTATCTGAGATGGGATAAATAAACCAAACTTGTAGTAACTTTTGAATTTCTATTTGACTATTTCCTTTAGTGTTGGGTTTATTCTTCTTTGTGGTTGTTTGATCGGTTTGATAGATTCTGTGTAGATGTGGTGAGTGCATATGCTGGGGTGAATTCCTTTCATGTCGGTATAATCCCAAGAAAAAGCCTTGGTATGTCTTTTCAATACTTCAAAGAGTTGATTTTTCTCTTCATTTATCAACCAACTATTGATGTTCAAAAATTTTCCAAGTAATACCATGATTGGTTTTGTACCTAGGTAATTCAATTATATTTGCTTAAACTTACTAATTAATGAGTTCAGAAGACATGGGTGAGGAAGTAGCTTATGAAACATAGTTACATTATCAACAAACTCTTTTCTAGGAGGAATTAGTCTTGCTAAGGAATAATGAAATGCATCTAATAAATGAGTTTATTGTTGTTTTGCCAGTTTCTACACACTTTCTTGAATCAATCTATGATCATATGATGAAGAAGTACTAACAAAAGTGGAAGTGGAGGTTTTAAAATTTTCCATCAGACCTAAGAATCCTAAACTAAGGTAGTCCATAGCTTTTGGACTGCCAGAGTTCATAGTTGGTAGACTGGCATAGTCCATAGTTTCTAGACTGGCATAGTCCGTAGTTTCTAGACTAGCAGAGTCTGTTGTTTCTAGACTAGCAGAGTTTATAGTTTCTAGACTCACAGAGTCTATAGATTCTAGGTATATGTCTCCATTTAATTCTTCCAAGTGTTTTTTAATTGTGATCATGGCTAAGGAGGAAATTTTTTTTAATGTGTTGTCTGATTCATCCACTAAAAGTTCTTGTATGCAATTTGTTGATGGTTTTGCAAAAGGATACAAGGAGATGCATTTGGATTTTAACTCATTAGAAATGGTCATGTCTCCTGACATATAATTAATCAATGTTGCTACATTATCCAAGCATGGTCTACCTAAGATTATAGGATATCCTAGATTCTTTGTTTTGGGTTGTAAGACCATGAAATCTACTGGATATTCCCAAGTTTCTATTAACACTTCAACATTTTCTATAGTTCCTTCTAGTTTCATTATCAACTGATCTGTCATTTGAAAAATGGTATTTGTGGGTTGCATTTCCATAAGAGATAATGCATGAAGATCATCAATTGTCATGACATTGATTGCTACTCCCAAATCTACCAGGATGTTAGGAATTTCTTTACCTCTGATTGTGACTGTGATCACTGGGCTTCCTGGATCTGCATATTTTGGAACTAATAGTTTTCTTGCCAATAAGTCAGCAACGTTTCCATCAACAAGAATGGTTCCAAGATATTTTACATTCCTCTTAGGTGTCTTAATACAGAGGTTTAAGATGATCTTATTTAATTTAGGTATATCCCTAATAGCTTGTAGAAGGGGTACCTCAATATTGATCTTTTACAACTCATGGACCAAGTTTGAGTTTGGTTTGATATTAGTGGATCTTAATGTTTTAGGCAAAGGAACTACTGGTGTAGTAGTGTTTCCTTTTTTTACTTTAGGACTCATCTTGATTTTAGTTTCTCTAGTGCTTAATTGAGATGATTCTATCTTTTCATTTTCATCAGGTATCTCAGAAATGAGTACTAGAGTTTTTTGTATAGTTTTCCCTAATCTCAAATGTATGTATAAACACTCAATAGCTTCAATATTGATTGGTTCTTCCTGTTCATTAACATAAATATGTGCTAGTTGTTTATTTTTTGGATTTGTTATTGGTTATGCAGGCATTGAGGGCTGATTGATTTGTCTTTGTTGCTTAATAACTAGGGGTGGCATAATGGTTTGCTATTGAAGTGGTCTTCTTGGTTGGGTGAATTGTGACTGTGGGTTCCACTACTTATTCCATTATTGATATGGATGTGACATCCAATGCTATTGTAGTACCCATTATTGTTGTCACTATGGCACCATCCATGTAGGTGTTGACATATAATCTTGCCCTACCTATGGATTATAAATTGATGGAATTTGGGGTTGATTCCATAATGGTGTAGGAACTAAAACATTCCATGGTGCCATCCATGGATTAACTAGATTTCTTCATTAAACTATCCTTGAGCCTGGGTTTGTAGAGAAATTTTTTGTCTCTGAATGTAATTTACTTCTTCAGTGGACTGGACTTGGGTTTTCATTTTCTTCTTTAAAATAGGCAGGAGGGTGCAATATTTGGTATCATGATCTGTTGCATAACAAATCCCACATGATGAAATATTGGTTCTATCTAGGGGGTAGTCTTTAAGGGCATGTTTTTATCTACAATTAGGATAATAGATTGTTAAATTCTCTATTGCATTTGCCTTATCTTGAAGGCCATCTAGAGTAATATTTAATGTAACTAGAATATCTATTTTGAGATTAGAAAAGTCTTCCATTAATTTACCCACTTCGTTAGATTTTCCAAACTTTCCTTTCCTAATTCTAGGTTTTGTTCAAGAGTAGTTGGTACAAAGCTCAGAAATATGATCAAAAGCCAACTTCTTTATGTCTCCTCTGCCCATTAGATTTAAGGGATCTCTAGTGTCTTCATCCAATCCTTTCAAGAAAACTAATTTCTAAATGTCTTCATTGAGTGGATAATTGATTCTTTTATGAGTGAATATGAATCTATCCAAATAATATTCTAAAGATTCATCCTCATTTTGTTTGATTTTGAAGAAATCCTCTTTTCTTTCTTACACTCAACAATAATCTTGGTATTTGTTCAAGAATTCTATTTCCATGTCATCCCATGTTCTAATAGAATTGCCAGGTAAACCCATGAACCATCTCATAGTTGTATCTTTAAGTGTAGAGGGAAATAGTTTTAATTCTATGTATCAATTGTGTAATCATAGGTTTGACATAGCACCTTAAATTCAAATAGGAATTGATCAGGTTCTTCCATAGATTATCCCCAAAAATTTGGCAAATTAGCTGGTGAAATATTTTTCATGGGGGTTTGATCATTAGGTTCTGCAACAATAGGAAAGGAGAAAGTCCTTCCTGGGTGTGTGAATTGTTGATTTTGTTGGAGAGCCATTTCTTCTTCTGATGATATTTCAAAGCCAAGATGATCTTCCCACTAAATGTTTGTGGTCTCAGCTATAGGTTATTCCAAGTTCACAAAATTTTCTTCAGCTATGGATCTTTGAAATACTTCTTCTAAGTCTTTGGCAATATCTAAATAATGTCTTCCTACAAGAGATTGGTCTTGAGGAATTTGCCCTATGGGGCTTATATGTGGTAATGGCCTAGTTCTTATCCCAGTTTTAGAAGATTCTTACAAATAGTTTTCACTTGTGTCTTTTGGTTCACTACTTAGAGATGTTGAAGGAGTGCCCACTTATGTCCTTAGTGGAAATGTTGGAATAAATTGTCCTTTAGAATCTCTAGGATGATACATCAATTTTATTAATTTTTGTTTACTCTAGATTAATAATTATTACCTTACTAACACCTTTTGTTTCCCTGACAATGGTGCCAAAAATGACGAGTGTCATCTAACTCCTCTTTTAACCAATATTCAATTGGTGTCTTATCAACCAGGGCTGGTGTCCAAATCTATCTAAAATAAGGTATGGGATGGTAGATCTAGAAGTCTGCTTATGGGGGTGCTTGTTGATCCTATTCTAACTTTGACTAAACTACTTGATTCACACTTTTGCTAAAAAAGAAATCAAATCAATCCACTCTTTTGCTGGAAATAGAAGATCACACTCCTATTTTAGGTTTGTAGGGAAAATCAATTAAGACTCCTACTTACGAAAGGAAATCTACTTCACACTTCTACTGTAAAAGAAAACATACTTTGTGTAGAAAATAAATGAAATAAGAAAATACTTTTTCTAAACTATGAATTGGTTTTGATGTTATAAATAAATGCAACTAGAAAAAATAATCTAACTAATAAAATAGAACATAAATACTATACATAGTTCTTGGTTCCATGGAAAGTGGGCCCTTTCTCCTCTTGAACTTAGGAACAAAGATTAATCAGTGTTGGAAATTTGAGGTATTAATTCGTAGAAATGAAATGATTACAATCTGATTGAAACTTGTATGCTTCTAAAAAATCTAATTCTTGATTCTCTATTTTCTCTATATCTCCTATTATCCTTTTCATTGTCGAAATTCTTATACTTTATACTAATACAATCAACTCAAAATAGGATGCAAAAGAATAGGACTCCCGATCGATCCCTTCATCTAAAGATAGGAGATTAGATTTCTAAGAGATCCAATTATTTTGATGAAATAAATATCCTATCCTATAATAGTCCTAAAATATGATTACATACATATTTATCAAAAGCAAGTCCTTCAAAATAGTAGGTAGTTATTGTCCTTATTTGATTCCAACTGGAATGGTTCTTTCTTATCCTATCTAGTCTCTAGCTTCTCATTGTCCTTACAGAATTCTTGGTATTGACCCTGCAAAGTCCACAAAAATAAGCCTATGAAGTTCATATAAATAAGCTATGGAGTCTATATAAATAAGCCTATAGAGTCTATAGAAACAAGCCTACAGAGTCCATAAAAATAAGCCTATAGAGTTCGTAGTTATGCTGGATGGAGATTAAAATGGAATGTTCACTGTACATCACCTGTGTCTTCTTCCTAAGTATTCTTCACACAAAAGATCACTAAAACATGTTATGTATTAGACATTAATGACAAAGTAAAGGTTCAGTCTTTGGTTTAATATAAACAAGACAAATATCTATTTTCCATGTAATAGCTATTTAAGAATCTAACATTTGTATAAGATAATATCCTTCGAGAGATGATTTGAAGGAAATAACATGTCAATAATGAGCCATATTTTGAGCTCATCAGTAAATCCCTCCTTATTTATCTATATAACATAATTATTATAATTATCATATATTTATCATCAATATATGTTATCATATATACATACATATTATATTACATAAATATAGCTAAATATTATAATTAATAATATAATATGATATTATAATTAAAAGCATATGTTATGTCAAAAAGGATGTAGTTTTATGTTCTGGTAATGTGTAATTTCATAAAATGAATGACTATAAATCAACAATCATACCTTACTCAAAAATTATGATTGGTGACCATCTTACAATTTGTACACAAAGTGGTACGCAACAATAATCTTATATTTTTTATGGAGATGTTCATATAACATGAGATTGTGTGTTTTATCATATGATGTAGCAATGAGTTGTGCAAAAAGGAGTCATTTTATTTCATACTAAGCTTAAGCAATAGAGAAGTGGTAGGGAAGGGGCAAGGTCATACCAAACATACAAGTGGTGAAATATATTAGGTGATATCATAGACCAAATAGCCTATTTTATACATCAAACCTAGATTTTTATGACCTACACACATTATAAAGGGGTCCATAACTTTCAAGGTGGTGTCATATTTAATTGGTCATCTATCAAGGGTTGACAAGGACATCATGAGAGCTTATTTTATTGTGACATGGTTCCATGTTTAATGTGTATCTCAAATCAATGTTGAAATGTCATTGATGTGGGCATAAAATATTGAAGTCCTAGGTCTATCTTATAGCATTTATTCATACATGCTACCAATATATTGACATAGGGAGAGAAATTACATTAGGGTTAAGAACATATGTAAATTCCATACTCGAAGCATTAGAAGAAAAGACAACCATAATTTGAGCCTATCTTCCTAAACATTTTATTATCTTTGGTGGGGAGAAAAAAATCTAAGGGACCACTAGTAAGGAAAAATATGTTTTCAAAGGATTATTGAAATAAATAACATATTTTTATTACTTAAACACTTTGAGCAAAAAAGGTGAGACAATGGTCATGGGTTTGAAGTGAGGTACAACTACCAATTTCTACAAATTTCTCTATATTGATGTAGAGATTATATACACATAATATTTTCAACCTTTACCACTTACTAACACTTCATATCTTGCAGAAACTCATTGAGTCTCAATATCTCTAAGTGTATGACATAAGGGGTGCACTAAGAAATAGGTGGATAGACCATTGGTGCTTTGCAGGATTGTTGTCCCTTTTTCCAATTGATATCTACACACTTGTATCCTAAAAATGATTCCCCTAATCTTTGCTTCATATTTTAACACTCCTCTAGTCATGTTCCACCTTCATTATCCCTTTCCCTAGCATAAAATTCGTTTTGGTAGTTAACATGACTATGCTAGCCATGTTGACACTGTATCATTATTGACAAAGCTTACTAAGAACTAAGTCAGCCATATCCAACATAATTCATTATTTAATATATATTTTTTTTCAATTTCAACACTAGGTCGAATGGGTCAACCTTATCAGTTGAAACTTTCAAAAGGTTTTAGGGTCAAATATGAATATTTAAACATAATAATTTCACCATTTTCTAGATGAAGAGAAGAAGAAGTAAGATATTTTTCACATCTACTTATCCATAATTCTACTCGAGGAACAAGCTTAGGGTTTCATACTTTCTTTGAAGATTCAAATCTTATCTTGTGAAGAAGTATTTTAGATGCATTGATAAGTTATGTAGCCTAGAGATGATTTATCCTTATCATCCTTACATACCATAACAACCTCTTGAAAATAACCTTGGCCAAGGGAGAGATTGATGCTCGATGGGTTCATCTTCAAAGGTAAGTATTCCTAATTTTTTTCCTCCTTTATAAAATTAGATAGATATGCAATTGCACTTTTATTTCATGTATTACTTTTTTGTATACATTGACATGATTATATTTATTCTATGCATGTTTAATTTTATTGTTTAATACCCCCACTTTATGCCATGAGCTTTGGAAAGCACTAAATTAGACTTTTCTTTACTTGGTATTAGTATAGTGAATATGAAAACATAAGACCTAGTTAGGGTTACTGCATAGTTTTTCTTAACTAGAGGCTTTGGAACCCTACTTAGTGATATTTTATTATAAGATATCCCTTGATTAGGTATAGAAGAACCATATTAGTCATGGATCTGATTATCTAATGTATCACCAATTGGAAGTGTAAGTAGGATTTATCTTCTCTAAGCTAGGATTAATTTATAGATCTGATGCATTTTTCATTGTAACATTTTGTGTACCAAATGTGAATCTAACCCTTGTAGGTCTTCTTTCATGATTTAATATATATCAATTTATTATTTTTATATATTTTTTATACTATGTCAATTAGGATGGTATAGGTCTAACCTTTGTGCATAGGTTTAACACATAATCATATCAAAATGACTCTATTCTTTTTATACAAGTCATCAATAGATATAAGTTACTAGATCAGGCAGGTCAACATAATACTCTTCTTTAGTTATAGATTAACAAAATAAGCTAGGTAGGTCAAATTATAATTTCACTCAACATATAGATCAAAAAAAAAGTTGGGAAAGTTGATTTAGTCTTTTAGTTAACATCTAGATCAACAAACTAAGTCAGGCAAGCTGACTTAGTCTTTCAGTCAACATATAGATCAAAAAACTAAGTCGAGCAGGTTGAATTAGTCTTCTATTCAGCATCTAGATCAATAAACTAAGTTAATCATGTTGAATTAGTATTTTAACCATCATCCAAATTAATAAACTAAGTCATGAAGGTTGAATTAGTCATCTTATCAGGCTTCAATAAATAGAGTTTCATAGAACTAGTTCTACTAGATTGACTTAATTTGTAAAACTTACGATCAATACTCAAAGAAATAAAATAGAAAATTTACAATCCTAATCATCTTATAACCCACCAAGGTTCCTCTCTTAATCTCTCTCTTTTTAAATTTATTACTTCATTATAGTTCTATTTTATGCAAGGTTTTAGTCTTCAAAAATGCAATCCTATATTAAATTAAGTCAACCTAGTCAACTTAGTTCTATATCTTGTCTTTTGTCTAAAAGACTAATTCAACTTGGTTTACTTAGTTCTTAAGACTCTTGCTTCTACAAAAAATTATCAACCCTATTGACTCTATTCTATAATTTTTTCATATAATCTCTTCTAAACTGAACCTATACCATTCTTAATTTGGGAATTAATAACTATATGCTAATAATTAATTTAGACATTTTTTTAGCTATTTGCATGCTTAGAGTAGCTCATATAGTATAATTAGGAGGTTTTTAAAATTTCCATTTAGTTTCACTATTTTTTTCTTTTTTCACACACTACAAAATCACACAATATTTAAAACACATTTAACATTTATCTTCCCAAGGCCTACCTACCTGGATTTCATCAAGGGGGAAGCTAACTTTGGTTTATTGGCCAAGTATAAACATGTGATTAATGGTATATATTAGAAAATAACCTAACACCCTTATCATTGTGAGGTTGTGAAGTAAGGGGGTAGGCCCCAATACCAAACTAGTTCCATTACCAACATAGATCCCTTTCAACTTAAACATCTTGAAACCATCCATATATTGCTTTCTACTTCCCTATTTTCAACCAAATTACAATCACACCTAAAATAACTTCTATAATAATATAAAAACACTTAGGCTGACCACTTAGTTAGCATTTACCTTTTAATTGATTGCTTACTCTCTGATCATTATGTGTTGTATTTTAAGAACTTGTATTTGGCCAACGTTAGTGCAAGGTTTCTTGTTGTGTACCTAAATTGGATCATTCTCATTGATCCAATTATTTTTGTGTTTTTTTTCATTTCCTATTTCAATTACATTGTAAAAAATTTACCTATTTTTATCACATAGTCATTTTGTTCAACATAGTCTCTTACAGATTGTGTTTCTCCATGTCTGCAGTACTAATTCAACTTGGTCGACCCTATACTCTTTTTTGTCAGTTAGGTTATAGTAAAAAGTCAACTTGGTCAACTTTATATCCTTATAAAACTATATTTTTCCTTATTTATATTACTAATTTAACCCAATAGACTCTATATCCTTTTTGTCAATCAGGTTACAGTACTAGGTCAACCTAGTCGACTCTATATCCTTATCTACCTTCTGTCCAACAATACTAAGTTAAATTAGTCAAATTTGAACACCTTGATCTATAATGTTATATATGTGGTTATATAGTCTTATTTCATATTGATGTCATCTTTTCATCCTCTTCTAAGTAAATAAGATTGCATAATTAAAATTTTAGATCATAACCTCACTTATTTTATTACTTTAGATGAAACTATTCACTTTTTTCCTTCATATTTTCCTAATCTAAAACCATTCAGTACACACTGTAATGCAAATGAGGCCCTCCATCCTAGTCCCCCTCCCATTACCAATGTTGGTAATCCTCCACCCAATACCCTTTCTCCTACCAGCACTTATACCCCACCTTCATACTAATGCATAAATCGGCACAACTCAATTTTTTTCACAAATAGTTTTACAAATTAGCATCATGAAAACAACAAATCATTCCCAATTAATGAAAATGAAACAACATTTATTACACATGACTATTCAACCACCTCAAGACATTATGTCTCAACCAAATCAGAATTATGTCCCTCCTCCTCTTGGAGATGACAATGGGAATATCATCCACCAACCTCCATTGAATAAAAAATTGCTTCAAAATATTCCAAATGAACCTTAATCTCCATTAATTACATCCATATATATTGTAAACATGTCTTGAACTATCACATATGATGGGACTAAGGATTGTAATATCTTTCTTAAGTATTTTGATAGTCTCTATAAGGAATGGGTCTAAACTAACACCTTTTCTACCACTAAGATCTTAGCCAAAACCTTTGTTGGTGATGCACTTAAATGGTAAAACCATCTTTTTATACATTCCATCTCACAACTATAATATTTAGTCAATTATCTAATGAAGGAATTCCAACACGATGACCTTTTTGAAAATTACCTTAGCCATTTCATCAATGCCAAGCAACATCCTAATGAGCCTACTCACACTTTCATCAAATGATGGATATCTCTAACTCACAGAGTGGACCATAACATGAGTGATAATACTCTTTCAAAACTATTTGTTACTACTCTTAAATCTCCCCTTCAATACAAAGTTTGAATCTTTTCCCCTAAAATTTTAGAAGAAGCCTTAGACCAAGAAAAAAGTCAAGATTTTCTTATGACTCAAATTCAAACACCTCAAAAAATTACTAAATAACCTATTGTCACTTGGATTTTCACCCTTTTTGGATATGTCTCAACTCTCCTCATCCAAGTGGCATAATTAAAACACTTCTAGACTGTGGGTAGCCTAAGAATGAGGTGAATCTTTATATATGACTAGTTTCCTTGATATACCACTTGTAGATCACTACTACACCTATGATTACAAGGAAATGAGAGATAAAAATGAAAGTAAACTATCCTAAAGGAGGTGATACACCAAATTTATTGATGACTACAAATCAATTTTATGTCACACATGAGACCAAGAGACTATCTAAACATACACTTCTCTAATCTAAATCTTCTCACATTAGTGTTTCATTTTGAGGTTGTGATGAATGTTCAGGCTAGAAAAACTATAAAAGAGTCTTAGAATGGCACTATTTTAATATACTAACTCACTCAACCTTGTTTTTTCATATAAAACTTCACATGACTTGTAAGAAGAATCTTTCAATCTACAAAAAGGTGAGATAATGAGACCATAATGCTAAAGAAACAACAACCATCACTACGAAAGATAAATCATTCAAATGAACACACTATAAATAATCATAGAAGAGGTAAAAATTATTAGTCTCTATTGATCCAATGTATGCAAATGATTAGGGCATTGCCATACTTAGGTGGAACATATTTCACAAAGGCCCAAATGGCTAGTTCTTATATAACTTTATAGAGAGAAGAGGAGAAAAAAGTCCACAATTCATAAGGATAATTATTAAGCTAAGAAAAGGAGATACATCTGCATGGGAATAAAATGTGAAACTAATCACGCAATGTTAGGAAACATAAGTGTGACCCCAAGTCGTGAAACTATTGAAATCTAGTATAGGATCTCTCATTCTACACAAGAAAACTATGTTCATCAATCACACCTATTTGAGTATACCAAAACTGAATATGTATTGGTCTAATGATTTGATTAAGGATAAAAGTTTGTAGACATGTTTCTCCATGAATTGGTTGTATTCCTAATCATCATGATGACTCTTAAAATGAGTTATCACCATCTGTAGTCAAAGAAAACTCCTCTTTCACACATCTTTCACACTTAGCCTCAAATTTTTATTTAGTTTCTCATGAAAATTCATACCATAGAGTGTTTTAAATGGCCTTCAAGGCATCATGCACACCTTATAAATATCCTACTTGAAGTTTTTCACCCTTCTCACTATCATGTTCACTATGCCAGTTCTGACATACTATGATGAATCACCTAATAGACATACTTAGTATTTTTTATAAATCATGAGATGGATATTAGGGGTTATTCCAAGTCCCACCCCTTCTCTTAAAGTTGGTTGCATCTCTTGAAAGTCCCTATAACCTACAAAATGCATAAAATAGTAAAAAAAACTAATTTTGTACCCTATCCATATAGATAGGTTAGCATAAAATTTGATGGGGAGAAACCCTAAATAGTCATCTACATCATCCAATCATTTTCCATGCCATTCTAGTCCATTATAATTTCTTTCCATCATCATTTTCTCAATCGGGTCCTTAACTAGGGTTTGCAAGGGTTTTAGGCTGATTCTTCTCTAAAGCTTTATTCATAGAGATGCAACATTAGAATTATAAAACAATTACATAATATAAATGCTCAAGACCCTTCTTAACATATCCAAAATTCATATATTCCCATGTAAATCATTCAAGTGTATAAGAGCTTCTAAAGTTGCCTTATCGAGATCTTTTTTCCATTTCTTATAGGTTTGATTTGTCCTTAAGCCAAAATTGGCCTTTTCATGGCTTCCCATACATCATAATAGCTTATACATGTCTAAATTATTACTATAAACATTTTTCATCTAGTTATAAATCTCACTAAGATCTAGAAGTAAAAGTGACCTCTCATTTGAATTCTAGGCCTAACCGTGCCTAATAGGCTTGCTTGCAAGTTTGAGGGTCTAGGCCATCTTGTTTGGATTCATCCCTATGTGATATGTTTCAATGTTTACCCTATGTGTTTCTAAACTCCACATACCTCTTTACAAGGTCCTATCAACTTTTGACCCATCATTTTCACATTATTCTCCAAAACGTACCAGTGTACACTCAAGGGCAGTGCCCTCTATCTAAGATAAAATAGAAGGCACTTCCCCTATTTGTCTATACCAAGTAAATATTGGATGGGATTTTTAAATTATTATATATTATATGTACCAATTTTTATCCTTTGATCTTATTGTAGGTAAGCAAATTATGAACAATGTTTCTATCATATGGAATGTGCATTACCTATCTAGATCCCTTACTATATTCTATGAATATCATGAGAAATAAATTATAACATAATGATCATAGTGGATGGATTCCAATTTATGTTTTTCTCTCCAACCTCTCACATGCTCTTCCCTACACCCTACTTAGACAAGATTAAGTTCCATCTCTAACTATATTTCTTATTTTGGAGGGTACCTGTAGGTAGTCCTATATGTTTATGCTTCACTAAAATGTATAAATACCCATTTAGATCTCCTTGGGGTCATTAGAATTTTCATGGACCCATTTTTCTCATCTTCATCTACTACCAATACTTACATAATTAAACCTGCTTACTACTTGTCACAGTCAAACATAGTCAAATGTGTTAGGATAAATGATGAGTGTTATTTAACTCCTCATTTAATCAATATTCAATTGATGTCTTATCAATCAGGGTTGGTGTCCAAAACTTTCTATAGTAAGGTATCAGATGGTATATCTACAAGGCTACTTATGGGGGTGTTTCATTGTCCTATTCTAACTTTGACTAAAGAATGAAATGTGTCCTAAACTATGTGATTCACTCTTTTTCTGAAAAGGAAGAAATCAAACCAATCCACTCTTTTGTTGAAAGTAAAAATCACACTCCTATTTATGCTTGCATGGAAAGTAAATTCACACTCCTAACTAATAAAATGAAATTTTCTTCACACGTCTAGTGTAAAATAAAACACACTTTGCTTAGAAAGGAACTTTGGAATAAGAAAATGCTTTTTAAACTATAAATATATTTTGATGTTTTTATGAATAAATGTAAATATTAACAAGACTCTAATTAATTATAACAATGAATTAGTAAAACATAACATAAACACCATACACAGTTCTTGGTTTTAAGAGTGGGACCTTGCTCCTCTCGAACTCAAGAGCAAAGGTTAATCAATGGTAGAAACTGAAGTATTAATTCATAAAATTAAAATGATTACAATATATCTAAAACCTATAATATGTTCGTATAAATTTTCCTCTATTATCTGCTCTTTATCATCTAATATCTATCTCTCTTTTTTAATATATGAAAATCTTACATTTTATACTAATATAATCAACTCAAAATAACGTACAAAGGAATAGGATTCCTTGGTCGATCCATTCATCCAAAGATAGGAGATTGGATTTCCAAGATATCTAATTATTTTGATAAAATAGATATCCTATCCTATAATAGTCCTAAGATCCAAATATATATACAACTTTATCAAAAGCAAATCATACAAATAGTAGGCAGTTATTTTCCTTATTTGATTCTAGCTAGAATGATTCTCTCTTATCCTATTTGGCCACTAGCTTCCCTATTTATAGCTTCATCCTTATAGAATTTTCAAAATTGACTCTACAGAGTCGAGAGGAATGAACCTACAAAGTCCATAGAAGTAAGCCTATAGAGTCCATAGAAACAAGCCTACAGAGTCCATAGAAATGAGCCTATAGAGTTTGTAGAAACAAACCTATAGAGTCTGTAGAAACAAGCCTATAGAGTCCATAGAAATAAGCCTTTAGAGTCCGTAAAAGTAAGCTTGCAGAGTCTATAGTTCTAATGGATGGAAATCAAAATTGCACATTCACTATACTTAACCTATTTCTCTTCCTTGAACATTCTTCATAACAAAAATCACTAAAACATGCTATATATTAGACATTAATGACAAAGTAGAGGTTTAGTCTTTGGTTCAATATAAAAAAGACAAATATCTAGTTTCTATGTAATAGATATCTAATAATCTAAGATTTACATAAGATAATATGATTCAAGAGATTAATTGAGGGAAGTAACATGTCAATAATGAGCCATATTCTAAGCTCATCATCTCCCTCAAGCTTTACCTTTTGCAAGTCCCATTACAAACATTTATTGGCATTCATAGCTCTAGATTCTGATTTCCACACTCTAACTCAAATCATATTCATTAAATTCATTTATTATATGCTTGTCTGAATTGATTGTAAATCCTTGATGTGCTTGAATCATTTTTTCTATATATTGAATTGCTCCTCTAATTGTGGATCTCAACTTTGTCATCCTATAATAGGTATGATCAATAAAGGGGGTTTATATCTCATGCCTATCCATTTCTTCTCTCCCCCAAAGTTTATTAAGTTATTTGGGGACATGACCTCTCATCATTTAAGAGGCATTAGAAGTTGGTCCCATCTGTTTACACTCATAACCACCACTGAATCAAAAATCTACATTGAAAACAAGTCAAAAGAAACATCATAATCTTATAAATCCTATAAATAATTCATTTTAACCTCATCATCTAACAAAACATAGTTAAAATTTTCTTTGATCAATCTAGAAATAGGAAAGGCTAGTCTAACACATAATCCTATAGTCTTAGCATGATTTGTATAGTCCTCAAATCTATTTTTCCATGCTATTTGATTTTTTAATGTAGAATGTAATGCCCTTGGTTGAACTTCTCCTACATGAAGGTTTATCAAAAATTTATTGTGCTCATGGTCTCCTAGAATCAAATCATGCAAATAAAATTCACAAAGTAAATCTTGCTGATCAGGTTCAACACTACAAAAAAATATCAAAAATTTTGTTGGATATAAATTTTTTTAAGGAAGATGACAATAGATTCATAGAATCTATCATCTATAAAATTTTTCAAATAAAAATAAACTATATGTAGGATAAGGATTTCTACATGCCAAAAGAGATTCCCCTAATTTGCATGCATCTTGTAAATTTTCTTCCAAATCTTAGACTTTAGCTTCTAATTCTTTCTTTTTATTTTCTAAGAGTTTGTTTGAAGAAGTTGCATCTTTGTTTTTCTGTTTAAGTATAGAATATTCTTCTTAAATTTGATGTATTATCTGCAAGGGAGGAATACTTGGATCACTTGTTTGACAACTGTGGTCAACAAATACCTTAGGAGGAAAAGGTACAACATCAAGAGCTTCAAAATAGTTTACCAAACTCTACAATATCCTATTTTCCTTCTTAAGAATTTTTACAAATACCCAAAGATCTATTTGTTCACTTTCATGTTCCTTTATTGTTTCCTCTAATCTGTGGACTTTTGTTGCATGATCAACATATGTTGTATCTAATTTCTACACCAAAAATGAGTTGAGATAATCCTTATTCTACAATTGACTGATGAAGTCAATAATGTCAGTTATTTGTTGTTGTTCAAGAGCTTGAACTTGAGAAAGCTACAAAGTTAATTACATAATATGGTCATTTAGATTAGATGATTCACCTTTCTCATTGGTACCTAATATTTCCCCTTTATCCATTATAGTTTCAATTAGAACAGGTGGTTGTTCCACCATACCTAATTCCTCTACCATGTGTGGCTCTTCCTCTAGAATTGGCTCCTCCATTACGATTGGAGAGTTCTTTTTAGAAGGAAATTCTTTAATATCTGTAGGTGTACTGATATTTTGATGCATGGGGGAATGAGATACCATTTTAAGACATTCCAAAATGTTTGTAGCCTCTTGTTCATCTTCATCTATCAGAATGAGCCTTCTCCTTCTTTTAGTCACTCTCTGAGCTACACTCAGTTGGATTTCATTCTCAACCATCAAACCCTCAATCTTCTCAGGTTCTGTAGCAAAATTTTGTCTTAATTTTCTTCTTCCTGAGAAGGGAACTAGTTGCACTATAGATTCATGAAATTCTTGTGGGGACCTTGAAATTTCAAAGTTTTGAGACCTTATGATTCTTCTTGAAGAAAAAGAAGAAGAAGAAAGAATTTTTGTTGAGACTACAGTCTATGATTTCTTCTTTGGTGTTGTTTTCTTAGCTGATGTAGTAGGTAGATATGAGTGTTCCTATGGTAAAGTTGGGGTTTCTTGTGCAGGTAAATTTAGAATTTGTTGTGCTATACTATTCTAAAATTCCTCCCAAACTTCTTTTCCTTGCTAAAAGAAGTGATATTGGATAATGAGATGAATAAGGCCATGATGCCTAAGAGCAGCATTAGGGGTTATAGACATAACTTGTAGATCACCATATAAGAAGGATGGGAGGTTAATTTTGTACTGAGGGTTTTCTCTCCCATGCTTAAGATGTATTAAAATTTTCATGACATCTCCCCCTAAAAGACTGTGTTGCCCCTCACAAATGATATACTTGAGTACCCACTTGGCTACAAATTTCTAGGGTTTAGGAAGTGAATTTATATGAATCCCTTTTGATTTTCCCTTGGAATCTACTAAACATGAAGTTCCAATCTGCTCATTACCATTAAACTAAATAATTAAATCACTAAATGAAATTATGCCTATAGCTCTCATTTACTCTTCTAGAACTTGTATAATCTGGCTTATAACTTGAGTTGTAATAGGAATAACAATGCCTTTCACAATTAAAAATTTAGGGGTGAGATTAGTGATTAATTCACTTACCATTGTTTTGTTAAAACCCTAAAACTTTTCAATGAAAGGTAGCCAGCCATTGGCTCTAAATACTACCATAGAAGCTATCTTTATGAAACTTTCATACATTCTTTGGCTCTGATCTCATCTTCTATCCCATTTCTATGTAGATTTACTGTCAACTCTATTCCTTTAATTCCAATTGAGGTGTAGACTAGTCTTTTGTTAAAATTGGTAGGAAATAGTCATTGAGGATTTGTAGGCAACAATCATGGAGGATTTGTAGACCAAATTTTATTGAAGTTTTTAGAAATGAAATGGTTCATATAAAATGCTATAGCTTCATGAGTTCATAGTTTGATATGATGATTTAATATACTTAGGCACTGCACATTTCTATGGAGTATGCCAACCGTTTTGTCTCATTAATACAAGTTAGGTGAAATGATGATATGCCACTTTGATAGTGATAGTTATTCATTACTTAATTTAAATCTCCTTTTTATTATGTCCCATCATTATCATAATTATATCAAAGCTACACACCTATCCATACACCTTTGGTGGTTTGGTTGCATGTTTTTTCATCATGGCATGTGTCATGTCATTCCATTTTGGAATATTCAAATTTGGGTCATCTCCATAGATTATTATTAATTAAATCAAAGATAATTAGTTAGCTAAACATAGATAAATAAAATATATGTCTTACTTACTTTGAACTTAGATGTCTCCTTTGCTCACCATGTGTCCTACACAAATAAGTTTGCATGGATAAGTTTATTGCATGGAGATGACCAATCATAGTGACATGATGAGATTATATATTTTTTTTTATTATAAATTTTTTTTTGCCCTTTGGCTAGCCATTGCTGGTTTTCTAGCCAAAGCCCTTTTTGTAATGCATAGCCAACCAACAATCTATTTTTCTAGGTATGCATTGTCAATAGTGTCCCGAGAAGGATTTTCACTATTGATGACATTTATTTTTTATTTTTTATTTTTATATTTTTAATTTTTAATTTTTTAAATTTTTTTTGGATTATCAAGGAGCATGTTCTTTGAAAGAAGTAGAGATCTCCAGAATAGCTACTTGATCCTTTATCATTTGAACAAATTCTTCTTTATTAAGTTGTTTTTGATAGAGATTTAATCTATGTCCATTGACTAACAGAGCTCTTCTACTATCATCAATAGGTATGAGCTTAACATAACCATTCTCATAGACCTCCTCAATTTGATAGGGTCCCAACTACCTTGTTTGTAGTTTTCCTTTAAACTATTGAAATTTGGAATGAAACAACAGTGCCCAATCTCCTTTTTGAAATTTCCATTGCTTGATTTGTGAATCATGCCAAAATTTTCTTTGATGTTGTACCAATTCATTTCTTTGTAGTGCTTCCATCCTCATCTCATCAAGTTGATTAATCTATCAGATTCTTTATTTCTATATTTCTTCTAATTTAATTCCTACTTATATAACTATTTTCAAAGTTTGTAATTCAAATTCAATAGAGAATAAAGGCGTCTTACCATAAACCAATTCATAAGGTGAAAATACAATTTTTGTCTTCCAAGTATTATTATAGGCCCAAATAGCATTTGGTACCTTATTTGCCCAATCTTTTCTACTAGAATTAACAACCTTGGTTAAAATGGTTTCTAGTTCTCTATTAGTGACTTCAACTTGCCCATTAGCCTATGGATGGTATGGAGATGTTTTTTATGCTAAGTTTGATATACTTGCATGAAGTGCTTTATCATGTTTGACATGAACTATGGTCCTTGATATAAGACTATCTCCCTTAGAGCACCAAATCTTTGCATGATTTTAAAATATAAGAAATCAGCTACCATATCTTCTCTTGCATGAGTTAATACTTCCACCCACTTGGTCACGTAGTCTATACATACTAGGAGATATTCTTTTCCTCTAGAAGGAGGATCTATAGGACCTATAAAATTAGTTCCCCATTTCTCAAATGGTTATAAAACTAATTGAGGATGAGGGTGTAGAGGCATCTTTGTTGAAAGATTAGGCTGTCCAATTCTCTTATAAGCATCACAGTGTCTGATATATATTTTTACTTGCTGATGAAGATGAGGCCAATAGTATCCTACTCAGAATATTTTATGTATGGTTCTTTGAGTTGAGTAATGACCTCCTCCTGGTTCATCACGATAAGCTCTGATATATCATAAGCTTCATCATTTGTCACACACCTATGAAACATATGGTCAAGTCCAAGTTTAAATAACATTCCATTAATCCATTTAAAATAACTTTATTTGATTAAACATTTCTTTTCTTTTTATGAAAATTGCAGAGGAAACTTCCCTATGGTGAGGTAATTGGCTATATCAGCAAACCAAAAAGATTTTGATGAAATAGAAAATAGTTGTTCATCTAGAAATTCATCTTCCATTGGTTCTTCATCACCTGTAGTGTTCATTCTTGACAATAAATTAGAAACTACATTAAACTTCTTTAGTTTATCTATAATAGTAACATCAAATTCTTGTAATAGCAACAACAATCTAATAATCCTTCCTCCCATAATTGGTTTGTTGGTATGATATCTAATAGTTGAATGGTCTGCATAGAAAAATACCTTGTAGCCTATTATGTACTATCTAAATTTTTTAATTGCATAAACTACATCTAGGAATTCCATTTCAGTTGTGGTGTAATTTATTACAACAGGTGTCATATTTTTGCTAATATAATATATAGCATACATGTTACCGTCTTCATCCCTTTTGTCCAAGGACTACTCCTAGACCTATATTAGAAGCATCTGTATATATATGGCATGGGTTAGTCCAATCCGGTCCTCTCAATACTAGAGTAGTAACAAGTTTAGCTTTGATGGTCTCAAAGGCCTACTGGCAACTATCACTCCATTTAAATGTATTATCTTTTGTAAGCAAGGCAAACATAGGGGTATTTATTTGGATAAACTTATCTATGAAGCATCTGTAGTATCCAACATGTCCTTAAAAACTTTTAATTTTAGTTTGTGTTTGTGGGATGGGTAAGCTGGAGATTATTTCAATTTTCTTTGCATCTACTTAAATGTCTTTTGCAAAAATATGGTCTCCCAAGACTATTCCTTCATCTATCATCAACAAATATTTCTCATGGCTCAAAGATAATTGATGTTCCTCACATTTGATCAATACTCTTTCCAAGTTGGCAAGAGCCTCTTCATAAGTTCCACCATAAATGGTGAAATCATCTATATATACTTCAACACAATCATTTGTAAGGTCAGAGAATATTGCTAGAACTACTCTTTGGAAGGTTGCTAGAGCATTACAGAGTCCAAATGGAAGTATTAAATAAGTAAAAGTTCCCCAAGGGTAGGAAAATGTGGTTTTATCTTGATCTTTAGCTACTACCATTATCTGGCTATACCCACTAAACCTATCCAAGAAAGAAAAATATTTTTTTCCTACCAAGTTGTCAAGAACATGATCAATGAAAGGTAAAGGAAAGTAATATCTTAGTATTGATTTGTTTAGTTCTCTATAATCTACACATACCCTTAACTTTTCATTTTTATTAGGCATAATTACCAGAGGTGAAACCCACTGGCTGTCTAAGATATGGTAAATAAACCCAACTTCTAGCATCTTTTGGATTTCTATTTTGACTATTTCCTTTAATGTTGGGTTTATTCTTCTTTGTGGATGTCTGATCAGTTTGACAGATTTTATATAAATATGATGAGTGCATATTAAGGGTTGAATTCCCTTCATGTCGGTATAATCCCAAGCAAAAGCCTTGGTATGTCTTTCCAGTAATTTAAAGAGTTGATCTTCCTCTTCATTTGTTAATCAACTATTGATGTTCAAAATCTTTCCAGGTAATACCATGATTAGTTTTATACCTGGGTAGTTAGATTCTATTTACTTAAACTCACTAATCAATGAGTTCATAGGACATGGATGAAGAAGTATCTTATGAGACATGGTTACATTATCAACAAACTCTTTTGTAGGAGGAATCAATCTTGGTAAAGGACAATAGAATGCATCTAAGTAATGAGTTTGCTATTGTTCTACCAATTTTCACACACTTTCTTGAATCACTCCATGATCATATGATGAAGAAATAAAAGAATAAGTAGAATTGGAGTTTTTAAAATATTTTATCTAACCCAAGAATCCTAAACTAAGGCAATCTATAGTTTTTGGACTGGCCAAGTCCATAGATTTTAGACTAGTAGAGTGTAGCTTTTGGACTAGCAGAGTCCATAGATTTTGGGTATATGTCTCCATTCAGTTCTTCCAAGTTTTTTTTAACTATGATCATAGTTAATGAGGAAATGTTGTCTAATATGTTGTCTGATTCATCCACCCAAATTTATTGTATGCAATTTGTTGAGGATTTTGTAGGAGGATACAAAGAGATGTATTTGGACTTTATCCCATTATAAATGGTCATGTCTCCTAGCCTAAAATCAATTAGTGCTGCTATAATATCCAACCATTATCTACCTAATATTATGGGATATCCTAGATTCTTTATTTTAGATTGCAATACCATGAAATCTACTTTATATTTCCAAGACTCTATTAATACTTCAACATTTTTTATAGTCCCTTTTGGTTTAATTACAGACTATCCACCATTTGAACAATGGTAGTTATGGGTTGAATTATCATAAGAGATAATGTATGGATAGTATTAGTTTTCATAAAATTGATTATTGATCCTAAATCTACCAAGACATTAGGAATTTCTTTACCTCTGATTGTGACTATGATCACTGGGCTTCCTAGATCTGCATATTTTAGAACTAATAGTTTTCCTGCTAATAAATCAATAACTTTTATATCAACATGAATGGTTCCTAGATATTTTGCTTTCCTCCCAAGTGTCTTGATACAAAAGTTTTTGATGATCTTATTTAATTCAGGTATATCCCTAATAGCTTGTAGAAGGGGTACCTCAATATTGATCTTTTTCAACTCATGGACCAAGTTTGATTCTGGTTTAATATCAATTTATCTTAATCTTTTAGAAAAAGGAACTATTGGTGTATTAGTGTTTCCTTTGTTTAATTCAGGGCTCATTTTGATTTCAGCTTCTCTATTATTTAATTGAGATGATTCTATTTTTTCATTTTCATCAGGTATCTCAAAAATGAGAAATGGAGGTTTTTGTATATTTTTCCCTGATCTTAAATGTATGTTTGAACACTCAATAGCTCTAACATTGAGTGTCTCTTCATGTTCATTAACATAAATAGGTGCTAGTTGTTTATTTTTTAGACTTGCTATTATTTGGGTAGGCATTGAGGGTTGATTAATTTGTCCTTATTGTTGAATAACTAGGGGTGACATAATATTTTGCTATTGAAGTGGTCTTCTTAGTTGGGTGAATTATTGTCATGGGTTTTGTTTCTAATTCTATTGCTGATATGGTTGTGGCATCCATTGTTGTTATGGTACTCATTGTTGTTGTGGCTGTGGCACCACCCATGGGGGTGTTGGCATCCAATCTTGTCCTGCCCATGGATTTTGAATTGATGGAATTTGGGGTTGATTCCAAAATGATGAAGGAACTAAAACATTTCATGGTGCCATCCATGGATTAACTAGATTTCTTGCATTGAACTATCTTTGAACCTAGTTTTGTGGGGAAATTTTTTGTCTTTGAATATAATTTACTTCTTTAATGGATTGGACTTGTGTTTTCATTTGATTTTTTAAAATAGGTAGAAGGGTGCAATGTTTGGTATCATGATCTATTGTATCATAGATCCCACATGATGAAACATTGGTTCTATCTAGGGGGAAGTCTCTAAAGGCATGTTTCTATCTGGACTTACGATAATAGATTGTTAAGGGTTTGGTTGCATTTGCCTTCGCTTAAAGGCCATACAAAGTACTATTTAGTTTAACTAGGATATGTATCTTTAGATTAACAAATTATTCCTTTAACTTACCCACTTCATTAGATTTCCTAAATCTTCCTTTCCTAATTCTAAGTTTTGTATAAGAGTAGTTGGTATAAAGCTCAAAAATCTGATCAAAAGCTAACTTATTTATATCTACTCCTCCCATCAGATTTAAGGCATCTCTAATATCTTCATCCAACCCTTTCAATAAAACTAAGTTCTAAATGTCTTTAGTGAGTAGATAATTGCTTCTTTTATGAGTGAACATGAATCTATCTAAATAATCCTCTAAAGATTCATCCTCATTCTGTTTGATTTTGAAAAAATCCTCTTTTATTTTTCACACTCAGTAGTAATCTTGGTAGTTGTTCAAAAATTATGTTTCCATGTCATCCCATGTTCTAATAGAATCGCTAGGTAAACCCATGAACCATCTCATAGCTACATCTTTAAGTGTAGATGGAAATAGTTTCAATTTCTAGCCATCTATTGTGTAATCATAGATTTGACATAGCACCTTAAACTCAAATAGAAATTGATCAAGATCTTATGTAGATCTTCCCAAGAAATTTGGTAGATTAGCTGGTGAAATATTTTTCATGGGGGTTTAATCATTAGGATCTACAACAATAGGAAAGGAGAAAGTCCTTCTTGGTTGTGCAAGTTGTTGATTTTTTTGGAGAGCCATTTCTTCTTCTAGTAATGTTTCAAAGCTGGGATGATCTTCCCAATGAATATTTGTAGTATTAGTTATTGTTTGTTCAAAAATTTCCAAATTTTCTTTAGTTACATATTTTTGAAATGCTTATTCTAAATCTTTGGCAACTTCTAAATAGTGTCTTCCTACAAGAGATTGATCTTAAGGAATTTGTGCTATGGGCTTGCTTGTGGCAATGGCCTAGTTTTTATCCAAGTTTTAGAAGATTCTTGTAGATAGGTTTCCTTTGTAACTTTTGGTTTACTACTCAGAGATGTTGAAGGAGTGTCAACTTGTGTTCTTGGTGGAAACTTTGAGATGAATCATCCTTTAGAATCTCTAAGATGGTACATCAATTTATTGAATTTTTATGGGATTTTATGGGTTTTTACAATGTTTTCTAATTTTCACTCTAGACCAATAATCATTACCTTACTAACACTTTATGTTCCCTAAAAATGGTGCCAAAAATATTGAGTGTCGTTTGACTCCTCATTTAATCAATATTCAATTATTGTCTTATCAACCAGGTCTAGTGTCCAAAGCTGTCTACAGTAAGGTATGGGATGGTAGATCTAGAAGGCTGCTTATGGGGGTGTTTAATTATCCTATTATAACTTTGACTAAAGAATGAAATGTGTCCTAAACTATGTGATTCACTCTTTTTCTAAAAAGGAAAAAATTAAACCAATCCACTCTTTTGCTGAAAGTAAAAATCACACTCCTATTTATGCTTGTGTGGAAATTAAATTCACACTCCTAACTAACAAAAGGAAATTTGCTTCACATGTCTGCTATAAAAGAAAACACACTTTGCTTAGAAAGGAAATGACTTTGGAATAAGAAAATGCTTTTTAACTTGTGAATTTATTTTGATGTTTTTATGAATAAATGTAAATATTAGCAAGACTCTAATTAATTATAGCAACAAATTAGTAAAACATAGCATAAATACCATACACAGTTCCTATTTCTAATGAAAGTGGGCCCTTGCTCCTCTCAGACGCATGAATAAAGATTAATCAATGCTAGAAACTGAAGTATTAATTCATAAAACTAAAATGATTACAATCTATCTAAAACTTGTAATATGCTCGTATAAATTTTCCTCTATTATCTGCTCTCTGTCATCTAATATCTATCTCTCTTTTTTTTTATATGAAAATCTTAAATTTTATACTAATATAATCAACTCAAAATAAGATGCAAAGGAATAAGATTCCTTAGTCAATCCATTCATCCAAAGATAGGAGATTGGATTTCCAAGAGATCCAATTATTATGATAAAATAGATATCCTATCCTATAATAGTCTTAAGATCCAAATATATATACAAATTTATCAAAATCAAATCCTACAAAATAGTAGATGGTTATTTTCCCTATTTGATTCCAATTGGAATGATTCTCTCTTATCCTATCTAGTTGCTAGCTTCCCTATTTGTAGGTTCATCCTTACAAAATTCTTGAAATTGACCCTACAGAGTTAGGAGGAATGAACCTACGGAGTCCATAGAAATAAACCTACGGAGTCTATAGAAACAAGCTTGTAGAGTTTGTAGAAATAATATTACAGAGTCTACCTGTAGAGTCTATGGAAACAAGCCTGTAGAGTTTGTAGAATCAAGCCTATGGAGTCCATAGTTCTACTGGATGGAGATCAAAATTGCACGTTCACTATACTTGACTTGTATATTTTCCTTGAGCATTCCTCACAACAAAAATCACTAAAACATGATATGTATTAGACATTAATAACAAAGTAAAGGTTTAGTCTTTGGTTCAATATAAACAAGACAAATATCTATTTTCCATGTAATAGCTATCTAACAATCTAAGATTTGCATAAGATAATATCCTTCAAGAGATGAATTAAGGGAAATAACATGCCAATAATGAGCCATCATCAATAAAAAGGATATTCTATTTGAAGATACCTCTTAGATTAGGTTCCAAATCATCTTGGTATCATATGAAGCATTGAGATTCATCTTATATTAGTTAAAGTTTATGTTTCCCAACTTAAGTCTTTGTTCACGATAGTGTAGAAGCTAATAATGAGTTGTAGGTCAATCTCTTAGGAAAGAAAAACATGTAGGTGAATATTAGACCTAAAACACAGTATGTTATATCCTTTGATGATACTTTAGATCATAAATATTCCTTTAAACTATTTATAACCTCTCAAACTTGGTGGCATAGTCTAGACCACCAACTTGGAAAATAAGGTTTCTTAAAGACTCAAAATCATGTAGATGTTATTGACTGAGTTTAGTGTATAAAAGGGTAACTTTGAGCCTTTCAAAAACTAACCTCCACTAGTCATATTCCCTTAAAGCTTTACATAAATCTTATCTTGTATGTTGGATTTAATATTTGGTCATTAAGATGCATTAAAAGTCTTTGTAACCCTATTGTATGTTATCAACCAAATGGCCCAGACCTCTATTTTCTCAGTTTAGGGATAAGGTCCTTGAACTCAGTCATTGCCTTTTGAAAGTAATTTCCACTTCCATTTTCTAACCTAAAATTTCTAGTAGGTCTTCCATGATTCTACATAGCATATTAGGACTTCAAAAAGTTTCAAATTTTCCAATATTCTCCATACAAGTACCTCTATATCTTTGTCAATGCCACCTATAAGTGCATATTTCATATACAGGCAGTGAGTGGAAATTTAGACATGTAAGATGTATGTTCTTGTGTTCAATTTTAGGCCCTTACCATGTTTTAAAATTAACTCTTATCAATCTAAAATATTTAAAAACCTATCAAATCTCCCATCTCACCATGATGTCATCAAGGAGAGACTCCTATAGGTGCATATCAATGGTAGACTAAGTATATAGGTGATTGTGTTGATTGGGATAGTCCCTCTTCTACCAAGTGAAATACATTAAATTTATTATATATGCTATGGGAATGTATTCAATATCTTAATTCCATAATTATGGCTCCATGGGTGTCTTAAATACTTTAACCCATCTCCCTCAGTTGACTATGCATGACAGTCATAGAGAAAACTAAATGTATGATGCTTATTACTATAGTACATTGGAACATTACTTATAGAATGAGATTGAAAGATAAATGATAACAAATATGCATTTATAACATGTAAATCAACCTATTCTCACCCACAAAAATCACTATCAAAGCATGAAGATCCTACAAATGGTGGGAAACTACCTGTTAGCTTCAAATGAGACCAATTTGTAAACTTGAGATGATTTGATTATCAATACACCTTGAAACACTAAAAAACCATGGATAAAATTATGTTAATATTTACATGTCCTTTAGAGTCAATTCCAATAGATGAATTGTATATAATAATCCAAACAAGAGAAAAACTATAGGGTTCACAAATTTGCAAGAAAATTAGATATGCCAACTTATTAGAAATGGTTCATAAAGCCCAAGACACCATTAATCTCAAATCAATTATAAAATGGAATATAACTAAGTTTATCAGATAAACCCAAGAGCAATTTGTTTGACACCTCCTTTACTTGTCATACCAAGTACAAACTTCCTGACTAGTTATGTGTGCATGGAAGGGTGAAGAAGGAGAAAATTGGTTTTAGCATAAATTTGACACTTTTAGAGTACTTAAAGCATGTAAATGGGTCAAGAAATCTGAATAGTCATCTCACAACCTTATCCCATGTGCCACACTCTCTTATGGGTTATGCAAGTGCCAAACTCCTCCCTTTTCAAAGAAAACTACTCTTTCTTTTGAAGAACCTACTAGTTTTTAGTTATAAATAATTTATTATGGTATAATAGGACAAATGGAACATGAAATCACCCCTTTACACCTTCACTTTTCCTAAGGAGGTAGTATAAGTCATTTAATGCTCTATTTTGACCCCCCAAAATGACTCAAAAAAACATGAATATTAAGCAATTTAATAACCCAAATCTAGACATAGTAACCATCAATGGTTGACTCAATCATTGATGGTGTCTCCAACCACTGATGCTCACCTTAACCACCAATGATTATCCCAACCATTGATGGCCACTATGGTAGTGAAAACTAGCAAGTTGTTTTCACCAACTTACCCCTAACCAAACCTAACCTTTCATTTTTCTATTTGTTCACAGACCCCATTCTGATTTTTTTAAGTAGACCCCAACTCCTTAGCATTAGTATTAATTAGCTTAATCACTATTTTTATCATTCTAGTCTAATTCTCAACAAGTATTCTTGTGTTCAATTTTAGTACCTTTTGATTATTGATGCAAGTATCTTCTTTTCATTTTTGTGAAATTAATTATTTAAAATATGTGGATTGATAGCCCCTAAGGAAGATCTTGCTTCTAGGATCTGGCTATTACTAGACAATCCAACCAACTATGTGTCTAACAAACAAGTTTGCTTTAATGTTTTTTTAATCTACAAGTCTTCCTCCCAAGCCAAAAACAAGCTCTTCATAGTCTTTTGATTCAACATGTGCACAAACAAACATGTTTTTCAACCACACCTATATTAATTTTACTTTCTCTCTTTCTTATAACTAAATCTAAAAATTTACATCACACATTCTGACATGCCTAGTGGGACCCTTGAGTTTCACTCTAATTTTCTTTGCATCTTGTATGCTTTACTCTCTATATGTTCTCATAAAAAAAATTGATATTTATTTTTGGGCTTAAAATCAAATAAATCCATTTCTTGCCTTTAATATTAGTTCACTTTAGATTAAATCACAATAACCTTATCATAGCACCAATTTTTGTTGCACACACTAGCTAAACCACTTTCATCAATCAAACATCAAAACAATGTTAGACAAGGCCTGACTAGGATTTCATCACCTAGTAGTCACCTTACCCTTTTTGGAAAATCCTACTTGGAAGTCATTACTAAGGGGAGAACCCACTCAACTCTCTGATTGCAGTGTGTAAAGTGAGGGGGTAGGCCCCAATACCAAGCCACATATCAAATTCTAATACAAATTATTTTGAGATCCTTAAACATAACCTAAAACCATCCTTATATTTCTTCTCTAGTACTTGTTTTACAATCCAACTTCAATCACACATTTCTTCAAAACTGAGGCTTAAGCCAAAACTAGGATTAAAACTAAATTCTAAGCTTAACATAATTTATAGTGTGTGTCTTGATTATCTCGATCATTTTATTGTCTTCTTCTTGTTTAAGTGGTGAGTTTATTCTTGTATTCTCTCCCCCTTTCTTCCATGGTTCTCACTCACCAATAACGAAGATACCTAACATGTCACTCAAATCAACCTCTTCTACCTCCTCATCTATGGAGTACGTCTTTGAAGCTGAAGACTCACCCCATCCTTTAAGAAGCCCTAATTTTCATTAGGTATTTTCCCAGGATAAATGGACTTTACCAATTTTTTAGACAACAAAATAGTTGTCCTTCATCACTACCTTAACACCTCCCCTCACCATGCCTTGATTTCAACTCTATCTCTAGATCATCCTTATGGTATTTCATCCAGCCTTATGGGAGATGTTTCTATTGTCATGGTCACTAACTAGCCTTTGAGTACCTAGTTATCTTTGTCTACTAACCCCTTTGACAAAAAATTTGAAAACAAATGAACCATTATCCTTATACATTTCACCCTTATCAATGACTCCTCCACCTTAGGAACAACCCAACCACTAACCATTATACTCCACCCACTAATGGAGCACCTACCACCAACACTACCAACCTTCCACCTATCAACCCTAACCTATTGAGCAATACCCACTACCAAACTTGGTGGTATCCATACCCTCTACTTCACCACCCATTAACATGAAGGCCACTACCTCACCTCTTGTCACCAACCCAACTACCGTCCATACTTAAGCCATAGGAATCCATCAACCGGTACCCATTGTGCCCAATCTAAGATACATCCCTAACCCATAAGGGTATGTACCCACTACCCAACCACTATCATCTACCTACCCTTACATACCATTTAACTCACCTCTAGCATCCACATTCTAATAGATGGCATCCCCTCAACTGTAAGCCAATTACAAATATATCACTCAACCACAACCATAGTATTTAACTTATAATCCTTTGGGTGCACCACCTCAAACCAATTTAATAAATATGTTCATAGATAAGATGATAAAAATCAAGTCATCCATTTCAAGGGTTCATAACATCCTATCCTATGATCATATTTAAAATTAACCAATCTATCCTTCTATCCCCATCAGACCCTATCCTCCTTAGTGGGAACTTCCAAAATTTACTAAATTTTAAAGCAAGGCAGATCCCCAACATCACCTCAAGGAATTTAGGCATGCATGTTACATGATTGCTTCTAATGATTCCCTTCTCCTTTGAACCTTCCCCATGTCTTTATTTATCCTGACACTTGACTGGTATAGTGCCATCACCAAGCATTCAATCTTTTCATTCACCCAACTAGCACAGGTCTTCTTGGATCACTTTGATATTAACATTTCTAAAAAGGTCTCTATCCCTGACTTATATTCTATCAAGAAATTTGATGGTGTATCTATTGTCAATTTCACTACCCATTAGAGAATTTTGATTAATCAGATTCCATTTTCCTTACCTCAGCCTGAACTTATAGAACTTTTTGCTCAGGCTTATGCCAAACATATATCTTCTACACTACATGTCCAAAGATTCAAAAAAAATTATGATGCTTTTACCATGGCATGTAAGTTAGAGAACCAAGACATTGATGAGGGTAAATTGAAACTATGAAATGATAACTCTACCTTCAAGACCAATGAAACCTCTTCCTCTAGACTGGGCAACCAAGCCAATATCAGAACCAAGAGTATGGAAACTACGAATGTAGTTAACCTTAAAACCATTTCTCCACCAAATGTAAATCCAAAAAATTCTCTGAATACCTCCAACCAAAACATAAAGAACCCAAACCAAAGTGAAAAAAAATAGTTTACTCCACTTGGAGAATATTATACCTCAGTTCTAGAGAAGTTATTGAAAGCTAACCTCATACAACTTTCTCCCATAAAACCTCCTCATAAGTTTGATTCTTCTCATTTCACACCTACTTGGTATAATGAGAATGACATATATGCTTTCCATTGAGTAATTGGACATGCCATCATTCGATGTAACACTTTAAATAATGTTGTCTAAAGCCTCATTGATAAGTGGGAACTCATATTAGATAACTTCAATGCCCCTCAAAATCAAGCCCTCAACATCTTAAGAAGCCTTTTCTCAACCATGCCCCTACCAAAATTGATATCACCCAAGCAAAATGTTCTCATGATGCCCACATGGTCAATATGGTTCTTTTTATGTTTATTGATGGAGAACCTATTATCCAACCCACTTATTCTTCTACCACCCCATCTATCGAGGTGGTAGATCACCTTCCCTTCCTTTAGATACCCAAACCAAGGAAATTCCTTTATCCTTAGCTTCACTCATAGAGGCTTTGAAATCATAAAACACCTCTTTTACTAGTGTATTCAATCAAAAAACCATTCTTAATTCACCATCTCCCTTAATTGTAGAACAAACCACTACTCTTATGAATATCGTGCCTAATAGAGAAACTTTATCACCAACCCCTCTCATGGAGGAGCCATCCATCCCAAATTTACATATTTTTCTTGAGGAAATAGGTGAAGCTATCGACCCTATTTTTCAACCCATAGGTTTATCCTTTCCATCTTCTACCCAAGGAGTGAGACTAGTATAAAAACCTCTTTCTAAACTAGTCAAAAAATTAGATTCTATCAAAAGACTAGATATGGAAAGAGCCACTTTCTGGAAAAACTTAGGGTTCCCTTACACCAATAAACTCAAACCTTATAACACCCCTTTAACCAAATAATCCATCATATTTCCACCTCTTCTTAAACCAATCAAAACCTCTAACAACCCATCACCCTCTCAACCAATCAAGACAATCATACCTCAAACAACTAAACCACCAACCAATCCCTTCAAAGGTTTTGGTGCCTTCCCTACAAAAAAATTGGCCCACCCATCTTTTAAAGTATAATTACACCCATGTATCCCTACACCTTAGCCTCAAACCAAACTAACCAAATGGGTGAGACTATTAAAGGGCGACATGGCTAGGATTCTACCTCCCTCTACCTTACCTTCTATCTTGGGGCCTCATCCATCAAATTTTCTTAAAAAGTAGGCTCCTTTCAATATATATCACCCATAATTGGTTACATCTACTCACTTATTATCTAATATGTTTGTCTCTCCCATATTACCAATAATTAAATTATTGACCTCAAACCCTTTAACCACTAGCATACCTAAGTTACAACCATTAGCTAGGAGCACTACCTTGCCAAAATCCCCTCTCATCGAACCAATTACCACAAAATCACCCAACTTCCCAACCAAAACTACAACCTTTAGACCCTTCCCACCTTTGAATAAGTCTTGCTCAACCATTTTTCAAAGGTTGCTATGAGCTTCTTGCCTCACCTTACACCCTATCTAACCTTTTGATCCTCTTGGTTCAAAACCTTCTTGGTACAATAACCATCAAGTTTGCTCCTATCATAGGATGCCTGGTCATGACATGAAGAATTGAAAAGCTCTCTAGGCCATCATCTATTAGCTCTATGACAAGGATGATCTTTTACTAGATGAATTTACCTTGAACCCTCTACCAATGCACCCAATAGTCATTTGTCAAAGCACACCTAATCTCCCACTCTCACCTTAGAGTGATGAGGAACCTACCTAACCTCTTATCACATATTTCCCTTCTATCCACATCATTAATATGGTCACACAATCACAATAAAAATATAAAGGGAAGACCAAGGTTTCCATTCCATGGATATACCCATCTTCGCATCCTAAATAAAACTAGATCCCAATCTCTTCATCTTCATTTAAGCCCAAAGTGACCATCTTAGGCACCTTTGAGGATAACCCTTCTGAATCCATCAAGAAGGTCATTCTTAAGTAACTCCACTAGACCATAACTAAGATGAGCCTCTATGAGCTCATTTCCACCTCACTTCACCAGGATATGATAGATTCTATATAGGCCAATTAGGTTAGACTAAGAAACTCCCAAACTATAATGGCCATTGTAGGTGCTCTCCACCCTTGTTACTTTCAAGGACTTGGAGATACCTTCTATACACCCCAAGGACCCATATCCCCCTCTCTTTATTACTACCCATATCAACCAAACCTATATCAAATGGGTTATGATTGATGGGGGAGATAGTATCAATATCATCTCTTCTTATGCTTATGACCAACTCAAAATGTTAGATAATATCATGTCTAAAATTTCTACTATCTTTAGATTCTTTAATGACACCATGACTAGTACCTTGGGAAATTTTGTCCTCCACATTCATCTAGGACCTTGTACGATCCCTAGAATTAACCCCAACTCTTCATAGTGACATCACTTTATCATCACCATGATCAAATATTTCACCAAATCAATAGAGTTTATTCCTCTTGTCTCGATAAAAGCTAAGAAGATTGTCAAATTTATCACCCATCACATCATTTTCTACTTTGATGTTCCCCATAAGATCATCACTGATAATGAAAAATCATTCAAAAATAAATAATTTTAAGGTCTTTGTGATGTATTTGGAATAAAATTAATATTTTCATCACCATATCACCCACAAGTCAATAGATAGGCAAAAGCCTCTAACAAAACTCTTAACAACATGCTTACCAAAATGGTCAATGCCTCAGGTCAGGATTAGCACTTACACATACCTTTTTCCTTATGGGCATATCACACTATCATCAAAACTCCTATAAGTGATACACTTTTTTCTTTAGTGTTTAGATATGAGGCTATATTACCTCTTGAAGTCCAAATAACTTCTCTTTACATATCTTTACATGGTCTTGTTTTGGAAGACAATTACTATTAAAAACATTTAGCTCAACTTGAACTACTTGATGAGCCTCATTTGGCCACTCTTTCCCATCTTTATGTCTATCAAGAATGAAACAAGCGTGCTTATAACAAACACCTAAAACTATGAGAATTCAATATTAGAGACCTTATTTTTAATGAAAATCAACATGTAACTAATATCAAGAAAATAAAAAGGGGAAAATTTGATTTCAATTGGCTTGGTCCCTACATCATAACCCATAAGTATGGATCAAGAACTTATAGTTTATCCTCTCTCAAAGGCAAACCAAAACCTGAGCCTCTTAATGCTTTGCATATGTGTCCTTTCTATTATTAAAGAGGGGTCACAATTATCATTTGTATAAATTAATCTCATCCCCTGCACACCACATTTATTTCCCTCTTTTAAGGGAAATAAACTATTGATGAATCATGTGATTATCTATCATAGTCATAGCTTAATATTGAACTATGGGTACCACATCTCTACCCATGGCATGAATCTCATGGTACTTCCCATCTCATTTTATGATCAGTTCCCATGATCATTATCACCTAAACTTCTCTTCACCTATGTAACCTTCTTGTGATCTTAGTTTTTCCTTCATAAAGGTAACCCCTTAAGCATGTATGATCAATTATATGTTAGGAAAAATCAATCAAAAGTAAAAGAAAATATCAAAAGTCAACAACAACTCACGAGTCATTCCTAAACATTCTCAACCTACTCACTTGATGGATAGTTATTGTAAAACTCCATTTGAGATTGTAAAATGTAAGGTGGATTGATCCATTTAAGGAAAAATATCAAAAACATTTGAAATAAGCATATAAACTTAAACCACTCCCTCAAAGGATGGCTAAGTAAAGCATTTATCAAAGCTATCAATTCCTTGGAAGCTTCTTGCATCAATCAAATACCCCAACCCTAAAGCAAAATCAAACTAGTAAATGACCAGTAAGCAAAAGCAAAATAAATGAAGAAAGATACAATCACCTCTCATTAGTAGACTTCCTACACCAATGAGTCTACACTTTATATAAACAAACACATAGAGTTGATTATAATATCTTCTTGGAAGCCTACAAAAGAGGCATGCTAATCTCACAAGAAGGTTCCATTTTCACCCATCTTTCCTCTATGCGTCATATACATAGGATTTATGAGCTTACTAGATCTAATGTGATTAAGATACCATATATTTCACTCAAAATATGCTAATACAAAGCATTCAAAAGGCTTATTTTCATTAAGCTAATCCAACTTCAATTTTGTTAGATCACCAATACACACATCAAGCCTTTCTTCATTTCTCATTATTAGCTCACAAAAGTCATGTGTCTCATAATTCTTTTTTCCCATATAGTTTGTTATCTAAACCTACTTTATGTATTTTCATCACATTTTTAATTATACTCACTTTATATTTTCCATGATCATGAACAAAGGGCATCATTAACAAATACAACATTGTGAACTATACCTATGAACCACATCATACATCATCTATCTATCTATATATCATATTATTCATCTACTGTAACATCACACTATTCCACCTTACAAACATTAAATCATAAAACCACATCAACATAATCATAAACTAAAACACCATTAGTATAAAACATCACCAAAACATGAACCATAAATATGAGCATAAAACATCACATCATAAAAAACATAAAACATATCCATATCATTAACATCATCATAAACCTCATCATATATATCATGTATATCAACTAGAGATACATGTACCAATATACAAATAAATTTCTCTCGTATACATCTCACGTCACTATCATGCAGGCCAATATCAAAATCAAAAACCATATACATCATATCATCTCATATATCAAGCCCCTAGGGAACCTGAACTACTACCACCTATACCACTACTATTAGCCTCACCTATGCATGTACCTACACCTACAATCCCATCTAGTGGTGGTCCCATTAATAGCCCTTCTAACCCACTATGGAGGCCCACTAAGCTAGAGTGGTTATAGATGTCCCACCTACCAAAATGGCCCTATACTCCCAATATCTCATCACCTTATAATATCTCAACTCTTCAGTGATGGCTAAGTATTATCCCCTCATAACTATATCAAGTGGTCCTCCTACTACTACCAGTGTTGGTGTCCTTCTTATTTCTACCCTCTATCTAAGAGTGTCTCTCTCTTATGTGACTACCCCAAGGGAGGCCTATGACTAGTCTCACTCTACTATGATAGTTTCCACGTAACCCTATAGCATAATAATTTAACCTTGCACTATGTCCACTTGTCCTGTAGTACCTACACCTATGTCTAGGCTATAATTAAAGCTACCTTGCCTATCCATCATGGCCAGCTAGATCCACAACCATCATCCTTACACCTCCATCATCCCCACCAATGTTTGCATCTATGTCCATGGGCTGATACCAGGCTATGTATCCATATACAAACCCAACATCATCTATCAGAGCCCTAATGGGAAGCTTCTCATACCCACCATTTAAAACTATAGGAGTAAGTTGTGGAATTGGTAATAAAACCTTTGAATCCTCCTTCTTTTACCTAGGAAATGGGATTGGATACCCTATACCAAACTAAACTATTAACACACCTTTTCAAATGAGATCAGCTCCACTTCTCCCTCTTTCCTAAACTCTAGGTGATATCTCTAACCACTAGTACACTTATTACACCCTTGAACCACTCTACATCATTGGCACCACCCCTATCCCTAATTTATCCAAATCATCCCTCCATCACATGAAGCCAATTAGGAACACTATTTGTGTGTAGCCTACCCACAACAATCCTACTAGTCTCAACACCTAAATATGCTCATAGGCCTAATAATGTAAAATGAAGATGACACTAATTCCATAATTCCTATGGTGTCTAAATCCCCACAACTCTATATAGATCTACACAACTAAAATAAGAACCCAACCAAATATTGTCTAACCTAGCAAGAGCTCCACCAATACCTCTAATAGCAACTAGGGAAATATCCTATTATTTGAATATGGAAACCTAAAACATGTCACCATAATCATGAGCATGGTCATGAATCTCCTATCAACTAGAGATATTTGATACAACACCATATACCTGAATCCCTTAGCATGCCATCAGACCTGATCACTCTCATCTCCATACAAGTACTCGATCAAATCATCTCACTCTTCATGCTCAATATGATAGATCACTTTGATATGTAGTGAAAGTCTGGTAATCCTATGCACATCCTCAAAGAGAATGGTGTTGCTATGTAGTGGAATTTTGGTAATCCTATACACATCCTCAAAGAGAATGGTGATCTCCCTAGTTAAAAGTAGGAATATGATCATAGTAGGATCCCATCTCTCAATGGGTTCTACAACCATCGATGCATCTAAAGGCACATGATTATAGTGCCTCATAACTCCTAACACTACCTCATCTATGTGGGCCCAACATTTGGAGTCATCCCCTCTTATATCTTGGGAAATATGCTTGGTACATGGTCATGCATCTGTATCTGCTCCCTAGCCTACATCACATCAAACACTTAGCTTAGTTACACTATTATCATCTACCCTACTTTTTACATACCTAACTTATGCACTTATTCCTCTTAACCATATACCCCATGACCATTAAGTTACTTTATAGCATGCAAGATTTACCTATTAGTAAACACCTTATAAAAAACACCTAAAACCTTTACCTATCCCAACCAACTATTGATGATCATGGTGATCATTGATGGTCAGACACCCCTAATTTATAGGGTGTTGATTGTTAATGGTCAGACCTGACCATCAATGATCATTATGGGCATCCCATGACTAGAATGCCCAAACTCTATTCTACCATAAAAATTACCTAGATAAAATTGTAATTGACATACCTAGATAACCTACTCCCTTCCCAACCCAAATCACCTACCCCTTCACCAATTTTAGACTTCACCCATAAATTTACTCAAACCCACAATGAAACCCTACCTAGTGCATAACAAACCAAATTTAAGCATTCCAACCTACCCTAACCTCCCAACCTAATGCAATTTCATAAAATCACACCTATCTACCCAATTTAAGATACTACCTACCTCATTCCTCAATATTTATTGTGGTCAAATCCTGCATACAACTACTCAACTATGTCCATGTGCTCCTTACATCTTAGGTCCATGAATATTAGCACCCACACACCTCCAACCAATCAAAACCACTGATTAAAAACATCCTCAATTATTACCCTTACCACAAAGTGCTAAAATTGCTAGAGCATAGACAAACCAAGTTATAATGGGTAAAAGTAATTTTGTTTTCACTTTTTGACCTCACAAACTTTTAGGGTTTCTACCTTAATCATCGATGATCAGGGTGACCATTGATGATCACCCTTTGGATTCCCAACCATAGACAGTCAGGATCACCCAAACCTCAAGTAAACCCCTTTTAGCAAAACTAAACCTCTTCACCCACCTTTAAAGACTACCTTCTCTAACCAACCTGATTACCTAGTCACCTCATCATTGGTCCATTTTGGCCCATATAATGCAAATTTTTTTACACTTTTGCCTAGTCTTTTGACCACAAAAACAACATTAGCATATTGAACCTTTTATATTTTACACCATCTCATGGATACCAACCTACTTGTGTCTTTTTAGGAACACTTTCTACCTTAAATACTCATGACACTCGACCTATTTGTATTTTTATTGGGAGCACTTCCTGACTAGGATACCCTCTAAAACATAGACATTATTTAAGATACTTACATTTATGAGTGTTCTAAATCACCACACCTATATATGGTCACACAGTTCACTTATCACTTGTCCTTTTTAACATTGACCCTTATTTTTCCTAACTATGACAACCTAGTCTATACACAATCTTGGTTATCATAATTTTATCACACTCTACATGCTTATTTGTGATTCAGTGCCCAACCTATCATTCACCCATTTTTATCATCAACTATCCATTTATAAAACCCCACCCAATTTTTTTTTTGCCTCATCAATTTTAGAGTAGGAGGGGGAACACCTCCTCCTACTCTTGGGGTAATCTAACCTTTACCCATACTCCATTTTTTGTTTTGCATCTCATTCATTCTAGCTACATAATAAAAAAGGGAAAAATATAGACACCAAAAAACTACACACTACAATCTCGAATGTCAAAAATAACATTGGATTGCCTAAGACCCTCTTGGGACAAATCTACATCTTCTAGGCCAAACCAATCTCACCCACAACCAATTGAACTTAACTATATTAGCCAAACCTTTTAACCCTTTTTATTTATTACCTAATCATCAATGATTAGGGTGATCATTAGTAGTCACCCTCGGGAAATCTTGAACGTCGATGGTTAGGGTACACCTCCTTAACCAAAAGCATGCAAACCACCCACTGTGCTTTCTTAAATATAACTTGTCTAAATATTATTGTGATAATTTTCATGGATAAATTAAAATTAGATTACCCATATTCACCTTGACTTCCACCTCTTACTTACACTTATAAAAAGAGAGGGGTTGAGAGATCAAAAGGATTGGCAATTATTATCGAAGATCATGTAATCAAGAGTTCATCTTGCAGGTCAATTAGCATCATCAACAATCTAATAATCACCTTGAGAGTCAACTCATCATCACCTCTCAATTAAGTTCTCAAGTACCATTACTCTACATAAATCAAGCTAGATTCCACAAACAATTTAACTACTTCAGTCACTTACCCAATCAACTTCTGGTAAGACAAATATCTATTTACTAATATTTATTTATTATATTCCCATTTTATAACCAACCTAGACCTTACCCATCTCATAGAATTCACCTTTAGGATATTGTATTTAATAATTTAATAACCTAGATCTAGACATAATAACCATCAATGATTGACTCAATCATCAAGTCAATGGTCTATCCAATCATTGATAGTCAACTTGATCATCGATGGTTACCCCAACCACCAATGGTCACTATGGTAGTTAAAACTTGCAAGATATTTTCACCCACCTACCCCCAACCAAACCTAATATTTTGTGTTTTTATTTATTCATAGACCCATTTTTAATTTTTTGAATCAAACCCCAACTCCTTAGCACTAGTATTAATTAGATTAATCACTATTTTTATCATTTTAGTTACTTCTCAATAAGTATTCTTGTGTTCAATTTCACTACCTTTTGATTATTGATGAAAGTATCTTATTTTTAGTTTTTTGAAATTAATTATTAAAACATGTAGACTGATAGCCCCTAAGGAAGCTCTCACTTCTAGGATCTGGCTATCACTAGGCAATCTACCATACTATCTATCTAACAAACAAGTTTGCTTTAGTGATTTTTCATTTATAGGTATTCCTACCAAGTGAAAGAGGAGCTCTTCATAGTCTTTTAATTCAATGCACGTACAAATAAATAGGTTTTTCAACCATACCCATATCAAGTTTCTTTTCTCTATTTCTTAAAAATAAAGCTGAAAAATTACATGAAGCACCTATCTAATCCAAGTAGAACCTAATTTAGTCACAACATGTACTTCAATCCTAGAAGCTCGAGTGTCATCAAAGTAAATCCTTGTAAAAGACCAATTATGCTTCCTTATGTATTATCCCCTTATTTTTGGCATGTCCATTGTGGCTTCAATATAAGAAATTGGTCAATCCACTATATAATTTTAGGAAACTAACCTAGAAAGAATAAAAATTAATATAATGTATGTAAAATGCAGAAAGTGGGAAATCTATTTTATAAAATAGAAAATCTATTCTAGAAAGTAATAAATCTATTATATTTCTATATTAACTCCACTTTCAGTCTACTTAGATTCATCTCTAATTGAATCAACCTTGAAGTAGTCCTTTAAAAGTTTTCCATTGATTAAAAAGGTGAGGTTGTTACCTTTAAGGTCATTCAACTGGAACCACTTACAATTTATGATATTTGATAAAGTACAATCCATAAAAGAGTGAACTTATCATGTTACCCTTTATTTTTTGGTTACTTTATCCAAAAGAATCACCAAGTGTAAAATCAAAATTTTTTTTTTTGGATCTCTTATCAAACCATGTTTTGACAATATGTTGATGTTTGTTAAAGTTGTGTAATTCTTTAGTTCTTACATCTTTTAACAAGACTATCTCAAGTTATCTAGATTGAATCCTTTCATCTTCATCCATATACTCTTACATGAATTGGTATGTTGGTATATTCATATTAATGGAGAATATTGATTATTTTCCATACACCAACAAAAAAGGTGAAGCTTTGAGGGCTTGTTTGTGCCTAGTTATATCTACCCATAGTGGACATTTTAGCAAGAGATGCCATTATCTTAGTTTTTATTGTGTTAATTTATTTATGGCATCCATAAATTTTTTATTGGTGGACTTAGTTACTCCATTTCCTTGGGGATAATAGTTCAAAGAGAACTTAATTTTTATTTGGTTTTAATAGGCCCAATTTGTATATTACGAAGATTAAAAAGTTAGATCATTGTCACAAATTAAGGAAATGGGAGTGCCAAACCCGATCAATGTATTTTATTCTAAAAACTTGATGACACCAATTGCTCTAAGATTTTTAATGTCTACAACTATTATCCACCTAGTGTAGTAATCAATAGCTCTGAGGATAAAATTATGTCCTAACAAATAATTTGGGCTATCACCCCAATAAAATCAATACCCCATTGAGCAAAGGGGCATCATTCAATTAATGGATACAAAGGCATGGTAGCATTCACTTATCATTTTATAAATACTTAACACTCTTGGCATGTCCTAACATGATTTTGGGAATCCTTGAATATTATAGGCCATTAGTATCCCATCCTTAATATTATGATTTATTGTGTTACCTAAGGGATTAACACTACCAACCTTCTGTTGTAAGTTGTTTAAGATATTTAGAGCTTCAGCATTTGAAATGTGTCTTAGAATAATACCCTCATAATTATTTTAGTGTAGGACTCCTTTTTTAATCATATAGTGAGTTGATTTGAGCTTAAGGTTTCACTTTACCTTTTTTTAGTTTAGGAGGACATGTACCTATGACTAGGTAATAGATGATCTATAAGTACCATTTGCCACCAACTACCAGAGTTTCATTTATTTAATCAATACTGAATGTGGATCAATTTTGGTCATTAGTTGGATGATTCCTTGGCCTCTCACCATCTTTTTTAGTCTGATCTAAAGATCAAAATCTTGAAATTTGGTAATCCATTTGCCTCTTATTTCTCCCAAATCATTATTCCTAAGTGTGAACTTGAGATCTGGGTGTATAATAATGTTATATATTTTATTTCTTATGATATAATGTCTAAACTTTTTAACATCTTTGATCAAGGCATATATATATATGTTTATCGATTATACAGTATTTCAACTTTGCATCCTTTCAATTGGTACTCATGAAAGCAAGGGGATGTTCATTGTCTTCTACCTTTTGTGTAAGCATAATAGCTATAGTATTCATTTAAGAGAATGAATAGAGATATAAATCCTTACTAAAATCTAGACTGATCAAAATTAGAGATTGATTAATGGTAGTTTTGATGTATTTAATTGATCTCTAGGCTTCTGTTGTCCACTCTATCTTTGTATTTTGCTTCAACATAGAATTTAATGGCTTGAAAATGTCTAAAAATCTAGAAATGAGTTTTGCACAAAATTTATCTCATTAAATAAGGACTTCAACTCCTCCTTGCTATTTAAGGGTGTCAAATTAGAAATGGTCTGGTCTCGATCTAGATCAATAGAGATCCCATCTTTAGTGATGACATGGCCTATCAATTTCCCTTCAATAATTCCAAAGACATTCTTCTTTGGACTAAGTGACACTTTGTACCTTTTGAATCTATCAAACACTTTCTACAAGTGATTTATATAATCAAATTTGTCTTTAGAGTACATTGTCAAATCATCCATGTAGATGATTATGCATTTAAAATAAATCCCTAGAAAGAAAAATCATTGGCCCTGTGTACACTTATTCTTACATTTATTAGGACAAATGGATCTTTTTATATGAAAAAGCCCCCCACTTGGCGGTGAATGCAAGTTTCATCCTATTTTCAGCTTCAACCAATACTTAGTTGTAACTAGAAAATCTATCCATGAAGGACATCATCTCAAATCTATTGACCATTTGAATTAATTCATCCAAATAAGGTAGATGGTAATTACCTTTCTTTGATGTTTTATTTAGATTTATAAAATCAAGAAAAAGTTTGATTTATCTATTTTTCTTCCTAACTGGTATTACATTATCTACCTAAGTCAATTACCTAATTAGTAAGATAATTTTAGCATCCAACAAATTTTGTAATGTTTTTTGAATTAGAGATTGTAGAATGAGATTCACTAGCCTCTATCTTTTCCTAAAAGGCTTATGATCTATCTTTAATGGAATAGTATGTGTGATAACCTTGGGTTCAAAGAATTCCAAATCTTTGTATGTCTAGGAAATCATGTCCTTGTATTATGTTAGTAGATTATTCATTTTTTGTTACTCACTTTCATGGTAACTTAGTCCAATATTCTCAAGTTGAGGATGTTGATCAGTGCTTATGTTATCTTTGGAAAAATTAGATTATGTTTCTCTAGGTTTCTTCTAATCATGAAGTTGGGTATCTACATCAAAATTTATCTCTAGGGAAACCATCCCCAAGGGGATATAACTCTCCTTTAGTTTTAAGACACCATCCTCTCCTAGATCTTCTATTTTCATGGGTTCAAAAATCTTATCATCTATTAGTTTAGACTAGAAGGCTCCATAATTAGCCATGAATTGGATGATTTTTTATCATCTTCAAACATTTATAAATGGTCTACATTGTCTATAATGGAGGGTTAAGAAACCAATTTCATAAATAATTTATACATCTTTGACTCTTGGAGATGTGACAAATTAGTATCTTAGTGAGTCTTCTATCTAGTTCTCCTCTCTTACGATGACTTTGATGTTGAATGCCTCAAAAGATGATACTCATTATGTATACTTATTTAAATAAGTGAGTTTGCATTGATATTTCTTCCTATTCTTGTTAACAACCAATTCTATGTCACAAAAAATTTATAATTACTTGATATTATGCTTCAATGAAAATTGAAGACCAAGGATTAGAGCTTCTGATGAAATATTGTAGGGGCATAAATTATAGTAAAGATGATATTTTTTGAATGACACAAGTTGATGATGAGTCATTGGAGGAATATATGGAAATATTTTTGTTCATCTTGAAAAAATCCAAGCAAACTAAAATGGATAAAGAATAAATAAATTTGATATTCTTGAAAGGAATTGGAGATGATTTTCTGTAGGTAATAGATCTAATGTTTGGTGGTGGTGTTTTTACACTGCCATTCAATGAACTAATAGTTCTATGTACAAACTACTCCAAGTCAAATATGAACAAAAGTACAGGTAGAACCCTTCCTATAGACTTTACTACAAGACTGTCTAAAGGTGAAGTTAGTAACCTAATCTAGGACATGAAGCAACACATCACTTGTCACATTGCTACTTAACTTGATACATTACATACATGGAGAAAGCAAGAAGAAAATGAGAAAGGCTTAACCACCTAATGCTCTAAATATAAAAAGAAGAAGGTGTATTGCACATGTCATTCCATGAAAGCTCAATTAGCCATTATCATCGAGTAAAATATTGAGATAGTAGAGATGCATGCCATAGGAGAAGATGAGAACCATGTGTTTTTTTTTTCTCAATGGAAACCATGGATAAAAAGACCAAGTATGTCATCAAACTCTATGTTTCTAAATTCTAAATTATTAAATAATCCTTAATATTATTCTTGGATGAATATACCCAATTCAAATTGGTCCCAAACAAATTGGTAGCTACCCTAGAATTAGTTATGGATGTAATAAAATGCACAACAACATCAATAGGGACAATTCCAAAACCAATAATGGTTCTATCCCTCCAATTCATGGTAACGACAATGGAGAAGAAATAAAGGCTTTCCCCAACAAATGCAATAACCAAAACAATAGGCCATAATGCCAAACACTCATTATCTTGTTAGATCTACTTAATCACCTACCTAGCCCATCTTCAATCCTGCTAATAAGTAAGTTCAACTAACACAATCCAACATACACCTTAGATATTAATCAAGTTCAATTTCATTTAGGTCATGTTCTTTTACAAACCACCTCACCCATAATCATATAACACTTTGAACTAGCTTCATTCCATGCTAATCTTCATCCACTTATATCCAATATTGATCCAAGTCCAATAGAAAATAAAAAATAAACTTGCAATCCTCTTTTTCTAGAGAGATTGAACATATCACGTCCTTAACTAGAGATCAAACTCAATATTTTAAGACAACTCAATAATGTGTTCATTAGAATCCCACTCTTTCAAGTAATAAAGGATGTTCTTATCTACAATAAAGTTATTCGAGAGCTATGTTTGAAAAAATTGGGAAGAAAGTAGAAGGATCCTAAATTAGTCTAGGTCATTAGACAACAAGAAGATATTATGTTGGGGAATATAGTTCTCCCAAAATATTATGATCTTGGAAGTCATGTAGTTAATGTTAGCATCCATGGCCAACCCATCTCCAATATTTTAATTGACTTGGGTGTAGCCATCAATGTGATGACCATGGAGACCATGTAACAACTAAAGGTTATCACTCTTAATCCAACACCCACCAGCCTCTAGATAGCTAACAAAATAATTTTTAAGCTTGAGGGGATTGTTGAGGACCTTGTTATCATTGTGGATTTTATTATCCTATAGCTAAATAACAATTTGGGGGTTTATCCTCTCATCCTTGGTCACCCATGGTTGGCCACTTCTGATGCTTTTATTAGCTTTAAGTTAGGAAAAATGCTAATTTATAATAGAAATGACACCAATAAATTGGTGTTGTATCTACTAGCTCAGTATTCCCTAAATGATGGACCAATCCCTTAGATTGATGACCTTGAAGAAGCTATCTCCTTTTAGATTCTCTACACAATTGACTGGAGTCTAGCACTATAGGCCCAAGAAGAAGACAATATCCTTATTGGTATCCTATAAAACACCTATCGACATGATCATATAACCACCAACTTATTATAATGTACACCATACCCTCTTTAGAATACCTTTCTTTAGAATACCTTTCTTGAGAATGATTTTGTTAAAATCATAAGAAATATTTGAATGTTCCATCAATTAATTACCCATCAATATAGTTATGCTCCTTTAATCACCAATGTAGATCACACACTTTATTTAACAAAGCAAAGAGACATCCTCCCAAATAAACCTCTCAACATTAGCACTTCCTTAAAACCCCAACAAAAAAGTTGCTTATAATAATTATAAGACACACAATAGCATTTACCTAGGATTAACATGACATGAGAGGAATACCCCTAGATTTATGCATGCATTACATTTCCATTAAAGAAGAATTCAAAGCTATTCCCCAACCCCAATGATGAATGAATCCTATAGTCAAAAACATTGGCAAAACCAAGTTACAAAAACTCTTGGATGCAATATTCATTTATCCTATCTCAAATAGCTAATGGGTCTCTCCCTAGTCATTTTCCCTAAGAAAGGGGGCAAATGGCATATTTGTATTAACTATTGAGATTTGAATGTTGATACTAGGAGGGATCACTTTCCCCTTCCATTTATTGATCAAGTATTGGATACGTTAGGAAGGAAAAAGTATTTTTTATTCCTAGATGGATATATTGGTTATAATCAAATATGAATTGCTCCACAAGACTAAGACAAAACCACTTTTACTTACCCTTGGGGAACCTATGCCTATGTCATCTTGCCATTTGGTCTTTTCAATTCCCCAAATACTTTTCAATGGGCTATGTTGAGTATATTTTATGATCTCTCCCATGACTGTGTTGAAATTTACATGGATTATTTCATCATCTATGGGCAGACATTCAAAGAAACACTAACCAATCTAAAGAAATTTCTTCAATTCTACCAAGACCATCAATTATCTATGAGCAATGAAAAGTGTCACATGATTATTACTGAAGGGATTGTATTGGGATATCACATATCCCCTACTAGAATTCAAGTTGACCAAATAAAGATAATTATTATCAAGGATATACCCACACCAAAGAAGTAGAAATATGTTACAAGTTTCTTAGGACATGCTAGTTATTATAGATGATTCATCAAAAAAATTAGTAAAATTGTCACCCCATTATTTGGATTGCTTAATAAAGATGTTGAATTTACATGGACTAATGATTATCAAACTACCTATTAACAACTCAAATATCTACTCATAACAACTATTTTGAGAGTGCATGACTAGAATAAGCCTTTTCACATTCATATAGATGCATCTGACACCACTTTAAGAGTTATCCTTGGCCAAAAAGATGAATCTCTGAGCTATGCAATCTATTTTATCAACAAGAATCTTCAAGGGGATAAACTTAACTACACTACAATGAAGAAGGAATTTATAGCCATCATCTAAGCCATTAATAAATTTTGACACTACATTATAGGTTACCAAGTATTCATCCACACCGATCATGTAGCAATAATGTATTTAATGAACAAAGCTATTGTAACATGTAGGATAATTCATTGGTTACTTTTGTTGTAGGAATTTTATATCACTATTGTGGATAGACTAGATAAGGATAATGGAGTAGCATATTTTCTATCTTGATTTCAAAATGATGAGTTTTGTCCTATTATTAATGATTCTTTTCCTAATGATCATTTATTTGTCATAATAATTCAATCTCTTTAGTTCATAGATATTGCTATCTTACTGTAGGATCATTACCACAACATTTCTCACCTAGGGACAAATAACACCTAATCCAAAAGAGCAAACATTATTCCTAGATTAAAAGATATTTATTTATCACTGGACCATATTTAATTATGAGAACATGTATCTAAGAAGATGAAGCTTATGACATTCTCAGATCCTACCATAATGAGCCATGTGGGGGTCATTTTATTTCCAAATAGACTATCATGAAAGTACTAATTATTGGAAATTATTAGCCTTCTTTTCATAAGGATGCCATGATGTACACCCACTAATGTGATCAATGCCAATGTATGGGAAATCCCAGTCACTCTGATGAAATGCCATTATAGTCACAACTAGTTTTGGAACCCTTTGATAAATGGAGACTAGATTTTGTAGGTCCCATTGATCCTAATCTAACAAAAAATAATATATACTAGTGTGCACTAATTATGTCACCAAATAGGTAGAGGTTAAATCTTTAACCCATTCCAAAGATGAGAAGGTAGCTCAATTCCTCTATGAATAAATCTTCACCCACTATGGAGAACAAAGAGAAATAGTCACAAACTAAGACCCACAGTTCACATCAGACCTCATAGATACCTTGGTAAAATAGTATGAAATTAGATACATAAAGTCTACCCCTTACCATCTTTAATAAAATGGTCAATTATAAGTTACAAACTAATAATTGGAAAATATTCTCACTAAGTCTGTCAGCTTACATAAAAAAGATTGGTCAACTCATATTCTAAAAGCAATTTGGGCTTATAAAAACACTTGGAAAACTACAACTGGTTTCACTGCATATGAACTAGTTTATGTTAAAAAGCATTTTTTACCTATTGATTTTGAATATAAGACATTAAATATAACACTTGATTTGGGATTAGATATTTCTTAAGCTTAATAAGATCAGATCATGTACCTGAATGCACTTGATGAATTAAGAAAGGAAGTACTTCATCATACTAAAATAGTGCAAAGAAAACATGTAGGATGGCATGACAAGAACATCAAGACTAAGAATTTCCAACTAGGATACTAGGCACTCCTTTTTTACTCTAAATACAAGGATCATAAAGGAAATTTGTAGTTCAGATGGCTTAGGCCTTTTGAGATCAAACAAGTATTTGATAATAGATCTATAAAGCTCATGACCATTAAATCCATTTAATTTTGACTATTTGTTAATGGACATATTCTCAAGATATACAAGAAACCATTCTTTAATGAAAATCTCACTCACCAACTTCTTGAATAACAACATCCATCTCTTCTTCATGAAGCAAATCAATGTGTTCCTTCAGCCAAAAGGCTTTTTTGTAAACCCTTCTCTAATATTTTCCAAGATTAATAAATCTTTCTATAGCTAAGAAGAATTCATTATCAATGGCTTGGTTTAGGATGAATAAAATACTATCCTCTATATTCTTGTGATTTCAGTTGAGTTTGGACCAAAAAATCTATAAAAAAATAAAAAAAATTAGTAATGAAAACCTTTAGGCATTGCTGACAGATGTTGTCTCAAAAAATTAGGTCACTGGCTGATCGACATTCATTAAAAAAATGAAAAAGAGAAAAGGTGTTACTACAATAAAAATATTTTGTTTTCCCTTGTTTTCTTGTATATTCATTTCCTTGGAGAAAAAATATATTTTCCTCCTTGCTATAGGATGAAGAACTTGTCACTATAGGTAAAAAACTTACTGCTACAAGATAACACTTATTGATACAGGAAGCATATCTTGCTATCGGATGTATTCCTACACTCTATCCTATCTCAAATGTTTTATCCCACTCAAACACTAGCATATGACATGATCACCGCTTCACATCATCATTTTCACATTTATGAAAGGTATTTATATAGGTGATACAATAGTTATTCTATATTTATTTCTTGTATTACATTTTAATTATTTATAAAATATGATGAGACTTAATGTTATTAATTTTCTACCATATTCTATCCTTATCACACCTGCTTACCATATTCTTTGTTAATGTGACCATTGACACAATTTCTACTACTACCCTTACTCTTACCATAAGTGTTTTGTGCACGCTGATCTCATCCCTTGAGGACAAGTGATATATTAAGTTGGGGGGAGATTTTACATTAATTAAAAAATATTATTTCACCTCCCAAAGCCAAGTCACAAATCTTTCTTTCATTTCCCAAAACCCTTTCTATAAGCACCTAGACCTGTAACTCACACAATATGGGTAGTGATTTGTTGAAACATGAACCACTATATATCACCCCCTTGACCAATAGCTCAGAAATCTTGGCCTTATGCCAGTATATAGGATGGGCATAGTATTTTAAGAAAATACAAGCCCTGGATGAAGTAATTATGCAGTAATTTTTTGGTGCATTAGCTAATAGATTGGCCATGGTAAAAGGGATGGAATTAAGGTAACAAAAATAACCATCAATAGAGTAACAAGACTACCAAGAATAGGGGAGGAATGGCAAGAAAAATATGATGTCGAGGCTGAGAGATGAAAGTTTAACCGAGTAAATAAATTCTTAGAAAACTCAAAATAAGAGACTGTAAGGTTGTCTCTACTAGGAAGATTGCCTAAGGCTATTGAGTTTATCTCTAGATATTTCATCTATGAAGGTATTATATGCTACATGGCCTACGCTTCAAGTTCCTAAATCATTTGCAACATAGAATGGAAATAAACATTCCCAACTTTTTGCTTCATATGATCACCAAAATGTTGAAGGCTTTTCAAAAAGGTAATTATAAATCTCTCTCCCACCATTATCTCATTTTGTTACTTATTGAAGACTGTTTGTAAAGAACTAGACCCAACATCAGTTGGGAGAAATTTCTCTAGATACTAAGAAATGAAGAGAGTGATAGAGAAGGAAAAGAATTAGAAGAAGAATTGGAGGTTGAAGAATAAAGATCAGAAGAATAAGAATCCCTCCCTATAGAACCACAATAATCTATAGTAAAAAACATCCTATAGCCACACAAGAAGCTATGGAAGAAGGTATTCTTGCACCAACACAATAACCTATAGTAAGGTCTAAGGGAAAGAAAAAGTGGAAACTCATTCTCTATCCTGATTTAGACAAATATGAGGAGGAATTCCCATCTTCTTCCAAGAAGACCAAAGTAACCCCCACTCCTCATAGATCTCATCGATAGATGAGTAAAATGAGAACTAAAATTTATTTTGTTATTTAAATAAAAGAAGAATCTAGGGAAGAATGGAGTGCTAGTAGTAATGAATCTTTAGAGACTAAAATAGAAAAGGAAAAATGTTCTTCAATATTCCATCAGGAAGAAGTAGAATAATTTGAGCATAGTTTTGAAGAATTCCATGAGGAGTCAATGTAGGAAGAAGTAGAACAAGTTGAACATAATCTTGAAGAAATGCATGAGAAAGAAGACCATGTTGAACATAGTTTTGTATAATGGTATGAGGAACCCATGCAGGATTAAGTTGAAAAATTGGAGCAACTTGTTGTAGTAAAAGTGGAATTTTCCTCTCTTGAGTAAGCTTTGCAAGAAATTGAGAGACTAAGGAAGTAGTTGCCAGACCAACTTGGTGGAGGATTAGATGCACTAGATATATTAGCTTGCCAATTTTAGCCCTCAACCAAAGATCATCCTACATCTAGCCTTGCACAATCTTCTATATAGGTCAATCATTAAGAGGAACATAAAGCTGCCCCTATGATCAAGTATCACTCTTATTTTATAATGTATTCTAAACTATTGAATTAGATGGATAATTAATGGGAATCTCTGAAGGAACTAAGGAAATCAAATAAGAAATTGAAAGAGGAAAACAAGTTAAATGAGGAGAGTGCCACTAAATTAAAGTATAAAGGTGAGGACATGATTGGTATAAACCAATAACTCATTGATTACAGGCCTCCTAAAAATGTCTATTTAGTTTATCTTAAAGAACAATGGCATAAGTTCAGATTTATGAGAATTTATTGTGATATACCCCATGAAGTTATTGATCCTCTTTCCTTCTTTTCTATATATAGAGTAAGTTCACATGAAGAATAAACATAATTGTGTGAGTTATACTTGCATAATTATGTTATTTTGTATGATAGAGAATGAAATCCAAATCTATATGTTGGAGATGTCCAATTACAAGCATTTTCATCATATTTGTTAAATGAATAGAAAAGAGGAAGAGAAATAGCATAATACATGACAAAGAAAAATGAAATATAATTACTTATCAGAGATGAATCAATGGCACCTGATGTTGTATTAGTTGAATGGGAAAATATCATGTTAAAGAATGAAGTCAAAATTTGGTTTAGATAGAAACATGATGAGGTTCAAGATTTTTTGGTCCCTCAACCAAAACATCCTGTATCAAATGCTAGAATGAGCTCACTGTTACATAGAAGAAGAGGGAACCCTATTCCCCTTTTGATTTAAATGTAGCATTTAATAAGATAACAAAATACATTCTTTTTATAGGTGACATGGGATCACAATTATTGAACCTAAATTTCCATCCACCCATGTTCTGGTATCCTATTCTAGAATAGAAGGACAAAATCTTGATGGATGAAACTCTAGAAGCCAAAAGTTGGAAAATATTTGAGTAGAGATTGGGATTTTATTCTCAGCATGTCAAGGGCATTGTAGAACCCATGGATTTTAGAGTTCTTTATGCACTAGAGATGAACAAGTATGGTGTTTGAGGTAGAGAAATAGCTTAAGTTAGGGGGTATTATGAGCCCCATAAATTTCTTGTTATTATGTCCATCTATTGTACTCATCCTACTTATTTACCATGATTTTGAACGCTTTTCCATATAATTCCATACTTTTATAAAACATATAGCATTATGTTTTCAAACTCTTTTGAATAGTTAGAATTATGTATTGAGATTAAATATATGATGGTTGTCTATTGCTTTAGGATTCTCTTTCTATAAATGTGTTTTGAAGATGTTTTGGACAAATAGGTATATAGCACAAAGCATCCTATAGCAAAGAAATCTCATTACACAAACCATCCTACAGCCACTACATGACTAAAACTGTGGATGAATAGATTTTGATTCTCTTTCAACTGACTCGTATAAATTACTCTAACCTCCATAGAGCTCAATAAAGAATCAATTGAATAATGAAATGACCTTATTTGTTCTACAACAAAGTTGCAAGATTCATAGGAAGGATGTCTTTAATAAAAGAAACCAATTTTAGTTATTCTAATTTAAATTTATCTTAGAATAGAATGTATATATTGTTTTGCATAAAATAATCTCCTCTGTGGTATATAAATATGTAGCATCGGATTTGAGATATATAGAAAATAGTATATGTTTAATAGAGATTATCAAAAGTATATTGTGTTAAGCAATTGTGATTATAACTTCATGTAATTATTCATGGCTACACTTTTGATTAATATGAGTCAAAAATTATGAGTTAAATTTAGTGTTATAAAGGGAAGGTTTAAAGCTAAAGTTGAAAGGTGGAAGGCCCCCCTTTGGAAAGATACAACAAAAATCCAACCTATTTGTTTAGCTAAGCATGTTATATGATTTCTTTAAGTACTATGTGTTTCATTTCTAAATTATGTAATTTACATTCTTAAATTCAATTAAGGAAGCTTCCATGCATAAGAATTTATTTTACCATACTTTTTTATGTTTCATTTCAAGCATTTCCTTTACTGTACTTCAACATCTTAGATACAACTAGCAAAATTTCAAATTATAGGTTGAGTCTACACATATAGTGACGTCATCCTATCAAATCTGCATCCCTAGGTTGACATTTAAATGAGTTAGAAGGTAAAGATCCATGGTTACTCTCCTTGTTTATTTTGATCAAGAGAAGTATATCTAATTGTGAATTAACTGCTAGTCAGGATGTATCTTTTAATGTGAAGGGAAATAGTCTATAAGCCACGTCTTTATGGGTTACATTCAAGATTCCCAAAGTGATTTTGATGGTCTTGATATGTTATTCTACATTATTTCCTCCCAAGGGAGAAATGGAAGGAAACTATTTATCATGGTTTTTAGGAAGTCATGGACAAATGTAGAAACATTGATAGTAGAACCTCTTAGACATGATAGAACTTGAGGGAGAACTTGTTGTTTAACCATTAGGAGTAACAAAATATGAGGTTGTCTACTTGGAGAGAATCATTTGGCTTGGGAATTTCCCCTTAATCCTTTATCAAACCTAGCTTTTATATGGGTCTATAGAAGTTTTAATATTAATAAATTATCTGAGATAGACCTTGTTAATATTCTAGGTGCTTCTAGTACAACTCAAGTGATTCTTTTTAACAAAATAGAGTCAGAGGTGCATGCCCTCCTTTTAGAACCAGATTAAGTACCTATTGATGTGGGTTTTAGGTATGCCATTAGACCTTTACAAGATATCCTCTAACATTTTAGGATCATTCAAAGTATTTCACTCTAAGGCATGGTTATAGGGTATTATACTACATAACAAATTATTGGTGGAATAGTGGTGAGAAATATATATTATTAACCATGGATGGGTCAGATATGGATGAGCTTCAGTATATTTGAATTGGGTGGAAGGATGATGGTCTCAACTAAGGTGGCTAGGATTCTAAAAGAAATACAAAAAGAGGGAAGGGAATGGTAGAAGAGAGGCATGTGGACCACACAAGATGAAACCTTTCAAGGCTATCACTTGAAATAAGATAATAAAAGAAATAATAAGATCAATGGTTGATTTAATTTATTTTACCACACCAAAAATAAAACATATTAATGAGTCAAATGGAAATAAAACACAAGAAACATAGACATGTGCATAACCAAAGGTTGTCGTATTTGTCAGATTGTTATTGTAAATCCACAAATGGGGATTATGATCAACATGAAAAAGGCATTAAAATCAACTAAAAAATTAAAATTAATAACTATATTTTAAGGATAAGCCATGCATAAGTGAATAATTAAGATTCATGAATGACATCACATCTCACACAATCCAAAGAATTAGAGAATAATCAATATTTGCATATAAAAACTAAGTCAAGCATAACTTCTCAGAATTTCATATCAATCTTAATAGCCAAAATTATCCTCCCTTTTGGAATAAAATTATACAAATATAAATAATATGTGGATGGGGAAGGCCTCATATCTCAAGTGATTTCTAAAAATATACATCCAAAAATAGCACTATATGTTAATCTCATGTAGATTATGTGGGTACAATGTTGATTGTGTAGAATAAAATTTCAAAACTAAACATAAAATATATACATGTTATTTAAATTTATATTGAAAATTATCACTAATAAAAGGTATGAAAATACATATTTATTTTTACATTGGTGTTGATGTGGCACCACTAGCTGAATAAGGTGATATAAATGATGGAATTAAAGTTACGACCAAAGTTGTAGCTAGAGTTAGGGATGTAAGTAGGGACAATTTGATTATACAATAGCATATACTTGGGAATTTGATTAGTTAGTGGTAAATTATTCATGATATGCAATGTTGTCATTATTTTCTTAGTTGCTTCCCTCTAAAGATAATGAACATGACTCACTTGGAAGTCTATATCAATGGTTTCAAAATTAATCAATGGCCTCTTTAACAACTGTGAAAGCTTATTAATCAAATTATTATGTTATCCATTGAATATTTAACCCCATAATGTAGTGACTTAGTCCCTATAATCTTATACTTTGAAAAATTGACTAACTACATCACCTCATCATTGGTCTTATAACTAGTTCCTTCTATTTCTGCTTTGAATCTATCTAATGTTGCTCATAAAATATTTTTAAAAGCTAACCTAGAATCCAATTGGCCTTGTTGTGTATTCACTTGAATGAATCTTAATTCCATTAGGATAGTGTTTTCCTCTCATTCCTAATTTACAAACTAATAAACAAGTGCTCACATCTCCAAGTACCACTCAAGCAAACTATCTATTTTTGTACCTACAAAATTTTGGGCCCATGAAACTTTGGTTAAATTTATTAGATTAAAATGAGTATAAGCTTTATTCGTAGTTGTTTGGAAGAGTAAATGAGGCTCACCATCAATATATTTTATGTTACTAAATAATTGTAGAACATCTCCTCATCTAGCTAAGAAGTGGCCTTTACAGACTGTATTGACTCAATGGTATCACAAAGCTTCCTCACTATCCCCTATAAACAATCCACTATCTCCTTTGGGCCTTGAATAGTGATAACCTATAGCTAATTATGTACTACATGATCAAAACTTCTTAAAATTTACTTTATAACTCTCCTTGTTGCATCTAAAAAAATATAGGGGTCATCCTTGGTCCTATCAAGGTCTGAAAGGTTTTACTTACTTAGGCATTATTTAGAGAGAAGATATATTATCTCTACTCTAGTTATATCTATTAAATCTTAGAAATTATATTATTCCTCTTAACATTTCTCAAAGTACTTATTTTCCTATCAAAATGAAATTCAACTATAAGTTGCTTAGTTATCACCCAGTCTTACCAATCTATCTTTTCCTCATGTTGTAGTTCCCTAGTCCATGCAATAATATACAGAGAAAATGGTTGTTATGTTTGTTATATAAGATATACTAATTATTTTGGATGATCTTGAGTGATTGAAAGGGATTAATCAAGGGGTAATATAACCATGAGTAAATATGTCCCTATTGCAGGAAATTGAGGTATTGTTTTCATCCCACCAGTAACGTGTCTTTAGACTAGTGTGTCTATTATATATTTAGCCTTCCTTATTTTCTTGCTAACTGAGACTAATGGTGAGTTTGAATAAGGGTCCTAGACCATATGCATACCTATTTTTATATTCATCTTATGAGGAGTGGACACTATAACAAAAATGGAGATAGAGACCAAGTTTTCAAAATGTACCCAATTTTTATGCTTGGGGGATTAATGACTAGTTCCATAGAAAATGAATAGGTCACTAGGGTGCTTAGAATTTTTTTAAAATAATTATTAATATATGTATAAGTATCCCCAACACTCATACTAAAGTGGCCATGGAGTCTACAGAAGTAGGTTGGGTTGTAGTGGACAAAATGGGTAATGTGGTAGCCTGAGGCTAGGTTATTGGACTTAAAGAATGTAAACAATCCATTCCTCTAATATTGATTTTAAAAATTAAACAAATGGCTAAATAATGTGAAATTGGAAGACATAAAACCAAAGGAGGGGCAACTAGGGTGATAGTTGTTGTAGTGGTTGGAGGTGGAGAGCTCAAAAACATGAATGGGGATGGTCCTTAAGTTATAGTTTGTAGTTTTGACTCTACCTCTCCCTTTTAATCTAATAGCAATCTAGATTATCCATACTGAGTACTCCCCTTAGTCATTCACTCATCTTCTAGTTTTGACTCTACGGTCTCACTAATTAATCATGAATCTTATCTTTAGTGTCTGGCCCTAATAACCATTCATCTTTAGTTTTCCATATTTTATCCTCTTCTTCAATATCATAAACCATGATAGGGTATGATATTCTAGTAATTTTTCTTCTATAATCTCCTTGATTAAGGACCTATTTAGGTTATTCCTATACTTACATTTTTTGGGGAGAAATATATGGGGTCCTGGGCTTCCTTATGTATGTAAATATTGGTTTAGTAATAGAAGAGGTTGGTCTAGTTGAAGGTGGAATGGAAAGTAGGGTAACCATGGTAATCAAAAGTGGTGGTTGAGTAGAAAGAGTAGCTACCATAATAAGAATGATGGGTGGTGAAGCAGGTTGGCTATCATACTATGATAATGATATTATTGGTACCAAAGAATAATAATTAGAATGCCCCTAAGATAAAAATGAAGGAAGATTTACCAACTATGCAATAAACAAAGGAGGCAAGGGAAAAATGTAAAATATATTAGATACTCCACTAGGGATTTTAGTCCTTTCTTATTTAAATTTTCATTGTGGACAAGCAACAACAATTACATGTGTAGGATAAGTTGGAGGACTCCTAGTTCTCTCGTTAGTATGACATACCCTAGATGTGTCAGCTTCCTCTTGTGTTCCCTCTTCTTCCTAAGAAAGGGGTCTATAAATGGGTTTAGAAAACTATTATTTCTTATCAATATTTTTGGAATCCTCTCTAGTAATGGTAGGATGATATTGATTTTTTTTCAACATAATCATTGACATATCAGATCTACACATCTCTATAGCCATTCAAAATTTTATTCAACATTCATGAATATGATATCATGATCATAGGATTGATTCCCATAGTTAATTCTTACTTTCCTTACATATTTACTAAGGTGTCCTCTGACATTCTCTATGGAATCCCAATGTTTGAAAAGTACTTGATCGAACCCATAATGTGTCCTAAGTTTTCTCTCAATTGGTAGGTGTTCCCACCTTGTGTATTGGATTGTGTTAATACTGAGAAGGGTTAGATGGAAAGCTATTTGATTTTCTTTCTTCAAATTAGTTTCAATATTATCAAGAAAGTAAACAATAATTTTCTACTTGATAACCATATCTAGCACAATCCTTGGCATATATAAAGAGTGCCTTTGTGCCCTTGATTCTGATTATAGTATGTTCAAGATACATCTAGTGGTCACCCATTTTCCTAATAGTCTTATTTATATAATCAAATGGCTTGGAAATTTTATTTCCATATATGGCTTGATATACTATGGGATAAAATTTCTTCATTATCCTTTATATTCCTTCTAAATCTATGCACATGAATAATATTGAACTCATCACTTACCATGTTCTTGGGATACTTAATGGATGGTTACAATGGATAATCATGGGATACATGTATAGTTACAATTATTGCATATAATACATATGACATATTATATAAATTCCCATCAGAGGATCCCATGAGATTGGCTAGTTTCAAAATTATATTGGAGCTAATGATCTCTCTTATGGCCATAATTTTGTCAGAAGTCAAAATTATATCTAGAAAAGGGACCCAAATCTTATTGACATAAGTGGTATTCCAAAAACCATATATCATTTTAAAAAGGGCCATGGAATTCTGAACCCTAGCCTAAAGACCTCAATGGGAATGGAATAAGTAGGGTCTTAGACTATGAAGTTCCTTGGGTTACCAGTCCATTCTTACAACTTGCTAATGATGTTATGATTCTAAATTCATGAACTTACGATGTATTTCCTATATGGCATGTCTAGCATGGGAAGCCTATAATACCTCTCAAATATGTTCCCATTTATATATTCTACTAGTGTCTTACCCAATTTATAATTTAATATTTTTTTTAAAATGTTGTCATTGAAGAATAAATTGAGCAGTAAGTCAATGCAGGGCATTATCTATCATTTAACCACTACATTGCGAAGGCCTCCCACCTTAATGGCCAAGAGATCATCTTTGTCTTTATTTGTGAAGAGAGAGAAAGATATTCAACATCCTTGTATGGTTTGAATAATTTAACTCTCTTAATAATGTTTGAACTCATGGTTTTAATTCACTGAATAATATTTTATATCTGTGAACTTAGCTAATCCTACAATTGAGTAAGTAGAGGGAATTAGGATGTAAGATAAGGAATGCATTGAATTCTTCATTATTAAACTACTTTTATTTTTGGAAGGCATACAAATTCCTAATTGGAATAAAGTTATGGATTCAAAATTTATATTAGAGCTTGGAATTTTCAATGCACTTGATAACTATAAGGTAGTGTAATTAGAATAGTAATGGTCATTCTAAATATATTGCATTGGTTGTGTTCAATGCAATAGTTGAATGTATTATTTATATAATTTATGAAAATTAAATGTATCAATGACTTCAATCTTTAGTCTTTTCATTTAAATTTCATATAATCAACTTCCAGGGCATTTTAATGCCATGTGGATTAATTCAAAAGCTTTTGTGTGCTTAGTCATCTTAGTATGATAGATGTCTCTTTTTTAGTCTTTTGAACTCAACCTTGGTGTCTTTGTTATTTTTTTACATGTCTTCATAAGAGACATGTCTGTCTGTTATTGTTCTATTGATGGATAAGGTGTAATCTATTGTGTTTCACTCTCAAGGCCATGAGTTAGTGAGATAGTGACAATTGGCAAGATCTCACTACTCCACTGAAAAGTTAAGCTTTTTACACCATGCATGGATCAAAGGATACCAAGTTGAGTAGGATGATGACATGTGGATGTATCTCACTCTTCCAATTTCCTTGTATATTTAATACATAGGTCCATGATAATGCCACCTCTAGGTTAGTGGATTATTATGATGGTGACACGTAGATGGATGTCTCTCTTTATCTTGCATGGTATCATCCATACAAATACTTTTACTGGCATCTTCTCTAGGATATCAAGAAAGTGGGATGATGACATGTGGATGGCTCTTCCTTTTTTGCCTACCCATAATCATTCATATAAATCCTTATGATGACATTTTCTTTGGACTATCAAGTGAGTGGGATGATGACACATGGATGGTCCTCTCTCTTTCATTTGTTAAGGATCTTCCATACACAGGTCCATGACAATGTCATATCTGGGTTATCAAATTAACAAGATGGTTTGAAGAAATATCTAAGTGTAAAATATTCTATTTAATATAGAAAATAAATAGCAAACCCACTCTGATTGAAATATGTTAGTCTAGTTGGTCATATAAATCATAAATAATACCATGTATATAATCACTTAAAGGAAATTAAAGGTGACTCGTAAAGTATATAGGATGGCTTAAACATAAATTTGATCCCTTTGAGTCTTGAAAACACCTTGTAAAAATGAGATGAATCCTGTAGATCATGTTAAACAAACAACCAATAAACAAGATAATCAAATGAATTTCTGAAGCATTAAATAAAATCTTTTGCATTAATGCTTTTCAAGATTCTAAATCATAGAGTTCTACTTCAAAGGACTTTAGGATAATGTTCAATCAATATTGAACCCCCATTATAAATTTTAAAATGAGGTTTTGATAACTCCTTTAACAAATAATTTGAACCTTGTCCCTACTTAGAGCAAGTGCACAAGCATTTTATTAAGTTTCAAAAAACCAAGTACATAAGGGTGACTTTACTCTATTAAAACTTTTACACTATAAACATAGGTTATATAGATTTTACCCATGACTGGTAAAACTAATTAATCCTATAACCAACTATTTACGGGAAATCAACCTATAAGGTAGTTTTAATTAATTAACTCAAAAATATAAAACTACCTAAAACTAAAACTAAGTAACTTTATTTTATGGGGGTGTATTTATTAAAAGGATGCATGACCCATTAACAATGATTATTTATTAACCTACCAAAAAATCTAACCTAATGTTAAGGATTTGGAACAGGTCCTAACAAACCCCCCTATTATCCAAAGTGAGGTCTTTGGACACATACCAAGCATTTTTCTAAATTTTTCAAATTTGATTTTGTCAAGGGGTTTTGTGAATATGTAAGCTATCTGATTAGTAGTTGGGCAATAAATTGGATCAAGAGCTTTCTTTACCACCAACATTCATAGATAATGGTATTTGACATCTATATGTTTTGTTTTGGCATGAAACATAGGATTCTTGGACATCTTGATTTCACTTTGATTATCAATGTATAACTGTGTAGGAGCAAACTAGGAAACCTAAAGATCTTCAAGAATACAACATAGGTAAACAATTTCTTTGAAAGCATCCCATGCTATAATATACTCTGATTCTACTGATGAATTTTCCACTATATCCTACTTCTTACAACACCAAGAAATGGTAATTAAACCCATATGCATATTATATCCTATGGTTGACACTCTGTCATCCACACATCCACCAAAATTTGCATCACAATATGTAAAAAGTTTGAATTTCTTGTTGTGGAAATATTCAAGGCCATATGTTTTCATTCCCTAAAGGTAATGAAGTACTTGTTTTACCGCATGCCAATGAATTTATCTAGGCTCATGCATAAACCTAGATAAAATTCTAACTAAAAATGAAATATCAAGCTTGGTAGTCATCAATTATATTAAAACTTCCACCAATTATCTATATGTGGTGCCATCAAAAAAGGCATTGCTATCATCTATAGATAATTTCAAGTTACTTTCCATGGGAGTGAGGGTAGGTTTGCAATCACTCATGCCAAACCTATCTAATAACTCAAAAATATACTTAGTTTGTGAAATGAAAATACTATGCTCTTTTTGAGTTACCTCTATGCCTATATAGTAGTGAAGAAGTCCAAGTTCTATCATCTCAAACCCATATTTTAATTCCTTCTTCATAGACTTGTTATGGTTTTCATCATTAATTGTGATAAACAAGTCATTGACATTGAGAACAAGTATTACCATTTTCTTACCCTGCACTCAAAAATAGAGAGTATCATCAGATTCACTATGATGAAAAGCAATGGATTTCAAGTATGAATCCATTTTCTCATACCAAGCCCTGGGTGCCTGTTTGAGCCCATACAAATCTTTTATCAATTTACACACTTTGTGCTCAGCACCCACCTATTTAAAACCCTGAGGTTGTTTCATATATACTTCTTCCTATAAATGACCATTTAAAAAAGCTCTTTTAACATCCAACTTATGTACTTTCTAACCATTTTGTGCTACTAAGACAAGTACCATATGAATAGTGTGCCATTTGGTGCAAATGTTTCCTCATAGTCAATACCTTATTATTGTGCATATCTTTTTGCAACAAGTCTTGCGTTATGTTTATCAATGGAGCCATCTGATTTATACTTAGTCCTATAAACCCATTTACATCCTATGGGTTTAACATGTGGAGGAGGATCAACTAAAACCCATGTATTATTGCTAAGTATAGCATCATACTCACTTTTCATTGCCTGTTGTCAAACATGTTCAGTAGATGCCTCCTCAAAATTGCATGGGTCAGAGGAAGAAGTGGTAACAACCATAGCATAGTTTACCTATTTCAAAGAATTCTTGGGCCCTATTAAACAAGCTTCATTTGATTTCAAGTCAAAAAAAGTTCTTTGAGCCCATTTTGGATATTAGTCAAAGTATTCAAATTAGGGACTCCAGAATTCTCATCACGTGTATCATTCAAAGGAGGACTTAGAGATTTTTTAATAATTTCTAAGTCATCAACCTATGAACTTGTAGATGAAGGAGAGGAAAGTGAAGGAATTTGAGTCTCATACCATAACTTCAAAGAGTTATCCCCATTATTCAAACCCTTATCTCTTTTTGTATTTTTCCTCTCTAATCTATCAAGTTGATAATCAATCTCTGCAGTGTTCATAGTACCAAACTCATCAAATATTACATCTTGACTCACTATGAATTTGCCTGTATCCTATGCAAGAAAATGAAACCCCTTTTTATCTTCAAAATAACCTAGAAAGATGCATTTTAGACTTTTTGGTTCCAACTTAGTTCTATATTTAATAGGAACCAAAGCAAAAAAAATACATCCAAACACTTTCAAGTGTTTAACTTTTGGTTTAAGCCCAGAACATGTCTCATATGGAGTTTGTCCCAAAAGTACAACTATGGGGGATCTATTTCTCAAACACACTATAGTACCAATGGCTTCTACCCAAAACTTATCATCAAGTTTTTTATAGTGCAACATGGCACATGTTGTGCCCTCTAAAGTTTTATTCATCCATTCAAATACTCCATTTTGTTGTGGAGTATAAGCATTACTATATTGTCGATCAATGCCATGTTCTTGACAATAATCTAAAAATTCATTTGAGGTATACTCACCTCCATTATTTGAATGAAGAGTGGCCAAATGTGAACCTATTTTTTTTGACTAAGTGTAACCAATCAACAAACTTAGCAAAAAATTCAGATTTATTTTTCATAAAATATACCCAAGTCATCTGAGAAAAGTCATCAATAAACAAGACAAATTATCTACACCCACCAATGAATGACTTTTTCATGTCACATACATCACTATGAACTATCTATAGACATATGTTAGCTCTCTAGGATGATTGTTTAGGAAATTTTTCTCAATTTTATTTGCCCAAAACACATGACTCACAAAGAATACTATCTTTGTGAAAAGTGGGCAACCTACTCACCATACCATATCTCTACAAATCCACTAATGAATGGATATTCAAATGTTCATAGTGGAGATTCCATAACTACTGAGTAGACACAGTACATGTACCTGTGTCAATAACTACCACAAGTTCTATAGTGGGAGGAAGCACTTTACAATTCAATCTAACCAAGTCTACATCTTCATATCCTGTATACATTATTTTATAATCATCCTTCACTGAATTGATGTAAATGAGCCCATTTTCAAGCACAATTTGATAACCTTTCTTTTGTATAGTTACAAAATAACGTAAGTGTTTCTTCAATGTGGTAACATACCAAACATCCTCCAAGTATTTTATAGACCCATTAGGAAGAAGAATTTGAATAAATCCAAGTCCTAGTGGTGTATGCATAGACTTATCTACTAAGGCAAATGGAGAGAGAGAAGCTTCCTTGAAATAACAAAAGAAATCTCTCCTAAATGTCATGTGTTTGGTTGCTCCTATGTCTAAAATCCATACATCTATGAGCTCATCTCTAGCCTCATATTCAATATAATCAATGTGCCCCAAAGTAGTGAATGCAGATTCATGGATAGCATTATTGGACTTATCATAGTTATGATTGGCATACTGTGTAGAGTTCGACTTAGTCACTTTTTGTGGCCTCTGAATTTTATCAAAAGTAATCCTACATTGTGAGGCAATGTGACCAAATTTTCCACATCTATGACACTAAATGTCTGATCAACCTCGAACTCTACCCCTATATGAGTTGTGACCATGTCCTCAATCACTTGTTTCATGTGAATGTGATTGGTTAGATTGTTGGTTATTTGAATAACCCCTAACTCTATTTTGATATATACCTCCTTTGTAAACTTGACCCCCTCTATAATTATTTCCTCTATTATTTTGATGCCCACATGAAGATGAACTAGGCTTTGACTCTAAAACATGGGATTCTTCAGTTTTCTTGGATTTATTGAGTAGAGAGAGGCTATGTTGGATGAGCAACTCAGATAAATTATCAAAGGTGATGCCTATGATCTTGTCAGAGACATGCAACATTTCAACAAAACTCCTATAGGACCCAGGTAGTCCTTTCAAAGCAACAGTGACTATGAGGTCATCATCTAGTTTTCCAAACCCAGCCTTAGTGTACCCAGTAGTGATATTTTTCAGCTTAGACATATATTCTCCCATATCCCCATCTTCATCTAATGACAAAGTAAATAACTGCATATGAATATCTATTTTCTTATGCTTAGGTTTCTTATCATACAAATCTGACAATGTTTTCCATGCAGTGTAACTATGAGGAAAATTTCCAATATGAACATAAGTATCATGAGTACAACATTTAATGAGAGCTAAGGCCTTAGAATCATGAAAATTGAATATATCTAATTTAGCCTGTTCTATTGGTAATGTGGGATTTTCATTCTTGACAATATCCCATAACTCATTAAAAACTAGTGAAGCCTCCATCAATCATTTCCAATCAAAATAATTAGAAATTGTTAATCTATCACCATCTAAAAGCAAATTTTAAATCTTCAACATTTTGAAATAAAAGTAAGTGCAATAGAGAAAAGTGTGATAAAATGCAAAAGAGATGAAACAAATATCACACTCACTGCATAAGACACTGCTTCTATAGGGTTTTTCACTTAACCTCCACATAGAGTAAAAAAAGAAAAACAAAAAATTTTGATGGGTTTTTGCATGTAAGCTCACAAAAAATCAATTTATTACACCTTTATTTCACCAAATTACATCCTTATTCCACCAATTATACCCTTATGTCAACACAACAATGAAAATAAATAATACTTAATTCCCCTTTTTTTATTTTTAAAACAACATTATATAATAAGTATGCATTTCACAACTTTCAGGGCATACAAAAACCATATTTAAAAGGGAATATTATTTTTATAAAAAGTATATTCTAAAGTAATTTATTGAAAAAAGAAGATATTTGAACCCTTGACCTCCTCTGTGCAAGCTTCTTACAAAATGACTTTAACCAATTGCTCTAAGAGAACTTTCAAAGTATAATACTCAGAAACTTGTACTTATGCTAGATTTTGTCTATGAGGGAAAATAAAAAAAATTTACATGTATGTAAATAAATCCAAGATTTTTCCCCTTTTAACCTTCTCATCCAAGCTTTCTCACGTGGGACCCATCTAAGGAAAATTTTTATATCCAAAACTTTAGAAACATAAAAAAAAAATTTGCCACTTTTATTGTAGAACCATTTTTGCCTGGGACACCATGGCAGCCTCTAAACATTTTCTCTGCACCTGTTCTCACTCCTTGAGACCATACAAATCAATACATGTAGCATTAAATAGGTTTTGGCTAAGTTTATCAAATTTTTGAGGTATGTTTTGATATAAATAGCTTCAAATTTTAGCTAGGGCATTGGAAGGGCGTATAAATCCAAACAAATGCTAGATTTTATTTTGAGGATTCAAAATAAGGGATTTAACCAGATTTGTAAGTGTTTTTGGATTCAAAAGGGCTGAGAATGAATGCAATCAATAATGGCAGTCATGGATGAAAATTATAGAGGTTTTTAATATGCAAACATGTCGTACAAGTTTATATTTGCTAAAAAATAATGAATTTAATAACATTTAAATGCTAATAAATTCATTTTTAATGCTAGATGAGGAGTTTGAACATAATTTAATAGAGTATGAATGGTTAAAATGACCAGATGGTCATATAAGGAAATACATAGGTTTAAATACAAAAAATATTTGAAAAATTAAAATAAATTAATAATTTTTCAAACTTTTGACATTACATTTAAACCAATGAAATATTTACTTGATATGGCATACCTTATTTCATGCCATTTGATTTCTCATGATTTTAACTTTTCACCTTACCTTCGTTTGAATTCACCAAGCTCCCAAAATTCATCGTACTAGACAAAACCAAGCTCTGATACCACTGATAACTCCTTTAATAAATAATTTGAACCTTGTCCCCACTTAGTATGAGTGCACAAGTATTTTATTAATTTTTTAAAAACTAAGTACATAAGGATGCCTTTACTCCATTAACCATTTTACATTACAAACATAGGTTATATATGGGAAATCAACCCAAAAGGTAACCATATTACTAATCTTATAACCAACTATTTATGGAAAATCAACCCCTAAGGTAGTTCTAATTAATTAACTCAAAAATATAAAACTACCTAAAACTAAAACTAAGTAACTTTATTTTATGGGGGTGTCTTTATTAAAAAGATGCATGCCCCATTAACAATAATTATTGATTAACCTACCAAAAAATCTAACCTAATGTTAAGACTTTGGAACACGTCCTAACAAGTGTGTCTGTTAGGGCACAACAACTTTATTTATATATTAAATTTATCTGTTATCTTATTTGGTCCTATTAACTATTTTTAATTTCTAGTAAATATTAATATTAAATTATTATGACTATTCTTGAAATAGAATGGAATAATAGTAAAAATGGTAGAAATAATATTACAAATAAATGAAAAAAGATAATATTATGTGAAAAAGGGAGCAGAATTGCATTCCAATATCACTGACCTTTTCAAAGAGACAACCTCCATTGAACAAACTCAATATTATGTAATTCTTAAGTGTCTTTCCACTAATCTAATATTTTATTTATATTAACTTACAAAGCATATACATCCATATTTTTTACTAAAAATAATAATTATTTCTAAAAAAATTAGGATGATAAAGTCTTAACATACCCTCCCCCTCGAAAACTTTGAATGACACCATTTTCATTGTGCTTCCAAATATAATTTATTTATTTATGTTTGTGTCATAAAAGAATTTCAATGATGAAGCTCATACTTAATGTGAGGGGATTTTGGATCCATAGGATAGCCATATAATTTGATATATATATATATATATATATATATATATATATATATATATATATATATATATATATATATATATATATATATATATATATATATATATATATATATATATATATATTAGTGATGGTGCATTAATGTATTATGGTTTTAAAAATGATCATTAAGCCCATTGTATGATATGGGTCATGTACTAAGGATAACACAATATATTAATATAGATTTTGTGTAGGCTTAGTGATGGGTTAGTGCATTGAAATAGGGTTGCACGTTCAAAATAAATAATCCCTTGTGATATATTAAGATTGTTCCTATATAAGAGGCCTCAAGATATATAGAGGATAAGATGCTCTAAGAATATATAAAGGATAGTGATAAAATATGATTCCACCTGATATTATGTTGATATGAAGAATACAATGAAGAACTATTGGTGTGTATTTTATCTATTAATAATATCAATATGATATATGATTTTTTAGTTTCCTTTTATTGATTTATGTTATTTTCATATTTGTACAATTTACATTTTTGTGAAAACTTAATCATGATGATTCTAGTAATCCATTGTACACTTCAAATAATACAAGCTTAAAATAATATTTTCTAAGGTCATAATCTTTCACTATAAAATTAGATAAAAAACACTATAATAATATGCATCATACTATACATAATAACTCTCTATTAATATCATTATTCCATGGGGAAAAAAAATGGTTGGGCAAAGGAGCAAGCTAAAACCTAGGATTTGAAAATAAGCCTTCCAAAGGGAGTAAAAGTGTTGAGAAGAGTGAGATAATGTCATTCAACTTATATTCCCTCCTCTTTATGGTTCTCTCCACCAATGACATGGTCAAAATAAATAAATGAGAGGAATTTGAACATAATTTTCCATTTGTGAGCATCGGACTTAGGTTTTTTTTTGATGTAGTAAAAAGTTGGAAAATGAGTTATTTAAATCAAATATCTACATCTTAGATATGAATTCAAAGCTTGTAAAAACTTAACAATATTGTGGAACACCTAACATATCTTAAATGCAATAAAAAATGTGAAAATAAATTATTTAAACCAAATATCCACATCTAAAATCCGAAACCAAAATTTTTAAAAAGTTAAGAAAAGTGTGGGACCATATTTGTAATTTGATGGTTTTGAGATATTTTTACTAAGTGAATTTAATGTAAAATATATATTTAATTATTAATATTAATAATTTAAAATAGAAAAATAAAATATAATTTATAATAAAATGTGGTTGGTTGAGAATTACAATTTATTTAAAAAAATAAAATAATTAATTAAAAAGGAAAAATAATAGTGCTCTATTATTTTTGGTGGCTTTTAAGAGGGTGTTCAAAAAAAATAGCGCGGGATAAATTTTTTTAAGTTTCCATAGTATGATTTTGTTTAATTTTTGTTCAATTTTTGCTCATTTAAGTAAAAGAGGGTGATGAGTGTTTCAAGTCTCCATATCATGACTATGATGAAGCATTGCTCATTAAATTAAAAAAGATAGAAATAAATAATTGAAATCAACAAAATTTTATGGGAAATCTATTTGAATATTGTTTAATAAAAAATAATATATAAATAAAGTGTTTTTCTCACAATTTGAAAGAGAAAATAATGTGTTGATAGGGGAAAGGTTCCAGTAATGGTGCATTCTAATTTTGAACAGCGAATAAAGGTGACATAACATTTTATTAGATTCCAAATTTTTTATACATTTTAATATATCATCCTAACCATTTATAACTAAGGTTTCAAGGTCTAACTCATTATACATTTTACGATATAACCAATTTTATCATGAGATATCATAAAATGCATTTTTAAACCTCTGACTAAAACTTAACCTTTGAAGTACCTATAGTTGTGGATTAGTGTATCAATACTTAAGTCTTTCTTGTCAAGATGTGATTGGATACTTTTAATTTTATAAAATAAATGTTGAACAAGTATTAGATACTACATGCACCACTACTAGTGCATTTTAATATTTATACAAATCAATATATTTTATCAATAGAGTACACCTAAACAAAAAATATGATCCACTGTTAGTTGTTACACTACTACTAGAACCTTTCCCCTACTTATAGTTCACAAGGCATAAGTGTTAAAAAATAAAACGAGAAAAGTTGTGAGACTAAATTATTTTTATTGGATTATATTGGTATATTTAATCACCAAAAATATACATAAAAAGTATAAGGATATAAACTTGGAATAAAAGATTGTTATTTACCACTTAAAATATGAAAATATTTAAATCCAAATTAATATAATCTTTAGTAAGAAAATTGAATTTTATTATATTTCTAATATTAAAAAAAATTAACAAAGATTATTGGTAAAATTAGTATACAATTTTAAATAAATTTATATAAAAATATATAATATTAAACTTGTAATATAAGTGAAATAGGTCTTCTAAATTAATATTTCTAAATAAAAATAATATCAATTTATTTAAGATATATATACTAATTTTAAAATTCATATTTTTATTACGACTTATTTAAATTTAAATATATATTTTTAAAATTATTTATCATAACAAAAACAAATTTTTATAAACCCTATAAAATTTATCATTGAATTTAAAATTAGCGTTTAATTATTAAATGTATAAAATATATAAAATATATAGTATTAAAATATGATAAATACAAGAACTATGAGTATTTCAAAAAAAACATAAAATTTAATATATTTAATATTTAAAGAAAAAAAGTTATAAATTTTAACACAACTATCAAAAAAATTATATGTAATTATATTCATATATATTAAACTAGTATAAATATATTTAAATATATTCATCTCATAAATTTTGGGAGTTAAATAGAATGTATTATTAATTTCAAAGAAAAAAAATGTAAGGATTAACATCAAAGCACATAATATATAATGAAATGGTTAAAAAATAATATTTAAATACTGATATTACAAGAATTAGCAGTTATGACTTGTTCACATTAACTATTATCTACCTCCTTTGACTTGTATATTTTTCTTCCAAATATTGACTACTTCATGTCATAAAATGTCATCCACTTCTCATCAAAACATTTGATTTGATATTGTTGAATGATAATTAAGTTATAAATTTAAGACTTTACATTCTTAATTAATTGCCCAAACTATTATATTATATATATAAAATAGATATTCACTTTTTTTTTAATCAAAGTTACAAACTAGATCTAGGACACAATCAAGGGTCCTAGTTCTCAAGAAACATTAAACCAATATAAATAATCACCACCAATCACTGAAACTTCTAAGTGAACTCAAACAACCACAACCAACTTACAAATGCCTTGTGAGATTTGAACCTGAGTAAGGCTAGGCATAACCAACCTACTTTACCAACCTTTCTACATCTCATTGGGATTTAATTAATATTTTATGTATTATAATATATTGATATATTATATTATAACATTAATATTATATATTTATTTATATCATATTGTTTTAATCAATTAAAAAAAGGCTAAACCCTAGCTAATAGAAAACCTGACAAAGTAAAAAATAAAGCCTTTCAACTGAAGGTAAAAATGAATAGAAAAGAAGAGAAGATTCAAAGATTTTGTGATTAGTCTTTAATAACCTTAATTAGTTTTTCAACTTGTTATTACTGTGAGAAATCGACTTTTTTTCCCTAACTTTGGAGAATCTTTAATGCCTGGTACAGAGGGAGGATGGTTTTCTTGATCTGATTTCTATGTTGGGGAATTGGAAGGTATTTTCAAAATTTGAATTTGGGTTCCCTTGATTATATTGATTTGATCTTCTAAATTTATCAAATTTGAAAAAAGAGGTCCTCCAAAGTTATTCTTGCCATCTAATGTTAACCTGAATGCCTTTTTTAAGTAGTTATAATTCACTAATTCTCTTAGTTAATAAGGAGAAAGAGATGCCCAATGCTCTAAGGCAAAAATTGTGACTTCTTTATCATGACCTTCTACTACTTCTTCTTCTAGAAGAGATTCTTTATCAACAATTTTTTTTCTTCTTCTTCTGACAAAGATTTTGAATCATGATTATCTAAAGAATTATCAATCATTATATATCAACAATGTCTTCAAAAAAATCCTCTACTTAAAAACATTAAATTTATTAACCATACCTAATTTCATTAATTTCCAACTCTTACCCTACTTCTTGATCCTTTATTTGTTTTTTGGTTCCATGAACCCTTCGTTATTTTGATCCAAATTTTTCTTTTTTTTAAGTTCCTTGAACCATGTACCATGTGAATATTTATTCCAAATTCTTATTTATACAACATAATTATTATAATTATCAAATATTTATTGTCAATATCACCTATAATAAATACATACATATTATATAAATATAATATATTAATATATAACTATAGTACATATTATATTATATCAATATAGTTAAATATTATAATTAATAATATAATATGATATTATAATTAAAGATGTAAGTTACATTGAAAGGTATGTAATTTTATGTTTTAGTAATGTGTGATTTTATAAAGTGAAAGATTATAATCAATAGTTGTACCTTACTCAAAATTAATGACCGGTGACCCTATTTTACCTTTTGTGTATGAAGTGGTAAGAAACAATAATCTTATATTTTTTATGGAGATGATCATAAAATATGAGGTAGTGTGTTTTGTCATATGACATAACAATGAGTTATGCGAGGAGACATTTTATTTCATGGTAAGCCTAAGCAATAAAAAACTAATAGGGAATGGGCAAAACCATATAAAACATGCAAGTGGTGAAATATTTTACATGGTATTATAAACTAAAGAGCCCATTTTATACACCAAGTTTAGATTTACATGACCTACACACAATGCAAAGGGGTCCACAACTTTCAAGGTGGTGTCATTTTTTAGTGGTCATTTTCTACTGTCAACGTTGGATGACGACATCATGAGAACTTATTTTACAATGGTAGGGTTCCATGTCTGATGTGTAGATCACATTGACGTTGAAATGTCATTGATGTGAGGATAAAATATTGAAGTCCTAAGTCTATCTTGTAGCTTATATTCATCCATGTTGCCCATATATTGACATAAGGCAATAAATTACATCAAGCTTAAGAACATATGGATATGCCATACTTGAAATATTAGAAGAAAATGCAGCCATAATTTGAGCTTATCTTCTTAAACATCTTATTTGTCGCTGATCAAGAGAGACAAAATCTCAAGGAGCACTAGTAAGGAAAAATATGTTTTAAAAGGATTATTTAAATAAATAATATATTTATGTTACTTAACACTTTGTGCAAAAAATGTGAGATAATGGTCATGGGTTTGAAGTGAGGTATGACTACCAATTTACCCTCTTTCACTTTAAAAAACACTACTTTACCAAAAAAAATTACATCTCTACCATGAAATTTACACTCTTTAGTATGGAAGTTGTAGTCTTTATATAGGAAGCTATAATAGTCGGGGTGGTGCCTAATTAAGATATATTATAATGCCATAGTGCTTGGAGAGAGTATATGGAAACTTGTGTGGATTTGATCACAAGTCCAATAGACTACACAAAATTGGTAGTGCTTGTGGTCTTCACTACAAAACTAAAGGGTAAGTTAATCTTCTTACATTTTATAAGTATTTGTCTTGTTTTAGAATTTTATTAAATTGGGCATGTTGTTAAAGGATTCCTAGTGTCTTGAAAGATATTTTGAAGAGCATTGTAACCATCCTACAAAATTAGGTAAGTTCAATTATTTTTTTTCTTTTGACATTATGAAGAATATATATATATATATATATATATATATATATATATATATATATATATATGTATATATATATATATATATGTATATATATATATATATATATATGTATATATATATATATATGTATATATATATATATATATATATATGTATATATATATATATATATATGTATATATATATATATATGTATATATATATATATATATATATCCATTAAAACAATCAAATGGTATGAATAAATTGTCAAGACATCCTTCAGCCAATTGATAATGATCTAGAATAGTTAAAAGAACAACAATTCAAAAAAAATCACAATCATTGAAAAATGGATTGATGATAATAATAAAATCTCTAGTTATTTTTCCAAAAATAGAATATGGTTTTATTATTATTTTTAGATATATTAATAACTTCATATTGGAATATTGGAATTTGAATACCAATAATTTGGTCATAATAATAATTTAAACTAAGTTGTATGTTGTTAGATGTAATTAAGAAAATTTAAACTGATATTAAATATAATAATAATTTATTTAAACAATTATATTAAAATTTAAATATATTGAACTACCATAATTTATATTATTTTTAAATTTATATATATTATTTTTATATTAATAAATTTGGATAATAATAATTATGTCTTTATTTATTTATTTTCTTTTTATATTATTTTGTAGTTTAATTATATTGTATATTGTTAAACAAAACTCTTCCTAAAAAAATAGTTGAAATAATGTTTTAAAGATATGGAGAGAAGATATTGAGGTTCCCATGTTTTTATTGAAAGGGTTTTTCATGTAAAATTATATACTAGAGGGTGCATACCCTGCACCAATTACAAAGTGGTTTATAGCTCGCAAGGTGGTGCCATATTATATTGACTATTTTCTATTTGATTATGGAAAGACTCTACATCTGATATACTCTGGATCAAAATGAGTTTATAGATTGAATTACTCCATTTGTTCATCTCGATGCTTAAAAAAAAATATCTTGGCTTAACCATTGATTCCAGGTAGAAGGGAATGTAGTAGATTAAATTTTGATTAAAATGGGAACCTACCTCACAAAAGAAAAAAAAAAAAGCACTTAGCAAACACAATATGATGTGAGAATTTCCATGATGTGCGAATTTGTGTATCAGTTCCTGTATGATTGAGTTTCAAATTGATTAATATTATTTGAATTTTTGTGATGTGGGTAATTTCTTATAAATTAATAATAGAGTGATGTTTACATAGCAAAGGATAAAGGTAGTCTATGATAATGTAGCACATAAAAGGCGAATATATTTCACAAATGAAAACATAACACTTACTAGATGTACATGGGATGTAAATAATCTTATACATGTACCGATTTTGCCTATTACATAATATAATCATTGCTTGACTCCTATAAAAATGGTATGGTCTTTAACCATACACAAAGCATAAGGAATAACACTTAATAAAGAAACAATTTACATTCAAGACATTGATTGCCAAAGCTTAATATTTGCTACCATATCAAGAGTATGTTCAATCAATGACATGTATATCTCTCATGTATTTACCTTTTGAAATCTTTGCAAGAATGAAAGAAAGTAAATATGTAAAACTTCAAATATCAAAGGAAAAAATATTCACAATGTTACATCTTCCATACCATTCATAACAACTCTAGCTTTGTAATTATTATTATATGCAATTAAAAAAATATATTTGTAACTATTATTACATACAATATATTTTATAGCTTCAACACTTTTATCATTATTATATATTATAAAAATTGATATAATATTAAAATATATATTATATAATTTAATATTTATATAAATTATATAATATAATAAATATTATATAATATTTTTACAAAGATAATAAAATAAATTGATAATTAAATTATATGAATTAAAATAAAATAAAAATTACAAAGTAGTGAAGAACAAATATAAACATTTACTTTTAAAAATACATAAATTAAAGTACTTTATCATTATAGTAAATCAAATGTAAACAACTTTTATCTAACTTCTAACTTTTCTTACACCAGAAAAATAAGTACTCGTTATACTCTTCCCCACTATCATAAAATTTACGTGATTAGGAAATTATTTTTTAAAAAGACCTTGTTTACACATTTCATTAAAAAGTCTCTCTTGTAAATTAATTTATCAATTTTTTTGATGTGTTGAGGAAATACACTTGATTAAACATTACATTATATTATTTATAAGTACAAATCCTTACTTGAGAGATGAAAAATTTCTCCCATATCAACCAAAACAATAACATTCATTATTTGTTTGTCCACCAACTACCAAAATTAATGAGTGAAAAAGTATAAAAAGGAAACATTATTAGGTAGCTTTGATATCCAGATAAATTTGATACACTTATTTAAAAATTACAAGTAATCAAATTATTTATTTGTCCCAAAATACTCCCATGTAATATCCACTAAGTTTTGATGAAGCATCGAAGAAAATGTTGTGGGTTGTAGGTTTTAAAATTTGATAACTGCCAAATCTCTATCTTATCTTTTTATGTTATCGGTTTATGATGAATAACTTCCACTTTTTCATCTAAATATTTATTGGTATTATTTATTGCTAAATACATATTAGGAATAAACTAATAATGGATAAGTGGCTTGTTAAATTACTATTTGTTTGAATTTTAGTTCTTTCTAAAGTTAAAGGTAGTTTCTATTATATCAATACCTCCACCACTTTAGAGTCACTCTGCATCACACAATCTAGGTATTATCTGCCATTTTAGATTAAAAAGAATAAAAAAAGAGTTGGCATGTCATAACATTTGAGGTAGTATCTTTCAAAATAAAACTTATTCATCATCATCAAATTTGTCCTCACACCAAGAAAGAAATGGAATTTATTATGAATTTTAAAGAAAAAAAATTCAAGGGTTAGCATTAGAGCACATAACATATAATGAAATGGTTAAAAAATAAGATTTAAATATCAATGTTACAATAATTATTGGTTATGAACTATCACATTAATTTTTATCCACCTCCTTCAACTTGTATATTTTTCTTCTAAATATGGACTACTTCGTATCATAAAATTTCATCCACTTCTTATCAAAACATTTGATCTAATGTTATTGAATGATAATTAAGTTCTAACTTAAGACTTTACATTCTTAACTAATTGTCTAACCTATCATATTTATAATTTTTATATATTTATTATTAATATATTATATATAAATAATATTTTTTATAATATAATATACTCTCTCTCTCTCTCTCTCTATATATATATATATGTGTGTGTGTGTGTGTGTGTGTGTGTGTGTGTGTGTGTGTGTGTGTGATAGATATTCACTTTATTTTATCAGAGTTCTGAACTTGATCTAGGGTATGATTAGGGAACCTAGCTCCTAAGAATCATTAAAACAACACAAACAATCACCACTGACCACTAACACCACTAAGTGAACTCAAATGGCCACATCTAACCTAAAAATACCTTGTGAGATTTGAACTTGAGTAGTACTGGGCATAACCAACCCACCTTACCAACCCTTCTACATCTCGTTGGCATTTAATTAATATTTTATGTATTATAATATATTGATATATTATATTATAACATTAATATTATGTATTTATTTATTTAATATTATTTTGGTCAATAAAAAATTTTGAACCCTAGATAATAGAAACCTTGACAAAGTCAATAAAAACAAAGCCCTTCAATTGAAGGCAAAAATGACTAGAAAAGAAGAGAAGATTCAAATATTTTGTGACTAGTCTTCCAGAACCTTAATTAGTTTTTCAACCTAATATTATTTCAAGATATCAGCTTCTTTCCTAACTTTGGATAATCTTAAGTGCTTGGTACAGAGGGAGGATGGTTTTATTGATCTAATTTCCATGTTGGGGAATTGGAAAGTATTTTTGAAATCTGAATTTGGGTTCCCTTGATTATATTGAGTTGAGATTCTAAATTGATCGAGTTTGAAAAAGGAGGTATTATAAATTTATTTTTTCGATCTAATATTGACCTAGATGAATTTTTTAAGTTGTTGTCTTGATTTACTAATTCCCTTAGTTAAGAAAAAGAAAGAGATGCCAAATGCTCTAAGGTGAAAACTATGACTTTTTTCTCAGCACCTTCTACTTCTTCTGGAAGAGATTCTTTATCAACATTTTCTTCTTATTCTTCTTCTTCTAAGAAATTTTTTTAATCATGTTTATCTTAAGAACTATCAATCATTATATCAACAATATCATCAAAATAATCCTCTACTTACAAAGCATTAAATTTATTAACCGTACCTAAATTCATTAATTTCCAAGTCTTACCCTATTCCCTAATCCTCTATTTTTTCCCATGAACCCTTCATTATTTTGATCCAAATTTTGATTTTTTTTGGTTTCCTTGTACCATGAGATTATTTATTCCAAATTTTTATTAGGTTTAATAAATCCCCCCTTATTTATTTATATAACATAGTTATTATAATTATCATGTATTTATCATCAATATATATTATCATATATACATACATATTATATTATTATTATATTATATTTATAATATATAATTGTAGTACATATTATATTATATAAATATAGTTAAATAATATAATATGATATTATAATTAAAAGTGTAAGTTATGTCAAAAATGATGTAATTTTATGTCTTGGTAATGTGTAGTTTCATAAAATGAATGACTATAAATCAATAATCATACCTTACTCAAAAATTATGATTGGTGACCATCTTAAAATTTGTGCATGAAGTGGTAAGTAATAATAATCTTATATTTTAATGGAGATGATCATATAATATGAGGTTTTGTGTTCTATCATATGATGTAGTAATGAGTTGTGCAAGGAGGAGTCATTTTGTATCATAGTAAGCTTAAGCAATAGAAAATTGGTAGGGAAGGGGAAAGGTCACAAAAAATGTGCAAGTGGTGAAATATTTTAGGTGATATCATAGACCAAAGAGCCTATTTTGTACATCAAACTTAGATTTATATGACCTACACACATTGTAAAGGGATCCATAACTTTCAAGGTGGTGTCATCTTTGATTGGTCATTTTCTACTATCAAGTGTTGACAAGGACATTTTGAGATCTTATTTGATTGCAACATGGTTCCATGTTTGATGTGCATCTTAAATCAATGTTGAAATGTCATTGATGTGGGGATAAAATATTGAAGTCCTATGTCTATCTTATAGCTTCTATTCATCTATGCTACCAATATATTGACACAGGGAGATCAATTACATCAGGGTTAAGAACATATAGAAATGCCATACTCGAAGCATTATAAGAAAAGACAGCCATAATTTGAGCCTATCTTCTTAAACATATTATTTATCTCTGATGGGGAGAAAAAAAATCTAAGGGATCATTGGTAAGGAAAAATATGTTTTGGAAGTATTATTGAAATAAATAACATATTTTTATTTCTTAAACACTTTGAGAAAAAATATGAGATAATGGTCATGGGTTTGAAGCGGGGTAAGACTACCAATTTATACAAGCTTCTCCATATCGATGTAGAGATTGTATACATATAATATTTTCAACCTTTACCACTTACTAACACTTTATATCTTAAAGGAACTCGTCAAGTCTCAATATCTCTAAGTGCATGCCTTAAGGGGTGTACCAAGAAATAGTGGATAGACAATTGGTGCTTTGAAGGATTATTGTCCCTTTTGCCAATTGATATCTAAACACTTGTATCCTAAAAACCATTCCCTTAAGCTTTACCTACTATTTTCACACTCCTCTAGTCATTTGCCACCTTCATTATCCCTTTCCCTAACCTAAACCCCTTTTTGGTAGTTTACATGACTATGCTATCCATGTCGACCCTATATCATTAGTGATAGAGCTTACTAAGAACTAAGTCAACCATAGCCAACATAGTTCAGTATCTAGTATATTTTTTTGTCAATTTCAACACTTGGTCAACTGGGTCGACCTTATCAGTTGAATATTTCAAAAGGGTTTAGGGTTAAATATGACTATTTAAACATAATAATTTCACCATTTTATAGATGAAGAGAAGAAGTAAGATATATTGCACATCAACTTATCCACCATTCTACTTGAGGAGTAAGCTTAGGGTTTCATACTTTCTTTGGAGATACAGATCTTGTCTTGTGAAGAAGTATTTTATATGCATTGATAAGTTATGTAGCCTAGAGATTATTTATCCTTGTCATCCTTACATACCATAACAACCTCTTTCAAATCACCTTGGCCAAGGGAGATATTGAGGCTCAATGCATTCATCTTCAAAGGTAAGTATTCCTAATTTTTTTCCTCTTTTATAAAATTAGATAGGTATGCAGTTACACTTCTATTTCATGTATTAATTTTTTGTATACATTTACATGAGTCTATATCTTCTATGCATGTTTAATCTTATTGTTTATTACCTCCACTTTATTTTATGAGCTTTGGTGAGCATTAGATTAGATTTTTATTTACTTGGTATTAGTATAGTGAATATGAAAACATAGGACCTAGTTAGGGTTATTGCATAGTTTTACTTAACTAGAGGCTTTCGAACCCTACCTAGTGATATTTTTATGATAAGAGATCCCTTGACTAGGTCTAGCAGATCCATATTAGTCATGAGTCTGATTATCTAATGTATCCCCAATTGAAAGTGTAAGTAGGATTTATATTCTCTAAGCTAGGATTGATTTATAGATTAGATGCATTTTTCATTTTAACATTTTGGTGAACCCAATGTTAATCTAAACCTTGTAGGTCTTCTTTCATGCTTTCATTTATATCATTTTATTATTTTTATATATTTTTGATACTATGTTGACTAGGATGGTATAGTTATAACCTTTGTGCATAGGTTTAACACACAATCATATCAGAATGACTCTATTCTTTCTATATAAGTCATCAATAGATATAAGTTACTAGATTAGATAGGTCAACATTGTACTCTTCTTTAGTTCTAGATTAACAAATGAAGTTGGGTAGGTCAAATTAGTATTTCACTAAGCATACAAATCAACAAAATAAATTTAAAAGGTTGATTTAGTCTTTTATTTAGCATCTTGATCAACAAACTAAGTCAAGCAAGTTGACTTGGTCTTTCAGTCAACATCCAAATCAACAAACTAAGTCAGTCAGGTCGAATTAGTCATTCAATCAGCATCAAGATTAACAAACTAAATTGACCAGGTTGACTTAGTATTTCAACCAACATCCAAATCAACAAACTAAGTCATGAAGGTTGACTTAGTAATCTTATTAGGCTTTAAAAAATAGAGTTTCATAGAGTTAGTTTGACCAAATTGACTTAGTTTGCAAAACTTGCAAGTAACATTCAAAGCACTAAAATAGAAAATTTACAATCCTAATCATCTTCCAACCCATCAAGGTTCCTCTCTTTCTCTCTCTTTAAATTTATACTTCATTATAGTTCTATTTTATTCAAGTTTTTAGTCTTTAAAAATACAATCCTATAGTAAACTATGTCAACCTGGTCGACTTAGTTCTATATCTTGTCTTTTATATAAAAGACTAATTTAACTTAGTTGACTTAGTTATTAAGGAATCTTGATTCTATAGAAAATTAGTGACCCTATAAACTCTATTATATAATGTTTACATACAATGTTATCTAAATTGAATCTGTACCTTTCTTAATTTGGTTATTAACAACTATATGCTAATAATTAATTCAGACATTCATTTTTATCTATTTGCATGCTTAGAGTAGCTCATATAGTATAATTAGGTGGTTTTTCAAAATTTCATTTAGTTTCACTATTTTTATCTTTTTCCACACACTACCAAATCACAAAATATTCAAAACACATTCAATATTTATCTTGCCAAGGCCTACCTACTTTAATTTCATCACCAAGGGGGACACTGACTTGGTTTTCTAGCCATGTATAAACATGTGGTTAATGGTATATATCGACACAACACCTGACACCCTTATCATTGTGAGATTATGAAGTAAGAGGGTAGGCCCCAATACCAAGCTAATACCATTATCAACATAGATCCCTTTCAACCTAAACATTTTGAAACCATCCATATATTACTTTCTACTTCCCTATTTTTAACCAAATTCCCTATAACACTTAAAATAACATTTCATAATAATATAAAAACACTTAGGATGACCACATAGTTATCATTTACCTTTCAATTGATTGCTTTCTCTCTGATCATTGTGTGTTGTATTTCAAAAACTTATATTTGGCCAATGTTGGTGTAAAGTTTTTTTGTTGTGTGTCCAAATTGGATCATTCTCATTAATCTAATTTTTTGTGTGTTTTATTTCATTCTTGTTTTAATTACATTTTAAAACATTTAACTATTTTTATCACATTATCATTTTATTCAACACAATCTCTTACAGACTATGTTTCTCCATATCTACAGTACTAAGTCAATTTGGTCAACCATGTACTCTTTTCTATGAATCAATTTATAGTACTAAGTTAACCTAGTTGACTCTATATCCTTATCAAACTATATTTTTGCCTATTTATAGTACTAATTTGACCTGATAGACTCTATATCCCTTTTGCCAGCTAGGTTACAATACTAAGTGAACTTGGTTGACTCTATATCTTTATCTACCCTCTATCTATCAATACTATGTTGAACTAGTTGACTCTATACACCTTGCTCGATAATGTTCTATATCTGGTTATATAGTCTTATTCCATATTGATGTCATATTTTCAACCTCTACTGTAAATAACATTACATAATTAAATATTTAGATTAGAACCTCACTTATTTTATTACTTTAGATGAAGCTATTCACTTTTTTCCTTCATATTTTCCTAACCCAAAACCAATCATTACACAATGTAATGCAATTGAGGTCATTCATCATAGTCCCCCTCCCAATACTAATGTTGGTAATCCTCCACCTAATACCCTTTCTCCTACCAACACCAATAATCCCCCTCCTAACAACACTAATACCCCACCTTCATACTAATGCATATATCGACACAACTCAAATTCTTACACAAATAGTTTAACAAATTAACATCATGAAAACAACTAATCATTCCCAATTAATGAAAATGAAACAACATTTATTACACATGACTAGTCAACCACGTCAAGTCATCATGTGTCAACCAAATCAAAATTTTGTCCTTCCTCCTCTTGGAGATGTCAATGGGAATATCATCCCTCAACCTCGAATGAATAAAAAAATGATTCAACATCTTCCAAATGAACCTTTAGCCCCATTCATTGCATCCATATTTATTGGAAACATTTCTCCAACTATCACATTTGATGGGACTAAGGCCTATAATATATTTCTTAAGTCTTTTGATAATCTCTATAAGGAATGAGTCTAAACTAACACCTTTGATACCACTAAGCTCTTAGCCAAAATATTTGTTGGCGATGCACTTGAATGATAAAACCAACTTCTTAGACATTTCATCTCACAAATATAGGATTTAGTCAATTATCTAATGAAGGAATTCCAACATGATGAACTTTTTGAAAATTACTTTAGCCATTTCATCAATGTCAAGCAGTTTCCTAATAAACCTACTCACACTTTCATAAAATTATGGATGTATCTAGCTCACAAAGTAGACCATAGCAAGAAATATAATACATTTTTAAGACTATTTGTTACTAATCTTAATGTTCCCCTTTAAAACAAAGTTTGAATCTTTTCCTCTAAAACTTTAGAAGAAACCTTAGACTAAGCAAAAAGTCAAGACTTTCTTATGAATCAATTTTAAACACATCAAATAATTACTAAAGAACCTATTATCACTTGGATTTATACCCTTTAAGGATATGTCTGAGCTCTCCTCATCTAAGTGGCATAATTGAAACACCTCTAGACTATGGGTAGACTAAGAATGAGGTGAATCTCTAGATAGGGATATCTCCCTTGATGTACCACTTGTAGATCACTAATACACCTATGATTGTAAGGAAAAGGGAGAGAAAATTGAAATTAAACTATCCTAAATGAGGTGATACACCAAATTTATAGATGACTACAAACTAGTTGCATGTCACACATGAGACCAATAGACTAACTAAACATATACTTCTCTAATTTGAATCTTCTCACATTAGTGTTTCATTTTGATGTTGTCATGAATGTTTAGGATAGAAAGACTAGACAAGAGGCCTAGAATGGAACTATTTAAATATACTAACTCAATCAACCTTGACATTTCATATAAAACTTTACATGACTTGCAAGAAGAAGATTTCAAGCTACAAATAGGTGAGAGAATGAGACAACAATGCTAAGGAAACAACAAACATCACTAAGTAAGATAAATCATTCAAATTAACACACTATAAATACTCATAAAAGAGGTAAAAATTATTATTCTCTATTGATCCATGGTATACAAATGAGAAAGGCCTTGCCATACTCAAGTGGAACATATTTGATAAAGGCCCTAATGGCTAGTTCTTATAGAACTTGCTAGAGATAAGAGGAGAAAAAAGTCCACAGGTCACAAGGACAAGTGTCAGTATGAGAAAAATAGATACATATTCATGGGAAGAAAATGTGAAACTAATCATGTAAATTTAGGAAACACAAGTGTCACCCCAAGTCATGAAACTCTCTTGAAATGTGGTGTGGGAGTTCTTATTCTACATAAGAAAATTATGTTCATCATTCACCCCTATTTGAGCATCAAAAAAATAACTAGGGATAGGTCTAATTATTGTATTGAGGGCATAATATTGTATACATGTCTCTCCATGTATTAGTTACATTCATAATCATCATGATGACTCCCAAAATGAGTTATCACCATCTGTAGTAAAAATAAACTCCTCTTTCACACATCTTGCACACTTGGCCTCAATTTTGGATTTATTTTCTCATGAAAATTCATACCATGGAGTGTTTAACATGTTTTAATACCACACATTTACTCATAGGCATCATGCACACCTTTAAAATATCCTAATTTAAGTTTTTCACCATTATCACTATCATGTTCACTATGCCAGTTCTGACTGGCTGAGAAGAAGAACCTAGTAGACACACTTATTAGTTTTTATAAATAATTATATGGAAATGATGGGTTATTCCAAGTCCTAATCCTTCTCCTAAATTTGGTTTCATCTCTTGGAAGTCCTTATAACTTGTACAATGCATAAAATAGTCAAAAGAACCAATTTTGTACCCTGTCCATACAAATAGGTCAGCATAAAACTTGATGGGGGAAGCCCTGAATAGTCATCTACATCATCCAATAATTTTTTATGCCATTTTGGTCCATTGAAATTACTTTCCATCCTCATTTTCTTGATCAAGTCCTTATCCAAGGTTTGCAAGGGTTTTAGGCTCATTCTGCTCTTAAGCTTTGTTCATAGAGATGCAGCATTAGAATTATAAAACAATTCCAAAATATCAATGCTCAAGATCCTTTTTAAAATCTCTTAAATTCTTATATTCCCATGAAAATAATTCAAGTATATATGAGCTTCTAAATTTGCCTTATGGACCTCTTTTTTCCATTTCCTACAAGTCTGAGATGTCCTTAAGCCAAAAGTGGCCTTTTCATGGCTTCCCTTGCATCCTAATAGATTATACATGTCTCAATTAATCCTATAAAAATTTTTCAACTATTTATAAATCTCACTAAAATCTATAAGTAAAAATGACCTCTCATTTGAATTCTAGGCCTAATCATGCCTAGTAGGCCTGCTTATAAGTTTGAGGCTCTATGAAATCTTGTTGGGATTCCTACCTTTGTGATATATTTTCATGTTTTCCATAGGTATATTTAAAATCCACACACCTATTTTCAATTTCCCATCAAATTATTACCCACCCTTTTCACCTTTTTCTCCAAAACTTGCCAATTTACACTCAAGGGGAGTGCCCTCTATCTGAGACAAAATAGAGGGCACTTCCCCTATTTGTCTAGACCCAATGAATATTAGAGGGGATTATTAAATTAATATATATATTATCTATACCAATTTTTATCCTTTGGTCTTATTATTTGACCTTCTAATTTCTCAAAGACCCAAGTTAGACTGTGGGTAAGCAAACTGTGCACAGTGTTTCTATCATATGGAATGCACATTACCTACCTATATCCCGTATTATATTCTATGTATATCATGATAAAATTTCTTGGATAATGATATTTAACATTAAATGACACCAAAAAACATTTAAAACATGTAAATAAACCTATCTTCACCCTCTAAAACCACTGTCAAAGCATGAAGATCCTATAGATGGTGGGAAACTACATGTTAGCTTCAAATGAGACCAATCTATAAACCTAAAATGATTTTCTTATAAAAACACCTTGAAACACTTAAAAAAACATGGATAAAATTATGTGAATATTTCCATGTCCCTTGGAGTCAATTATAATAGATGGATTGTATGGAATCATCCGAATAAGAAAAAAAACTATAGGGTTCACAAATTTGCAAGTAAATTAGATATGCCAAATTATTAGGAATAGTTCATAAAGAAAAAGACACCATTAATATTAAACCAAAAATAAAATGGAATTTAACTAAGTGTAGAAGATACCCCCAAGATAATTTTTTTTGAAACCTGCCCTACTTGTTGTACCAAGTACAAACCTACTAACTAGTTTTGTGTGCATAGAAGGGTGAAGGAGTAGAATGGTTTTAACAAAATTTTGAAACTTTGAGATTAATTCAAGCATATAAATGGATCTAATTAATTTTAATATTCATCTCGCAACCTTATCCCATGTTTCACACTCTCTCATGGGTTGTACAAGTGCCAAATTCTTCCTTTTTCCTAGAAAACTACTCTTTCTTTTGAAGAACCTACCACTTTTCAATTAGAAACAATTGATTAAGGCAAAATAATACAAATGGAACATTAAATAAACCCTTTAAACCTTCACTTTTCCCAAAGAGGTAGTATAAGTCATTTAATGCTCTATTTTGACTCTTAAAATGACTCAAAAAGACATAAATATTAAGCAATTTAATAACACAAATCTATACATAGTAATCATCAATGGTTGACTCAATCATCGATGGTTTGTCCAACCACTGATGGTCACCTTAACCAACAATGGTTACCCAAACCATTGATAGTTACTATGGTAGTGAAAACTAACAATCTATTTTCACCCACTTAGCCCCAACCAAACCTAATCTTTCATGTTTCTGTTTGTTCATAAACCCCTTTCTAATTTTTTAAACTAGACCCCAACTTATTAACACTAGTATTAATTAGCTTAATAACTATTTTTATCATTCTTTTCTAATTCTTAACAAGTATTCTTGTGTTTAATTTCAGTACCTTTTGATTATTGATGCAAGTACCTTCTTTTTAGTTTTGTGAACTTAATTGTTTGAAACATGTGTATTCACAGCCCCTAAAGAAGCTCTTGCTTCTAGGATATTCCTATCGCTAGATAATCCACCCAACTATCTTTCTAACCAACAAGCTTGCTTTAGTGCTTTCTTATCTATAGGGATTCCTCCCAAGACAAAGAGGAGCTCTTCATAGTCTTCTAATTCAATGTGTGCACAAACAAATAGGTCTTTCAACCATACTCGTATTAAGTTTATTTTCTCTCTTTCTTATAACTAAAGTTGAAAATTTACATGAAACATTTTGATATGCCTGGTGGGACCCTTGAGTCTCTACTCACATTTTCTTTGCATGTTGTATGCTTTCCTCTCTATATATTCTCATAAACAAAACTAAAAGTTATTTTTGGGATTAAAATCAACTAAATCCATTTCTTGCATTTAATATTAGTTCACTTTTGATTAAATAATAGTAAACTTATCATAGTACCACTTTTTATTGCACACACTATCCAAACCACTTTCATCAATCAAACATCAAAATAATTAAGACAAGGCCCAACTGGGATTTCATCACCTAATAATCATCTTGCCCTTTTCATCAATCCTACTTAGAGGTCATTACCAAGGGGAGAACCTACTCAACTCTTTGATTGATTTTAAAATCTAAAATTAGGTATATACTGGCAAAGCACCTGGCACCCTTATCATTGTGGTGTGTAAAGTGAGGGAGTAGGCACCAATACCATGCCACATCAAATTCCAATGCATATTATTTTGAGATCCTTGAACATAACCTGAAACAATCCTTATATTTATTCTCTAGTACTTGTTTTACAAGCCAACTTCAATCACAAATTTCTTCAAAACTAAGGCTTAAGCCAAAATCAAGATTAAAACTAACTTCTAGGCTTAACGTACTTTATAGTGTGTGTCTTGATTATCTTAATCATTGTATTGTCTTCTTCCTATTTAAGTGGTGATTCTATTCTTGCATTCTCTCCCCCTTATTTTTCATGGTTCTCACTCACAAACAATGAAGAGACCTAGTATAGTATAACATGTCACTTAAATCAACCTCTTCTACCTCTTTATCTATGGAGTACATCTCTTAAGCTAAAGATTCACCCCATCCTTTGCGAAGCCCTACTTTTCCTTAGGTATTTTTCCAGAGAGAAATGGACTTTACCAATTTTTTAGACAACAACCTAGTTGTCCTTCAGCACTACCTTAACACCTCCTGTCACCATGACTTGGTTTCAACTCCATCTCTGGATCATCCTTATGGTATGCCATCTAACCTTATAGGGGATGTTTCTATTATCATGGCCACTGCCCAACCTTTGAGTACCTAGGCATCTTCATCTACTAACCCCTTTGACACCATAGTTTAAAACCAACCAATCCAACCAATCATTATCCTTACACCTTTCACCCCTAATAATAAATCCTCCACCTTAGAAAAAACCCAACCACTAACCCATTATACTCTACCCACTATTGGAGCATCTACCACCAGCACTACCAACCTTCCCCCTATCAAACCTAACCCATTGATCAATACCCCTTACCAAACTTGGTGGTATCCATACCCTCTACTTAACTACCCATTAGCATGAAGGTCACTACCTTGCCTCTTGTCACCAACACAATTACCATCCATACCCAAGCCATAAGAATCCCTTAATAGGTACCCATTATGCCCAATCTAGGATACATCCCTAACCCACAAGGGTATGTACCCAATACCCAACCACCATCATCTACCTACCCTTACATACCATCTACCTCACCTCTAGCATCCACATTCTAATATGTGGCAGCCTCTTAACCACCATCTAATTACAAATATATCACTCAAACACAACCGCAGTATGTACCTTATAATCCTTTGGGTGCACCACCTCAAACTGACTTAATAAATATGTTCTTAGACAAGATGACAAACCTTGAGTCATCCATTTTAGGGGCTCATAACATCCTATCCTATGATTATATTTACAATGAACTAATCCATCCTTCTATCCCCATCAGACCTTATCCTCCTCAATCGGAACTTCTAAAATTTACTAAATTTCAAAGCAAAGAAGATCTCTAATAGCACCTTAGAGCATTTAGGCATGCATGTTACATGATTGCTTCTAATGTTTCCCTTCTCCTTCGAACCTTCCCCATGTCTTTATTTGGCCTGACACTTGATTCATATAGTGCCATCACCAATCATTCAATCTTTTCCTTCACCCAACTAGCACAGTTCTTCTTGGATCACTTTTCCATTAACATTTCCAAGGTCTCTATCATCAACCTCTATTTTATCAGGTGATTTGATGATAAATATTTTTTCAATTTCATTTCCCATTGGATAATCTTGAATAATCAACATTCATTTTCCTTTCCTCAACCCAAACTTATAAAACTTTTTTCTTGGGCTTTCACCAAACATATTTCTTCTACACTACGTGTCCAAAGCTTTAGAACTTTTTATGATGATTTTACCATGTCATGTAAGTTAGAGAACCAAGCCATTTATGAGGATAAATTGAAGCTATGAAACAAGAATTTTACCTTTAAGACCAATGAAGCCTCTTCCTCTAGATCGAGTAACCAAGATAATACCAGAACCAAGAGTATGGGAACTGCGAATGTAGTTGTCCTTAAAACCATTTCTCCACCCAATGTCAATCAGCAAAATTCTCCCAATACCTCCAAACAAAACACAAAGAACCCAAACCAAAGCAACAAAAAACTTTTCACTCTACTTGGATAATCTGATACCTCAACTATAGAGAATTTATTGAAAGCTAACCTCATACAACTTTCTCCCATCAAATCTCCTCAGCAATTTGATTCTTCTTATTTTGCACCTACATGGTAAAACAAGAATGACCTCTATGCTTTCCATCAAGTAATTGGACATGAAATCATTCGATGTAACACTTTCAATATTTTTTTCCAAAGCCTCATTGATAAGGGGGAACTCATATTAGATAACTCTAATGCCCCTCAAAATCAAGTCCTCGACATCTTAGGAAGCCTTTTACCAACCACACCCCTACCAAAATTGATAGCACCTAAGAGAAATGTTCTCATGATTCCCACATAGTCAATACAGTTTGTTTTTATGATTAATGATGGAGAATTTATCATCTAACATACTTATTCTTCCCTCACCCCATCTATCGAGGTGGTGGATACACCTTCCCTTCCTTCCAATACCAAAACCAAGAAAATTCCTTAATTCTTAGCTTCACTCATAAAGGCTTTAGAATCATCAAACACCCATTTTAATGGCATATCCAAGAAAACAACCATTCTTAATTCACCATCTCCCCTAACTCTAGAACAAACCACTACTCTTATGAACATCATGCCTAATGGAGAAACTTTATCACCATCCCCTCTCATGGAGAAGTCATCCATCCCAACCTTACATCTTTTGCTTGAAGAAATAGATGAGTCTACCGACCCTCCTTTTCAACCCATAAGTTTATCCTTTCTATACACTATCCAGGGAGTGAGACTACTAGACATACCTTTTTCTAGACTAGTTCAAAATTTGGATTTTGTCACAAGACAAGATATGGAAAGAGCCACTTTTTAGAAACACTTAGGTCTCCCTTATGCCAATAAAACTAAACCTTTCAACACCTCTTTAACCAACCAATTCATAATATTTCCACCTCCTCTTGAACCAATCAAAACCTCTAATAGCCCATCACCCTCTCAACCAACCAAGAGCCCTAAACCACCAACTAATCCCTTTAAAGGTTTTGGTGCCTTCCCTACAAAAAATTTAGCCCACCCATCTTTGAAAGTGGAATTACACTCATCCATCCCTATGCCTCAGCCTTAAACCAAACCAAAAAAATGGGTAAGATAGTTAAAGGGCCACATGGCCAAGATTCTACCTCCCTATACCTTATCTTCTATCTTCAGGCCTCATCCCTCAAATTTTCTTAAAAATACAGCTCCTTTAAATATATCTCACCCACTATTGTTGGTTACACTAACTAACTTATTTTCTAATACATCGTTCTTTCCCAAATTACTAATAGCTAGGATCACTACCTTATCAGAACCCCCTCTCACCAGACCAATTACCACAAAAGAACTTGACTTCCCAACCAAAGCCACAACATCTAAACCCTTCCCACATCTGACTGAGTCTTGCTAAACCATTTTTCAAAGGTTTCTCCAAGCCTCTTGCCTCACCTTACCCCCTATCAGACCTTTGATCCTCTTGGTTTAAAACCATCTTGGTATAATGAACATCAAGTTTGTTCTTATCACAGAATGCTTGGACATGACATGAACAAATGCAAATCTCTCTAGACCATCATCTATCAACTCTATGACAAGGATGATCTTTTACTAGATGAACTTCCCTTAATCCCTCTACCAACACACCCAATAGTCATTTTTCAAAGCACACCTAATCCCCCACTCTCACCTTAGAGTGACAGGGAACCTACCCAACCTATTATCACATATTTCCCTTCTATCCACACCATTAATGTGGTCACACAATCACAACAAAAGGATAAAGGGAATACCAAGGTGCCCATTCCATAGACATACCCATATTCTCATCCTAAACCAAACTAGATCCTAATCTCTTCATCTTTAGCTAAGCCCAAAGTGACCATCTTAGGTACCTCTGAGGATAACCCTTCTAGACCTTAGCTAAGATGAGCCTCTACAAGCTCATTTCCACCTCACTTCACCAGGCCATGATAAAGGTTATGTAGGCAATTGGGGTTAGACTAAGATACTCCCAACTTATAAATGCCTTCATAGGTGCTCTCTAAATCTCCACCCTTGTTACTTTCAAAGACTTGAAGATACCTTTTATACACCTTGAGGACCTAAATCTCCCTCTCTTTATTACTACCCATATTAACCAAACCCGCATCAAATGGGTTATGATCGATGGGGCAGATAGTATCAATATTATCTCTTCTCATGCCTATGACTAAATCATATTGCTGAATAATATCATGGTTGAAACTTCTACCCTCTTTAGATCCTTTAATTATAGTATGACCACTACCTTAGGAATTATTGTCTTCCACATTCATCTAGGATCTTGTACACTCCCTAAATGTTTCTATGTGGTTAAAGGTGAATTCTAGTATAATGTTCTACTAGGGAGACCTTGGATCCCTATTATGGGTTGCATACCTTCTAACCTTCATCATTGTGTCAATTTTAATCACAAGGGTTAAGTTGTTACCATACAAGTTGACCCAAGCCCTTTTGTAGCATGAAACATGACCTATCACCCTAATGATGTTCTCCTACCTCCTTCAAAAGCACCCCCACCATCTGCAAGCAAGCCCTCAACCATGAAAGATGAAGCCCTTACTTCTTCTTCCATAGAAGCATCTATGAGCTCATTTATTCCCATGGAGAAAATACCCATTACTGATCCCTTGGAATTTACCTTATAACACCTTACCTTTGGAGAATACCATCTCCTTACCCTTGATGGTTTACCTACTCCTCAAGAGTATGGGAAAATCAATCACCATTCAAGTTATGACCCCAATATTAGAGCCATTATTTCCTTGGGGCCTCTAACCTATCAAACCCACTTTATCTATGGGGGTCTCAACAAGCCACTTAATATTTCCACCACCCCCTCTTCACCTCAACCATTCACTGCTACCTTCTCTTAGACAACTTGAACTTCACCAGATTATACCTTCACAGGTGTGCCTAGAAAAGATTTGGCTTAGGATGATATGAGCATGGAACACACACATTGACCTTGATTGAGACTAAAAAACCTCATAAGAATCATGGCTATGGTTTCATTCTACCTAATAAAAATAAAGCAAAAAAACCCATTGTCACCATTATTGAAAAAGAAGCCCCAATGTCACCAACATCCCCTCTACCTAAATGTGATGATAATGACATGGTCAACCTTAGACCCATAATTTATCATAAGGAAGCAGTGACCATATCCATCCCTTTGACCTATCCTAAGATGATAGGAGAAGATTATCCTACCATTCACACTATTCATTGCCATGATGATGAATTCATTACCACTTACCTTGGTGCACCTAATTATTCTATCCACAAAACCATACCCTTGGAGACCTTAACCATGTTGAATTAATACCCCATATATATCAACTTGGGGACTCCAGATAACCCCCAAATTATCAATCTAGGCCAATCTTTAAACTCCAAGGAGCTTCAAGAATTCTCTACATTTATCCAAGACCATAGTATTACATTTGCTTGGTCATATAATGATATTGTTGGTATTGACCCAGCTATTACTACACATAACATCATAACTAATCATCAAGCAAAGCCTATTAGATAGAAACTTCAATGAATTCACCCTTACATAACCCTTCTTGTCAAAGAATAACTTCAACATCTCCTCTTTGTTAACTTTATCCAACCCATCAATTATCCCTAGTGGGTTTCTAACATCATACCTATCACCAAATCCATAGGGGGATTATGTATCTATGTGGACTTTTATGACCTCAAACTCACCTACCCAAAGGATGACTTTATTCTACCTAACATTAACCAACTTATTGATCTTACAGCTGGCCATGAGATGTTTTATCTCATGGATTGATTTTTGTGTTATAATTAGATTGTGATAGCTCATGAAGATTAACACAAAACTACCTTCATCACCCCATAGGGAACCTTTTGTTACATAGTAATGCCCTTCAATCTCAAGAACACTGGTGTAACATACCAACATGTGATGCCCTACATCTTCTATGACCTTATCCATAAAATCATTGAAGGCTATGTGGATGACCTGCTCAGAAAGTCCAAACTCTAAAAAGACCACCTAACCATTCTAAAGATTATCTTTGAGAGAATTATCTATTACCATGTCTACCTTAATCCCAAGTAATGTATTTTTAGGGTCTTATTAGGAAATCTTATTGGCTTCATCATTGCCCTTCAAGGAATTAAGGTTGATTTAGCCAAAATCAAAGCCATCCTTGAGATGCTACCCATAATCAATCTTAAACAACTCCATAGTTTGTAGGGGAAGCTCTAATCCATTTTTAATTTTATCTCTTAGCTTTCCGACCGGTGTAAACCCTTTCATCACCTCTTAATAAAGGATATTTATTTCAAGTGAAATTTTTATTGTCAAAAATCATTTAATGCACTCAAATATTACCTTCTATCTCCACTTCTCCTCACACCTCTTAGGGATGACCAACCTTTCTAAATTTATATCCTTGCCACTGAACATTCCCTGGGGTAATGTTTTCCCATCAAGATAAATAATACAAAGAGCAAACCATTTATTATATAAGCCACACACTTTTTGATTACAATACACATTACACACATACCAAAAAACTTTGCTTGGATCTCATCTTTGTGGCCACCAAACTTTGCCACTACCCTTTTAACCACAAAAGTTTTATCATAACCAATACTAGCCCACTCAATTACATACACTCTAAACTATACCAAAAATACCATATGACCAAGTGGATCATTCTTCTAGCTGAGTTTGACCTTAATTTCCTCCATCAAAAGTTAATTAATGTGCAAGTCATTGTTAACCAATTGGTTGATGCACCTCTAACAAAAAACCAACCCTCTCTCCCTCTCTCCTTGGATTTCCAGACGAGTCTATCACAACCTTGTCTCCAACATATTACACCTATGAGGTCACCTTGTTATTTGATGGATCAAAGTGTTAGTGTGGTGGGAAATCTAGAATCATCATTATCCCCCTTGCTAATCAACCCCTTCCTTTATCTTTTAAACTTGAATTTGAGTATACTAGCAATATGGCTAAATACAAAGCCCTAGTAATAGGTATCCAAACGATGTTTTATTTCAGATTTAGAATGATTAACATCTTTGGTGACTACCAAATATGGTTAAATTAGGTCAATGCCATCTAATAGTGTAATAATGAGATTTTGTAGCTATATAGACAGCTAGTTACTTAACTCTTAGTATCATTTAAACACTATCACATTCAAACCACCCCATGATCTACCAAAAATTTTGTCAACACCATGGCCTCTCTTATTTCCCAAATCTTGTCATCACCCTCAAAATCCAAGTTATCAATCATATCCATCACCTCACTAAACCTTTTTATGCTAATTCAAACACTCCAACCATCTTTAATGTGGATGAGATCTAGCCTAACCTTTGGTATCAATAAACCTTTGACTACCTTAACCTTTTTATAGTTTCCTCTAGTCTCTCTAATAATTTCCATCGAGCATTTATTTATAGCACCTATCATTCCACCATTATTGGAGACATATTCTATAAACATGGCTTTGAGGGCCTTCTCTTCCATTACTTGTGTGGTCAATAAGCCTCTAATGACATCAAAGAAATGCATAATGGTATTTGTGGGGATTAATTTAATGGGCTTGTTGTGGATAAATACATCCTTCACCTCAGTTATTAATGGCCTACCCTTAACCATGACTATTTTGATTATGTGAAAAAGTGTGTCAAGTGTCAACAACATGCTAATTTACATCATACACCCATCTATAGCCTTCAAGTTTCCACCAATTTTTGTTTGTTTCACAATGGAAGTTATACCTTATTAGTGAAATTAAACCCCTCTCTTCACAAAAACATCACTCTATCATCATCGTGACCAAATATTTCACCAAATGCATGGAGGCTATTACTCTTATATCCAAAAAAGTTGAGAAGATTGTCAAATTTATCACCCATCACATCATTTGGCACTTTGGTGTTCCCCATAAGATCATCATTGATAATGGAAAATCCTTCAAAAATAAACAAGTTCAAGGTCTTTATGATGTATTTGGAATCAAACTAAGCTTTTCATCACCCTATTACCCATAAGCCAATGGATAGTGGAAGCCTCTAACAAAAATCTTAACAATATGCTTACCAAAATGGTCAATGCCTCAGGTTAGGATTAGCACTTGTACATCCCTTTTACTATATGGGCATATCACACTAGCATCCAAACTCCTACAGATGCTACACCTTTTTCTCTCATGTTTGGAGTTGAGGTTGCATTGCCTCTTAAAGTCCAAATACCTTCTCTTTACATATCTTTGCATGAATTTATTTTTGAAGACAATTACCATCAAGAACATTTATCTCAACTCAAAATACTTGACTAGCATCATTTGGCCACTCTTTCTCATCTTTATGTTTATAGAGAATAAATCAAGCTTGCTTATAACAAACACCTAAAAGTGCAATAATTCAATATTAGAGACCTTGTTTTGAATAAAAATCAACATGTAGCTAATATCAATAAAATAAAAAGGGTAAAATTTGATTTCAATTAGCTTACATCATAACCCCTAAGTATGGATCAATAACTTACCATTTGTCCTCTCTCAAAGGCAAACCAGAACCTGAGACTTTCAATGCTTCACATTTATGTCCTTTCTATTATTAAAGAGGGGTCACAATTATCATTTATATAACATAAGATCATACCCTACAAACCACATTCATTTCCCTCTTTTAGGGGTAACATAATACATCTAAATCATGTGATTATCCATCACAGTCATAGCCTAATCTTGAATTATGGGTATCAAGGCTCTACCCATGGCATGATTCTCATGGTATTTCCCATCCCTTTTTAGGATCAATTCCCATGGTCATTATCACCTAAACCTCTCTTCACCTATGTAACCTTATTTTGATCTTAGTTTTGCCTTCATAAAAGTAACCCCTTTAAGCATGTATGAGCAAGTCTATGTTAGGTAAAATCAATCAAAAGCAAAATCAAATATCAAAAGTAAACAAAAACTCATGAGTCATTCCCAAACATTCTCAAGCTACTCCTTTGATGGATAGTTGTTGGTAAACTCCATTTGAGATTGTAAAATGCAAGGTGGACTACTCCCTTGAAGTACAACTATCAAAATAATTTGAACTAATCATATAAAATTAGACCACTTCCTTGAAGTAAAACTAAGTAAAGCATTTATCCAAGCTAGCAATTCCTTGGAAGCTTCCTACATTGATCAAATACCCCAACCCTAAAGTAAAATCAAATTAGTAAATGATAGATATGTAAAAGCAAAATAAATGAGGAAATCTACAATTGCTTCTCATCAGTTGATTTCTTACATCGATCAATATACACTTTATATACACACATAGACTTGCTTATAATATCTTCTTGGAAGCCTAGAAAAGAGGCATGCTAATCTCAAAAGAAGGTTCCATTTTCACCCATCTTTCCTTTGCACATCATATTCACATGATTTATGAGCTTACTAGATCCAATGTGATTAAGATACCATCTATTTTACTCAAAGTATGTTAATACAAAGTATTCAAAAGGCTTATTTTCATTAAACCAATCTAAGTTTAGTTTTGTTAGATCCTTACCAATACACACATCAAGCCTTTCTTCCTTTCTCATTATTAGCTCACAAAAGTCATGTCTCATAATTATTTTTTCCAATATAGTTTGTTATCTAAACCTACTTTAGGTATTTTCATCACATTATTAATTATACTCACTTTACATTTTCCATGATCATGAATAAAGGGTATTAATAACAACTACAACATTATGAACTATATCCATGAGCCACATCATACATCATATATCTATCTATATATCTTCCTATCTATCTAATATAAAATCACACTATTCTAATTTATAAACATTAAATCATAAGACCAAATCAACATATCCATAAACTAAAACACCATCATCATAAAACATCATCAAACCATAAACCATAAACATGACCATAAAACATCACATCATCAAAAACATAAAACACATCCATATCATTAACATCATCATAAACCTCATCATATATATCATGTCTATAACCTAAAGATACATTTACCAATATACAAAAACTCTCTCTCATATATATCTCACGTCATTAACATGTAGGCAAGTATAATAATAAAAAACCATATACATCATATCATCTCATATATAGAGCCCTTAGGGTACTTGAACTACTACCACCTATACCACTACTAATAAACTCACCTATTCTTATACCTATACCTAAAATCCCATCTGGTTGTGGTCCCCTTGATAGCCCTACCTAACCTATTATGGAGGCACACTGACCTAGAGTGGCTATTGATGGCCCACCTACCAAACTAGATCTATATTCCCCATATCTCATCACCTATTTAAACTTTTCCAATAACATCACCTCATAATATCTCAACTCCTTAATGATGGCTAAGTATTATCCCCTCATAATTGTATTAGGCGGTCCTCCTCCTACTACTAATGTTGGTGCCCCTCTTATTTCTACCCTCTATCTAAGATTATCTCTCTCCTATGTGATTACCCCAAAGGATACCTATGACTAATCTCGCTCTACTATGATAGTCATCACTTGACCTTGTAGCATAATAATCTAACCTTGTAGTGTGTCTATTTGTCCTGTAATAGCTACACCTATGCCTAGGTTGTAGCTAAAGCTACCCCTACCTGTCCATCATGGCCAACTAGATCCATAACCATTATCCTTGCACCTCCATCATACCCACCAATGTCTACAACTATGTATATGGGCTATTACTAGGCCATATATCCATCTATAAAACCAACATCATCTATCAGAGCCCTAACGAGAAGCTCCTCATACCCACCATCTAGAACTATAGGAATAGGTTGTGGCATTGGTAATCAAACCTCTAAATCATCCTTCCTATACCTAGGAAATGGGATTGGGATACCTTATACCAAACCAAACTATTGACACACCCTTTCAAATGAGATCATCTCTACCTCTCCCTCTTGCCTACCTACTATACATCTATAGTTTTGAAGGGAGAGGGTATGCCTCTTATACCCTGGCCATATCAAAAACTGTAGATATAACCTATAGGTGATATCTATGACCATTAGTGCACTTAGTGCACCCCTAAACCACTCTACATGATAGGAACCACCCTTATCCCTAATTTAGCCCAATCATCCCTCCATCACATGAAGATAATTAAGAGCTCTATTTATGTGTAGTTTGCCCATGATAATCCTACTACTCTCGATACCCAAATATGGTCATAGGCTCAACAATGTAAAATAAGGATGACACTAATGCTATAATTCTTATGGTGTCTAGACCCCCTCAACTCTCTATAGATCTACACAAGCAAAATAAGAACCCAACCAAATATTGTCTGACCTAGTAGCAGCTCAAATCTAAAAGCCTAAAACATGTCACCATAATCATGAGCATGGTCAAAATGCACTACCTACCTCATTTCTCAATACTTTTTATTGTCAAAGCCTATGTACAACTGCACAACTATGTCCATATGCTACCTACATCTCGAGCCCATAAAGATCAACACCCACATGCCTCCAACCAATCAAAACCATTGACTCAAAACACCCTTACAAATTACCCTCACCATAATGTGTAAAATTGCTAAAACATAAAAAATCCAAGTTACAATAGATAAAAGTAATTTTATTTTCACTTGTTACCCCACAAACTTTTAGGGTTTCCACCTTGACCAATGATGGTCAGGGTGACCATCGATGATCACCCTTTGGAGTCCTAACCATAGATGGTTAAGATCACCCACACCTCAAGTAATCCCCTCTTAGCAAAACTAACTTCTCCAACTAACCTGATTATCTAGTCACCTCATCATTGGTCCATTTTGGCCCATCTAATTTACAATTTTTGACACTTTTGCTTGGTCTTTGACTACAATAACAATATTTCCATATTGACCTTTTTATATCTTGCACCACCTCATGTATACCAACCTGCTTGTGTCTTTTCAAGAGCACTTCCTACCTCAGATACATGTGATACTTGACTTTTTTATGTTTTCATTGGGAACACTTCCTGACTAGGATACCCACTAAAACATAGATTTTGTTTAGGAGATTTACATTTATGAGTGTTCCCAATTACCATAACTATAGAAAGTCATGTAGTTCACTTGTCACTTATATTTCTTAGCATTAACCCTTATTTTTTCCAATAATGGTAACCTATTCTATACACAATCTTAGCTATCTTACTTTTGTCACACTCTATGTGCTTATTTGTGCTTTAGTAACCAACCTATCATTCACCCATTTTTATCTTTAACTATTTATCTATCAAACCCCAACATGATTTATTTTTTTGCCTCATCGATTCCAGAGTAGGAGGGGGAACACCTCCTACTCTTGGGGTAATTTAACCCTTGACACATACTTCATTTTTTGTTTTACATATCATTCATTCAAGTTGCATAATAAGAAAGGGAAAAATTTAGACACCAAAAAACTACACACTATGATCTTGAATATCGAAAACACCCTTGGATTGCCTAGGATCCTCTTGGGACCAATCTACATCTTTTAGGCCTAACCAATCTCACTCACAACCAATTTAACTTAACTAGATCAACCTAGCCTTTTAAACCTTTTTTCCAATACCTAACCATCAATGATTAGGGTGATCATCAATAGTCACCCTTGGGAAACTCTGACCATCGACAGTCAAGGTATTCCTCCTCAACCAAAAGCATTCAAATTGCCCACTATGCTTTTCTAAATATAACATGTCTAAATCTTATTGTGAGCCTTTGCATGGATAATTTATAATTAGATGACCTAGTTTCACCTTTAATTTCACCTCTTATGATTATAAAAAGAGAGGAGTTGGGAGATCAAAAGGATTGGCAATTATATCAAAGCTCATGTATTCAGGAGTTTCTCTTATAGGTCAATTAGCATCATCAACAATCTAGTAATCACATTGAGTGTCAATTCATCATTGCCTCTCAATCAAGTTCTTGAGTATCATTACTCTACAAGAATCAATCCAGATTCTACCAATAAGTTAATCACTTTAATCACTCACCCAATCAACTTCTGGTAAGACAAGTATCTATTTACTAATATATATTTATTTTATTCCCATTTTTTAACCAACCCAAACCTTGTCCATATCATAAAATTCATCTTTAGGATTTTGTATTTAATAATTTAATAACCTATATTTAGACACAATAATCATCAATGGTTGACTCAACCACTGATGGTCTACCTAATCACCATTGGTTAGCTTGACAATCCATGGTTACCCCAACCACCAATGGTCACTATGGTAGTGAAAACTAGTAAGCTCTCTTCACCCACCTGCCCCTAACCAAACCTAATATTTTGTGTTTCTATTTATTCACAGACACCTTTCTAATTTTTTAAAGAAAACCTAACTCCTTAACACTAGTATTAATTAGCTTAATCACTATTTTTATCATTCTAGTCTACTTCTCAATAAGCATTCTTATGTTTAACTTTAGTACCTTTTGATTATTGATGAAAGTACCTTATTTTCATTTTTGTGAACTTAATTGTTTAAAATGTGTGGATTGACAACCCCTAAGGAATCTCTCACTTATAGGATCTAGCTATCTCTAAGCAATCCACCCAACTATCTATCTAACAAACAAGTTTGCTTTAGTGATTTTTTAATTACAAGTCTTTCTCCCAAGCCAAAGAGGAGATCTTCATAGTCTTATAATTCAACACACACATAAATAAATAGGTTTATCAACCATACCTATATCAAGTTTCTTTTCTCTTTCTTAGAGCTAAAGCTAAAAATTTACATGAAACACCTACCTAATATAAGTAGAACCTAATTTAGTCACAACATGTACCTCAATCCTATAAGCTCAAGTGTCATCAAAGTAAATCCTTGTAAAAGACCAATTATATTTCCTTATTTATTATCCCCTTATTTTTGGCATGTCCCTTGTGGCTTAAGTATAGAAAATTGGTCAATCCACTCTATAATTTTAGGAAACTAACCTAGAATGAATAACAATTAATCTAATGTATGTAAAATGTAGAAAGTGGGAAATCTATTTTAAAAAATAGCAAATCTATTATGGAAAGTAGTAAATCTATTATATTTCTAGTTTAACTCCACTTTTAGTCTACTCAGATACATCTCCAATTGAATGAACCATGAAGTAGTGCTTTAAAAATTGTCCATTGATTAAAAATCCAAGGTCGTTACCTTCAAGGTCTTCAACTGGAAGGCATTATCACCTATGATATATTATATTTGATAAACTCCAATCCATAAAGGAGTGAACTTATCATTTTACCCTTTATTTTTGTGTGCTTTATCCCAAAGAAGAACTAAGTCTGAATTCCAAAAATATTTTTTTAGATCTCTTGTCAAACCATGTCTTAACAATATTTTGATGTTTGTTAAATCTATGATGTTCTTTAGCTGTTAAATCTTTTAACTAGACTATCTCAATTTATCTAGATTGAATCCTTTCATCTTCATCCATATACTCTTGCATGAATTGGTATGTTGGTATATTCATATTAATGGGTAATATTTATTATTTTCCATACACCAACAAAAAAGGTGAAGCTTTGAGGGCTTGTTTGTGCCTAGTTCTATCTATCCATAGTGTATATTTTAACAAGAGATGCCATTATCTTAGTTTGTTTTGTGTTGATTTATTTATGGCATCCATAAAATTTTATTGGTAGACTTAGTTACTCTATTTCCTTGGGGATAACAATTTAAAGAGAACTTAATTTTTATTTTATTATCATAGACCCATTTTGTATATTAAGAAGATTGAAAATCTAGACCATTTTCACAAACTAAGGAAATGGGAGTGCCAAACCTAGTCAATGTATTTTCTTCTAAAAACTTGATGACATAAATTACTCTAGAATTTTTAATATCTACAACTAATATCAACTTAGTGTAGTAATCAATAGCTCTAAGGACAAAATTACGTCCTAGTAAAGAATTTGGGTTTATCACCCCAATAAAATCAATACCCTATTGAGCAAAGGGGCATCATTAAATTACTAGCTACAAAGGCATAGTAGCATTCACTTATCTTTTCCTAAATACTTAGCACTCATGGCATGTCCTAACATTATTGTGGTAATATTTGAATATTATAGGCCATTAGTACCCCATTCTTAAAATATGATGAGTTGTTGTGTTACCTAAGGGATTAGCACTACCAACCTTTTGATGTAAGTTATTCAAGATATTCATAGCTTCTTCTTTTGAAATGTGTCTTAGATTAATACCTTAAAATTTATTTTAGTGTAGGACTCCTTTCTTAATCATCTAGTGAGTTGATTTGAGCTTGAGGGTTCACCTTTAATCTTATTTAGTTTAGGAGGACATGTACCTGTGACTAGGTAATGGATGATATATGAGTACCATTTGGCAGCAGCTACCTGAGTTTCATTAATTTCCTCAATACTAAGCATGGATCAATTTGGGTCATCAGTTAGATGATTCTTTGGCCTCTCACCATCTTTGTTAGTCTGATCTAAAGATCAAAATCTTAAAACTTGGCAATCCATTTTCCTCTTATTTATCACAACTTATTATGCCCAAGCATGAGCTTGATATCTAGGTCTAGAATAATGGCATACATTTTATTTCTTAGGATATAATGTCTAAACTTTTTAACATCTTTCATCAAGGCATATATATGTTTATCAATCATACATTATTTCAACTTTACATCCTTTTGATTGGTACTCATGAAGGTAATGGGATGTTCATTATATTCTACCTTTTGTTTAAGCATAATAGCTATAGTGTGCACTTAAGAAAATGAATAGAGATATAAATCCTTACTAAAATCTAGACTGATCAAAACTAGAGATTGATCAATGGTAGTTTTAATGTATTTAAAAGATCTCTAGGATTGTTTTGTCTACTCTATCATGGCATTTTACTTTAACATATAATTCAATGGCTCAAAAATCTCTATAAATCTAGAAATGAGTTTTGCACAAAATTTATCTCATCAAACAAGGACTTCAATTCCTCCTTGTTGTTTAAGGGTGTCAACTTGGAAATGGTCTGGTCTTGACTTAGATCAATAGAGATCCATATTTGGTGATGACATGGCCTATCAATTTCCCTGAAGCAACTCCAAAGACATTATTCTTTAGACTAAGTGACGCTTTATACCTTATGAATCTATCAAATGCTTTATACAAGTGATTTATATGATCAAATTTGTCTTTAGATTACATTGTCAAATCATCCATTTAGATGATTATGCATTTATAAACAAGTCCCTGGAAAGAAAAATCTATGGCCCTATGTATGGTTTTTTTAACATTTATTAGGCCAAATGGATCCTTTAATATGAAAAAGCCACCCACTTGGTGGTGAATGAAAGTTTCATCCTGTCTTTAGCTTCAACCAATACTTAGTTGTAGCTAGAAAATACATCCATGAAGGGCATCATCTTTGATCTACTGACAATTTGAATTCATTCATCCAAATAAGGTATATGGTAATTAACTTTCTTTGATGTTTTATTTAGATTTAAAAAATCAACAAAAAGTTTTATTTATCTATTTTTCTTCCTGACTGGTATTAGATTATCTACCTAAGTCAATTACCTGATTAGGAAGATAATTTTGACATCCAAAAATTTTTTTACTTTTGTTTGAATAAGATATTTTATAATGGGATTCACTAGCCTCTACCTTTTCTTAAAAGTATTATTATCTATCTTTAATGGAATAGTATGTGTGATAACGTTGGTGTCAAAGACTTCCAAATCTTTGTATGTCTAGGCAATCATGTCCTTGTATTATGTTAGCATATTATTCAATCTTTATTACTCACTTTCACTATAACTTAGTCCAATATTCTCAAGTTGAGGATTTTCATTAGTGCTCATGTTATCTTTGGAAACATTAGATTATGTTTCTCTAGGTTTCTTATACTCATGAGGTTAGGTATCTACATCAAAATTTCTCTCTAGGAAAAACATCCCCAAGGGGATACAGTTATCCTTTAGTTGTAAGAAACCATCATCTCCTCGATATTCAATTTGCATGGGTTCAAAAATGTTCTCATCTATTAGTTTAGAATCAAAGGCTCCATAATTAGTCATGATTGGATGATTTGTTTATCATCTTTAAACACTTATAAATGGTCTACATTTTCTAGAATCGAGGGTTAAGGAACTAATTTCATAAAGAATTTATACATCTTTGACTCTTAGAGAGGTGATAAATTAGTATCTTAGTGAGTGTTCTATCTAGTTATCCTATTTTGGGATGACTTTGATGTTGAATGCCTCAAAGGATGATGCTTGATATTTATACTTATTTAAATAAGTGAGTTTGCATTGATATTTCTTCCTATTCTTATTAACAACCAATTCTATGTCACCAAAAATTTATAATTATTTGAAATTATGCTTCAATGAAAATTGTAGACAAAGGATCATAGCTTCATACTAAGCTCTATTATTTTTGCATGGGAATTATAATCTATAAGATGCTAAATATTACTTTTCATTTAGATTAATCAAAGTCACACTAATGCCTAAAACTTTTTTTGATCTAGCTCCATCAAAGTGAAGAGTCTACAATTGAGAAGGAACTTCAAATTATTATTCATGACATGCATGTTCTTATCTATTAGTAAATTTGTAAACACCTACATTTAAAGATATAAAGTCTACCTTTTCATTTGTGTCATTGTATTCAATGATTAGGTACTTCATTTTGGGTTTATGGTCCACCCAAATGAGGATAGGTATTATATTCTAGGGTAACCACATGTGAGAGAAGTTAGTGGCAATGTACACATTTGGAATTTTGGACCAATCATAACTCAAAAATAGAACATAAGCCTATATAATGTTAATGACAAAGATATTGATGGTTTTTGGCACACATGGTTTAGGTGCCAGCTAGATGAATGCATTTGTTAATTATTTGACACATAGAACTTAAGATTTGTCTAATTAAAGGCTGACTCTCTTTGAATTATATGGGGTCAAACCCAACTTGTAGTAGTTAGTTATCATAATCACATTTATTGATGCTCTAGATCTAACCAAACAATTTTGTATATTATTTTTAAACATTCAGATAGTTAGTAGAAATATTTGTCTTCAAGTTTATATTTATATACCATGACATTTGTGTGGGTTATCTTAGATTTGTCAAATGTCCCCCAGTTAGAGCTTTGAATAACAATTTCATTTGCATAGAGAACTGGGATAACTCATGTAGGCTAATGTTAGCCCTGATTTTATTCATATCCTCAATAATGGTGTACCCTTCTCTATCATGTGGTTTTGTAGTCTTCATTTTCTCATCTCATTTAGGAGGGGGTGAATTATTTTTATCTTTTGGATCTATTGGAATGGTTACGTTATTATTTAGAGGTGTTGAATAGTGATAGGTTACTTACTCTTTAGACTGTAGTTGTTCCTTGTTTGATGATATAATTGGAAAGCATGTATCTCATTTTTAGTGATTTGGTTAATTATCATCTTCTTTTGGAAATAAAGAAACATAAGTCTCATAAACATTGGTTGTGTTAGGATGACCTAAAATAGTAGAGGAATATGGTTCCACCTAATTTTTAAAACCTTATTTCGTTTCCATCTCCATTTAAAATATCTTGAAGGCTTTACAAAACTTGATGCAGTCTAATTCACCATGCTATATAGTATTATGTACACAACACCAGTTAGGAAATGTTGCTTCCATGATGTTCATCTCTAGTCCCCTGTTGGATGGAACTTGATGTTCTTGATTATTTCCATACCTATGGAAAGGCCTATTGTACCTTTGGAATCCAAATTTTTTATTAGTGTTTTATTCTCTAGTGTTCCCCATGTATTTTTACATCCTCAAAAACTCATTACTTAATTTATGCACCATCCTCTAAATTGATTCCAACTCTATATTAGTGGAATTAGAGTTAGTAACATGTGTAGTAGTAGTATTGACTGGTATTGATGACTGATTCAAGTTTTGATGGTTAAGGGAAGAATTGATTAGGAAACTAAGATGTTGATTGGGTGGAACTTAGGTTAAAGCTAGTTGGTTATAGGCCAAGCTATAGTTTTAGGATACAATATTCTAGTTTGTATTCAAAATTGGACTAAAATCCATGAAAATAAGACTAAAGTTGAGTGTGGATAATGAATAAAACTGAGGATTCAATTGCTTACCTATGTTGATAGCTTTAACATAACCCAAAGGTAGTGTACCAACATTGGTAGATTTGCAGAGAAAAACCATAATCATGGGGTCTAAGGTGTTCTTTTAAATTTCAAGAGTCAATGCCTCTTCAGGTTAGTATGTCATTTTAATCCTGCTATATATTTTTTAAATTCTAGTGTTAAAGGCTCAGATTGGCTCATGGGGTTCTCATTTCATACTTGAAAAATGTTGATAAATAACACATGAACTAATGACCTAGCCAAACTATGCCAAAAAGGTGTCAGGAAAATGAGTCCAAGATGTAATGGAACCCTTTGGTATATTTAGAAACTAGTCATAAGACATGATGATCCCCATAAATGTCTTGTTATTATGTCCATTTATTGTACTCATCCTAATTATTTACCATACTTTTGAATAATTTTACTTATAATTACCTACGTTCATAAACCATATAGCATTATGTTTTCAAACTCTTTTGAATAGGTAGAATTATGCATTGAAATTAAATATATGATGGTTGTCTATTGTTTTAGGATGTTTCTTCTATAAATTTATTTTGAAGATGTGTTGGAAATATAGGTATATAACATGGAGCATCTTATAGCAAAGGAATCTCATTATATAGACCATCCTGCAACCAGTACATGACCAACATCATGGATGAAAAGATTTTGATTCTCTTTAAATCAACTCATAAAAATGAATCTAACCTCCATAGAGCTCAATAAAGAAGTGGTTGAAGAATTAAATAACCTTGTTTATCCTATAGTAAAGTCATAAGATTCACACGAAGGATGTATTTAGCAAAAGGAACCAATTTTGTTTATCCCAATTTGAATGTATCTTAAAATAGATTGTATATATTATTTTCCGTAAAAAAATCTCATCTGTGCTATATAAATATGTAGTAATAGATCACAGATATATAGAAAATAATATATGTTGAATAGAGATTGTCAAAAGTATATTGTATTAAATAATTGTGATTTTAACTTCATGTAGCAATTCATTACTACACTTTTGATTAATATGAGTGAGAGATTGTGAGTTAAATTTCATGTTATAAAAGGAAGGGTTGAAACTAGAGTTGGAATGAGGAAGGGCCCCCTTTGGAAGGATACAACAACAATCCAACCTATTTATTTAGCTAAGAATGTTATTTGATTTCCTTAAGCACTATGTTTTTCATTTATGAATTATGTAATTTAATTTTTTGCTTAGATTCAATTAGGGAAGATTCCACACATAATAATTTATTTTACCATACTTTGTTTATGTTTCATTTCAAGCATTTCATTTACTACACTTCAGCATCTTAGATATAATTAGCAGAATGCCAAATTAGAGATTAAGTGTGCACATATAGTGACATCATCCTATCAAGTCTACATCCTTGAGTTGACATTTAAATGAGGTAGGTGGTATATATCCATGGTTACTCTCCTTGTTCATTTTGATCAAGAGAATTATATCTGATTATGAATCATATGGTCATTTTTGGTGCTATTACCGAGGAAGGGTGTCACACACTTGTAATTTTTAATCTTGATAGCAATTTTTTATGGATGTTTATTATTATTTTTCCAAAGCTTGTTATTTTTATAGATTAAATATTTCCTGCTTTCATAATTTAAAATTTATCTTTTTGCAAGTAAGATAGTGAATTTTTTTAAAATACCATATTATTAACCCTGTGCAAGCAGGATGGACAAAAAAGTAAAACATAAAAAAATGGTTGATGTATGTAAAGTGAAGGGGACTATATAGGAAGATTTTTTCTTGAATCATTAAAAATTGATATAATATTTGAAATACATCCTATAAAAACTAAGGAACACAAAGGATTTCTTGAATATTACTCATAATTGTTAATAGAAGAGGTAGAGAAAGAAGAATTTTTGGCTGGATTGGTAGCACAAGCTATAGATCCTAAATAGGTTCATACCCCTAGAAGAGACCCATAGGAACCACCTTTGAGAATTCGCACCTTATCACCTCATACTCAATAATCTGAAGTTCACTTCCCTTTGTCTCCCAAATTTCTTACTAAAGAGGAATTCAAAGATATACTTACCCCTAAAAAAAACTAGGCTAAAAGAATATTCCAATATAGAGAGAATCTTTATTGAGATACTAGCATAATATTCTAAAACCTCCACAACATCCTCATTGTATAGGAAGCCATACATTCCTAAGGAAAAATATAAAGTCTCCATCTTCTACACCCCATGAAATAAGAGAATTGATAAGAATTTTGAGCATTGGGTAGTAATAACCTCCCAACTACCAACACAAAGAGTATTCATGGGGGATCACCAGGAAGAAAACACTATGAATGAGTCTACTACTTTTAAATTTCCTATCCTTACTCCTGATGGAAATGCACCCATGAAAAATATGCCTCATTCTACCCTCCCTACCTTTAGATGAAAAGCGTGTGAGGATCTAGATACATTTATTTTTGAGTTTGACATCTTATGCTCCAGCTATGATTATAATCAAGATGCTCAAAAACTCAAATTATTTCCAAAAACACTCAAAAATGAATTTCTTAGATGGTTCATGGGACTTGGAAAGGATGCCATTTTTATTTGGGAAGAAATTAAGGAGAAGTTTATGATAAAATATTGTAGGGGCACAAACTATAGGAGAAATGATATTTTTTGAATGACATAATTGATGACGAGTCATTGGAGGAGTATACAGCAAGATTTTTTTTTAGCTTGTAATTATTTTTTGGAGGCACTAAATCTAATGTCTAGTCGTGATGTTTCTACACTTCCATTCGATGAACTAATAGTTTTATGTACGAACTACTCCAGGTAGACTATGAATAAAAGTAGGGGTAGAACCCTTACTACAACATCTTCTATAGGACTATCTAAAGGTAAAGTTAACAACCTGATCTACGACATGAAGTAGGACATCACCAATTACCTTGCTACTAAAATTGATTCATTACATACATGGAGAAAGAAAGAAGAAACTGAGAAATCCTTAACCACCTATTGTCTTGAATGCAATAAGAAGAAAGTAGATTACACATGTCATTTCATGAAAGCTTGGGCAGTCAGTATCATCAAGGAAAATCCTGAGATAGTAGAGATGCAATCCTGAGATAGTAGAGATGCATGCCATAGGGGAATATGAGGACCAATTATTTTTTGTGGTTTAATAGAAACTATGGGTAAAAAGACCAAGTATGCCATCAAACTCTATGTTTGTAAATTCTCAATTCTTGAGTTATCCTCAATACTATTTTTGGATGAAGATACCCAATTCAAATTGGTCCAAAAAAAATTGGTAGCTACCCTATAATTATTTATGGATGCAACAAAATGGACAATAACCTCAACAAGGACAATTTCAAAACTAACAATGATTCTATCCCTCTAAACCATGGCAACAATAATGGAGAGGAAATTAAAGATTTCCCTAGAAAATGTAACAAACATAAAAATAGGCAATAATTACAAATACTCATCAACCTATTAGATCTACTCAATTACATATCCATCCCCTCCCCAATATTTCCAATAAGTTGGTTCAACTGACACAATCCAACATACACCTTAGATATTAATCAAGTTCAACTTCACTTAGGTCATTTTCTTCCATAATCCACTTCACACATAATCATAGAACACTTTGAACCAAATTATTTCCATGCTAATCTATAGCCATCCATATCCAATCTTGAGCTAAATCCATTAGAAAATATAAAAAAAACTAACAATCCTCCTTTTCTAGAGAGATTGAACATATCATGTCCTAAACTAAAGCTTGAATTTGATATTTTAGGATAATCCCACTCTTTCAAGAAATAAAGGATGTTCGTATATACAATAAATTTATTTGAGAGCTATGTTTGAAAAAACTTGGAAGAAAGAAGAAGGATCCTAAAATAGTCCAAATCATTAGCCAACTAGCAGATATTATGCTGGTGAATATATCTCCCTAAAATATTATGATCTAGGAAGTCTTGTAGTTAATGTTAACATCCATGGCCAACCCATCTCCAATAATTTAATTAAATTGGGTGCATCCATCAATGTGATAACCATAGAGACCATGTAGCAACTGAAGCTTACCACTCTTCATCCAACACCCACCATCCTCTAGATAGTTGTCAAATTAACTGTTAATCTTGAGGGGATTATTGAGGACCCTGTTATCACTATGGATTCTTAGAAATATCTAATAGATATTATTGTTCTATAGCCAAAAATAAATTTGGTGGGTTATCCTCTCATCCATGGTCAGCCATGGTTGGCCACTTTTGATGCTTTTATTTACTACAAGTTATGAAAATGTTAATTTTCAATAGAAATGACACCAAAAAATCGGTGTTGTATCCACTAGCTCAACATTCCCTAAATGACGGACCAATCCCTTGGATTGATGACCTTGAATAAGCTATCTCCTTATAAATTATATACACAATTGACTGGAGTCCATCACTATAGGCCAAAAAAGAAGACATTATCATTACTGGTATCTTATAAAACACCTATCAATATGATTATGTAACCACCAACTTATTAGAATACACACCATGCCCTCTTCAGAATACCTTTTTTGAGAATGATTTTTCTCAAATTGTAAGAAATATTTGAACATTCTATCAATTAATTCCCCATAAATATAGTTATGCTCCTTTAATCACCAATGTAGAGACCACACTTTCTTTAACAAAGCAAATAGACATCCTCCCAAACAAACCATCCTTAACACCCCAACAAAAAATTTAGTTATTTACAATGCTTAGAAGACACACAATAGCATTTTCCTAGGATTACCATGACATGAGAGGAATACCCATAGATTTATGCACACATCATATTTACATTAAAGAAGAATGCAAACCTATCCCCCAACCTCAATGATGGATGAATCCTATAGTCAAAGACATTGTCAAAACCAAGTTACAAAAACTCTTGGATGCAGGATTTATTTATCCTATCTTAGACATCTAGTGCGTCTCTCCCTTGGTCATTGTCCCTAAGAAAGGGGGAAAATGGCATATTTATGTTGACTATCAAGATTTGAATCCTGATACCAAGAAGGATCACTTTTCCCTTCCATTTATTAATCAAGTATTGGATATGTTGGCAAGGAAGAAGTATTTTTCGTTCCTAGATGGATATAGTGGTTATAATAAAATATGAATTATTCCACAATACCAAGACAAAACCACTTTTACTTTCCCTTAGGGAACCTATATCTATGTCATCTTACCATTTGGTCTTTTCAATTCCCCAACTACTTTTCAACAGGCTGTGTTGAGCATATTTTTTGATCTCTCCCATGACTGTGTTGAAATCTACATGGATGATTTCATCATCTATGGGTATAAATTTGAAGAAATGCTAACTAATATGGAGAAATTTATTCAATGCTACCAGGACCATCAATTATCTCTGAGTAATGAAAAGTGTCACATGCTTATTACTGAAGGGATTGTGTTGGGACATCACATATCCCCTATTACAATTCAAGTTAACAGAATAAAGATAAGTATTATCAAGGATATACCCACACCAAAGAAGTAGAAAATTGTTAGAAGTTTTTTAGGATATGCTTGTTATTATAGATGATTCATAAAAAAAATAGTAAAATTCTCACACCATTATTTGTATTTCTTACTAAAGATGTTGAATTTACATGGACTGATGATTTTCAAATTACCTTTCAACAACTCAAAAATCCACTCATAACAACTCGTATTCTAAGAAGTCTAGACTAGAATAATCCTTTTCACATTCATATAGATGCATCTAACACCACTTTAAGAGATATCCTTGGCCAAAAAAATGAATCTTGGAGCTATGCAATCTATTTTTTTAGCAAAAATATTTAAGGGGCTGAACATAACTACACTATAACAAAGAAGGAATTTCTAGCCATCATCTATGCCATCAATAAATTTTGACACTATATTATAGGTTACCAAGTATTCATCCACACCGATCATGCAAAAATAAGGTATTTAATGAACAAACCTATAATAACATGTAGGATAATTCATTTCTTGCTTGTTGCAAGAATTTGATATCACCATTGTGGATAGACCAAGTAAGGATAATGTAGTAGCATATTTTCTATCTCAATTGAAAAATGATGAGCACAGTCCTATTATTAACAATTCTTTTCCTAATGAACATTTATTTTTTGTAATAATTCAATCTCCTTGGTTCATAAATATTAGTATCTTATTGAAGGATCACTACCATAACATTTCTCACCTAGGGACCAAAAACACCATATCTAAAAGAGAAGACATTATTTTTGGATTGTAGGATATCTCTTTATCATTAGACCATATTCAGTTATGAGAAGATGAATCTTATGACATTTTTGGAGCCTTCCATAATGAGCCATGGAGTATTCATTTTGCTTCCAAATAGACTATCATGAAATTACTCACTGTTGGATATTATTGGCCTTATTTACATAAGGATGCCATGATATACACCCATAGATGTGATCAATGCTAGTGTATGGGAAAGCCCACACACTCTAATGAAATGCCATTATAGCCACAACTATTTCTAGAACCCTTTGACAAATGGGGACTAGATTTTATAGGTCTCATTATTATTGAACCAAAATCAAAGAATACATACTGGTGTGCACTAATTATGTCACCAAATGGGTAGAGGTCAAAGCTTTAACCCATGCCCAAGATGAGAAGCTAGTTGAATTCTTCTATGAAGAAATATTCACCTACTATGGATTACCAAGAGAAATAGTCATAGACCAAGACCCATAATTCACATTAGACCTCAAAGCTACCTTGGTAAAAGAATATGAAATCAGAGATAAGACGTCTACCCCTTACCATCCTTAATCAAATGGTTAATTAGAAGTTAAAATTTTATAATTGGAAAATATCCTCATTAATAATGTCATCTTGCATAGAAAATATTGGTCAACTCACATAGAAAATATTGGTCAACTCATCTTATAAAAGTAATTTGGGCTTATAAAAACACTTGGAAAAATAAAATTGGTTTCACTCCATATGAACTAGTTTATGGTAAAAAAACATATTCTTCCTATTAATTTTGAACATAAGACATTAAGGACAACACTTTATTTGGGCTTTGATCTTTTTTAAGCTCAATAATATCGAATCATGTAATTTAATTCACTTGATGAATTAAGAAAGGAAGCACTTCTCATACTAAAATAGTATAAATATAATGTGTAGGATGGCATGACAAGAACATCAAGAATAAGAATTTACAACTAGGAGACTGGGCACTCCTTTTTGACTCCAAATACAAGGATCATAAAGAAAAGCTACACTCTAGATGGCTTGGGCCTTATGATATCAAACAAGTTTTTGATAATGGATCTATAAAACTCATGACCATTGACTCCATTTGATTCTAACTACTTGTTAATTACCATAGGCTCAAGCTATACAAGAAACCATTCTTCATTAAAACTCTCCCTTTCCAACTTCTTGAATAACAACATCCATCTTTTATTTATGAAGCAAATCAACTTGTTCTTTTAACGGAAGGGTATTTCTGTCAACCCTTCTCTAATATTTTCCAAGAGTAATAAAGCTTCCTATAACTAAGAACAATTCATTTTTAATGGCTTGATTTAGGATGAATAAAATCCTACCCTCTATATTATTGTGATTTTAGTTGAGTTTGGACCAAAAAATCTAAAAAAAATTGAAAAAAATAGAAATGAAAACCTTCAAGCATTGTTGATGGATGTTGTCTCAAAAAAATAGGTCACTAGCTGATCTACATTCATTAAAAAAAACTAAAAAAGAGAAAGTTTTATTGTAGATTCATTTCCTTGGAGAAGAAATATGTTTTCCTTTTTGATAGAAGATGAAGAACTTGTCACTACAGGTAAAAAAATTTATGCTAGAAGATAATACTTGATGCTACAGGAAGCGTATCTTGCTAGAAGATGTATTCCTAAACTCTATCCTACCTCAAATGTTTGCTCCCACTCAAATGCTAGTATATACCATGATCACCACTTCACATCATCATTTTCACATTTATGAAAGGTATTTCTCTAGGTGATACAGTAATTATTCTACATTTATTTCATGTCATAAATTTTAATTATTTATAAAATATGATGAGACTTAATGTTATCAATTCACTACCATATATTATCCTTATCATGCCTGCTTATCATATTATTTATTGATGCGACCATTGACACAATTAGTACTACCACCCTTACTCTTATCATAAGTGTTTTGTGCACATCAACCTCAACCCTCGAGGACAAGTGATAAATTAAGTTGGGGGGAGATTTTTCATTAATTCAAAAGGATTATTTCACCTCCCAAATCCAAGTCATAAATGATTTTTCCATTGCCCAAAACCCTTGATACAAGCACCTAGACTTGTAACTCACACAACATATGTAGTAGTTTGTTGAAACATGAACCACTAGATATCACCCCCTTGACCAATAGCTTAGAAATCTTGCCCTTGTTCTGGTATATAAGATGGGCATAGTATTTTGAGAAAATACAAGCCCTAGATAAAGGAATAGTGGAGGAATTTATTGGTACATTGCATAATATCTTAGCCATGGTAAATGGGATGGAAGTAAGCTAATGAAAACAACCATCAATAGAGTAACAAGACTACCAAGAATAGGGGAGGAATGGCAAGACAAATATGATGTCGAAGTTGAGAGACAAAAGTTTAATAGAGTAAATGATGCTTAGAAACCTCAAAACAAAGAACTGCAAGGTTGTCTCTACTAGGAATATGGCCTAAGGCTGTCAATTTTATCTCTAGATATTTCATCTATGAAGGAAGGTATTCTATGCTACATGGCATACACTTCAAGTTTCTAAATCATTTATGACATAAAATGGAGATAAACATTCCCAAATTTTTGCATCATATGATCACCAAAATTTTGAAGTTTTTTGAAAAAGGTAACTCTAAAGTTCTCTCCCACCATTGTCTTATTTAGTTACTTGTTCAAGACTATTTGTAAAGAATTAGACCTAACATCAGGAGTAATTTCTCTATATACCAAGAAATGAATAGAGTGATAGAGAAGGAAATGAATTAGAAGAAGAATTAGAGGTTGAAGAATAAAGATCTAAAGAAGAAGAATCCCTTTTTATAGAACCATAAGAATCTATAACAGAAAACCTTGTTGTAGCCACACAAGAACTTGCAAAATAAGGTATTCCTACACCAACACAATAACCTGTAGCAAGTTCTAAGATAAAGAAGAAAGGGAAAATCATTCTCTAGCTTGATTCAAATGAATCTGAGGATGAATTCCTATCTTATTCCAATAATACTAAAGTAACCCCCACTCCTCATATATCTCATAGATTGATGGGAAAAATGAGAACTAAACCTTCTTTTATTATTCAAATAAATGAATAATCTGGGGAAGAATAGAATGCTAGTAGTAATGAATATTTAGAGACTAAAATAGACAGCGAAAAGTATTCTCTAGTATTCCATCAAGAAGAAGTAGAATAATTTGACCATAGTTTTGAATAATTCCATGAGGTGTCAATGCAGGAAGAAGTAGAACAAGTTGAACACAGTCCTAAAGAAATTCATGAGAAAGAAGAACAAGTTTAACATAGTTTTGAATAATTATATGAGGATCCCATACAAGAATAATTTGAATAAGTGGATCAACTTGTAGTAAAAGTGGAATTTTATACACTTGAACAAGCCTTGAAATAAATTAAGGGACTGAGGAAGCAGTTACAAGACGAACCTAGTAGAGGATTAGATGCACTAGTTATAGCAGCTTACTAGTTGTAGCCCTCAACTAAATATCATCCTACAACCAACCTTCCACAACCTTCTATAGAGGTCAATCATCAAGAGGAACACAAAGCTACCCCTAAGGTCATGTATCACTCTTATTTTACAATATCTTATAAATTATTGAATTGGATGGAAAATCAATTTCAATCTCTAAAGGAACTAAGGAAAGAAAATAGGAAATTGAAAGAGGAAAACAATTTGAAGGAGGAGATCATCACCAAATCAAAATAGAAAGTTAAGGACATTACTGGTATAACCCAAAAACTCATTAATTGGAAGACTCCTATAAATTTTTATTTAGTTTATCTTGAAGAATAATGGCACAAGTTTAGATTTATGAGAATTTATTATTATATGCCCCATGAAGTTATTGATCCTCTTTCCTTCTTTTCTATATATATAGTAGGTTCATAGGAAGAACAAGCATAATTTTGTGAGTTTTACTTGCATAATTATGTTGTTATGTATGATAGAGAATGGAATCCCAATCTATATGTTAGAGATGTCTAATTGTAAGAACTTTCATCATATTTGTTAAATGAATAAAAAAGAGGAAGAGAGTAGAATACAAGAAAAATAAAAATGAAATCTAGCTACTTATTAGGGGTGAATTAATGGCACCTAATGTTGCATTGCTGAATGGGATAATATCATGTTAAAAAAAGAAGTTAAAACTTGGTTTGGATAGAAATATGATGAGGTTCAATATTTTTATTTGGGATTGATAACTTCTACAACTATGGTCACTTAGCCAAAGTATCATGTATCAAACATGGAATCATTTCACTAATACATAGAAGAAGAGGGGAACCTTTTACCCTTTTAATTTAAATGAAGTATTTAACAAAACCACAAAATACATTCTTCTTGTAGGTGACATGGGATCACAATTATTGAACCTAAATTTCCATTCACCCATATTTTGGTATCCTATTCTAGACTGGTAGGACAAAATCCTGATGGACAAAACTCAAGAAGCCAAAAGTTGGAAAATATTTAAGTAAAGATGGGGTTTTTATGCTCACCTTGCCAAGGGCATTATAGAACCCATGGATTTTAGAGTTTTTTGTGCACTATGAATGAACAAGTATGGTGTTTGAGGTCGAGAAATATCTTAAGTTGGGGGGTGTGATGAGCCCCATAAATGTCTTGTTATTATGTCCATCTATTATACTTATCCTGCTTGTTTACCATGATTTTGAACACTTTTCCATATAATTCCATACTTTCATAAAACATACAATATTATGTTTTCAAACTCTTTTGAATAGTTAAAATTATGTATAAAAATTAAATATATGATGGTTATTTATTGCTTTAGGATGATTTTTATATAAATGTGTTTTGAAGATGTTTTGTACAAATAGGTATATAGGACAAATCATCCTACAACAAAAGAATCTCATTACATAGACCATCATGTAACCACTACATGACCAAAACCATAGATGAATAGATTTTGATTATCTTTCAATCAACTCATATAAATGACTCTAACCTCCATAGATCTCAATAAATAAGTGATTGAAGAATGAAACAACCATTTTTGTCCTACAATAAAGTCATAAGATTCACAGGAAGGATGTCTTTAATGAAAGGAGTCAATTCTATTTATCCCAATTCAAATGTATCTTAGAATAGAATGTATATATTATTTTGCATAAAACAATCTCCTCTGTGGTATATAAATATGTAGCATCAGAGTTGAGATATATAGAAAATAGTATATATTTAATAGAGATTGTCAGAAGTATATTTTGTTAAGCAATTGTGATTGTAAATTCATACAACAATTCATTGCTACACTTTTGATTAATATGAGTGAGTAATTTTGAGTTAAATTTAGTTTTGTAAAAGGAAGGGTTGATTGGAAAGAAAAAGGTCCCCCTTTGGAAAGCTGCAACAACAATCCAACCTATTTGTTTAGCTAAGCATGTTATTTGATATCTTTAAGCACTATGTTTTTCATTTTTAAATTATATAATTTATATTATTACTTAAATTCAATCAGGGAATCTTCCATGCATAAGCATTTATTTTACCATACTTTGTTTATGTTTCACTTAAAAATTTTCATTTACTATACTTCAACATCTTAGATATAATTAGCAAAATGTCAAATTAAAGATTGAGTGTGCACATACAGTGATAACATCTTATTAAGTCTGCATCCCTGGGTTAATATTTAAATGAGGTAGAAGGTAACAATCCATGGTTACTCTCCTTGTTTATTTTGATCAAGAGAAATATATCCAATTATGAATTAGCTATTGGTTAGGACACATCTTTTAATGTAAAGGGAAATAGTCTATAAGCCACATCTTTATGGGTTACATTCAAGATTCACAAAGTACGTTTGACATCCTTGATATGTTCTTCTGCATTCCTTCCTCCTAAGGGAGAAAAGGAAGGCAACTATTTCTCATGGTTTTTGGGTAAGTCATGGACAATTGTATAAACATTGATAGTAGAACCTCTTAGACATAATGGAACTTGAGGGAGAACTTGTTGTTTATCCATCAAGAGGAACAAAATGTAAGGTTGTCTACTTGGAGAGAATGATTTGGCTTGGGAATTTCTCCTTAATTATTTATCAAACCTATATTTTCTATGGGTTTCTAAAAGTTATAATAGTAAGTTATTATTTGAGATAGACTTTATTAATATTCTAGGTGTTTCTAGTACGACTAAAGTGATTCTTTTCAATAAAATTGAGGTGGAGGTGCATGCCCTCCTTTTAGAACCAGATTAAGTACCTATTGATGGGGGTTTTAGGCATGCCATAGATAATTTTAAAAGGTATCCTCTAACATTTTAGGATCATTTAAAGGATTTCACTCCAAGGCATGGTTGTAGGGTATTCTATTATATAACAAACTATTGGTGGAATAGTGGTGAGAAATATATATTATTAACCATAGATGGGTCAGATATGGATGAGCCTCAGTCTAGCTAAAGTGGGTGGAAGGATGATGGTCTCAACTAAGGTGGTTAGGATTCTTAAAGAAATACAAAAAGAGGGAAGGGAATGGTAGAAGAGAGGCATTTGGACCACACAAGATGAAACCTTTCAAGACCATCACTTGAACTAAGATATGACAAGAAATAAGAAGACCAATAGTTGATGTAATTTATTGTATCACATTAACAATACAACATAGTAAGGATTCAAAGGGAAATTAAACATAAAAACATAGGCATGTGCATAACCAAAGGTTGTCATATTTGTCAGATTGTTATTGTAAATCCACAAAGAGGGATTATGATGAACATGAGAAAGGCATTAAAATCAACTAAAAATTAAAATTAATAACTATATTAGAAGGATAATTCACACACAAGTGAAGAGTTAAGATTCAGGAATGATATCACATCTCACACAATCTAAAGAATTAGAGAAGAATCAAGATTTGCATATAAAAACTAAGTCAAGCATAACTTCTAAAAATTTCATATGAATCTTGATATCCAAAATTATCCACCCTTTGGAATAAATGGATACAATTATAAATAATATATGGATGGGGAAGGCCTCATATCTCAATTGAAGTCTAAAAATATATATCCAAAAATAACACTATATGTTAATCTCATGCAGATTATGCTTGTACAATGTTGATTGCATAGAATAAAATTTCACAACTAAAAATAAAATATATACATGTTATTTAAATTTATAATTAAAATTATCACTGATCAAGGGTATAGAAATACATATTTATTTCTATATTGGTGTTGATGTGGCACCACTAGCCAAATAAGGTGCTAGAAATGGTGGAATTGAAGTTACAACTAAAGTTGTAGCTGGAATAGGGATGTAAGCAGGGCCAATTTGATTGTACACTAGAATATAATTATAAATTTTATTATTTAGTGGTAAAGTAGTCATGATGTATGGTGTTGTCATTATTTTCTTAGTTGCTTCCCTTTAAAAGATAAAGAGTATGACTCACTTTGAAGTCTATGTCAATGGTTTCAAAATCAGTCAATGGGATTTTTAACAATTGTGAAAGCTTATTCATCACATTATTATGGTTATCCAATGAATCTTTAACCCCATCATGTAGTGACTCAGTCCCTATAATCTTGTCCTATGAAAAATTGACTAAGTACATCACCTCATCATTGTTCCTATAACTAGTTCCTTCTATTTTTGCTCTGAATCTGTCTAATATTGCTCATAAAATATTTTAAAAAACTAACATAGAGACCAATTAACCCTATTTTGTATTCACTTGAATGAATCTTAAGTCTATCTGGATAGTGTTTTCCTATCATTCCTAATTTACAAATTGATAAACAAGTGCTCATGTCTCCAAGTGCCACTCAAGAAAACTACCTATTTATGAAACTTTGATTGTAGCTATTAGATTAATATGAATATAAGCTTTATTACTAGTTGTTTGGTAGAGGAAATGAAGCTCACCATAAATATATTTTATGTTATTAAATAGTTATAGAACATCTCCTCATCTAGTAGAGAAGTGGCCTTTACAGACCATATTAACTCAATGGTATCAAAAATCTTCTTTGTTATTCCCTATAAACTATCCATTATCTCCTTTGGGACCTAGATAGTGATAAACTATAGATAATTATGCACTATGTGATCAAAACTTCTTAAAATTTAATTTATAACTCTCTTTGTTGTGTCTAAAAAAATATAGGGATCCTCCCTGGTCATATCAGGTTCTAAAGGGTTCAACTTACTTAGGTATTATTTAGAGATAAAATATCTTCTTTCTACTCCATTTATATCTATTAACCCTTAGAAATTATAGTATTCCTCTTAACGTTTCTAAAAGTATTTGTTTACCTATCAAAATGAAATTTGACTATAGGTTGCTTAGTTAACACCAAGTCTTACTAGTCTATCTTTTCCTCATGTTGTAGCTCCCTGGTTCATGCAATAATATCCAGAGAAAATGGTTTCTATGTTTGTTCTATAAGATATACTAACTATGTTGGATGATCTTGAGAGATTGAAATGGATGACTCAAGGGGCAACGTAACCATGAGGAAATATGTCCCTATTGTAGGAAATTGAAGTATTTTTTTCCTCCAGCCAGTAACCTATCTTTAGACTAGTGTGTCTATTATATATTTAGCCTTCCTTGTTGCCTTGATAACTAAGACTAATTATGAGTATGACTAAGGTTCCTAGGCCATAGGTATACCTATTTATGTAGTCATCCTCTAAGGAGTGGACACTATAGGAAAAATGGAGGTAGAGACCAAGTTTTCAAAATGTTCCCAAATTTTGAGCTTAGGGGACTAAGGACTAGTTCCACAAAAATGAATATGTCACTAGGGTACTTAGAAAGTTTTTCAAATAATTATTAATATAAGTATAAGTGACCCCAACATTCATAGTAATAGTGGCCATGGAGTCTACAAAATTAGGTTGGGTTGTAGTGGAGAAAATGGGTAATGTGGCAGCCTAGGGCTGGGTTATTAGACTCAAAGAATGTAAATAATCCATTCCTCTAATATTGATTTCAAAAAATGAATAAATGACCAAAGAATGTGAAATTGGAAAATTTACAACCAAAGGAGGGGTAGATAGGGTTCTATTTATTGTAGTGTTTTGAGGTGGAGAGCTTGAAAACATGATTGGGGATGGTCCTTAAGTTGTAGTTTGTATTTTTTGACTTTGCCTCTCCCTCTTTATTTGATAGCAATCTAGATTCTCCATACTGCATACTCCCCTCAATCATTCACTCATCTTCTAGTTTTGAATTTGTAATCTCACTGACTGATCATGACTCTTTAGTGTCAGGCCTAAATAACCATTCATATTCAATTTTCCATATTTTATCCTCTTCTTCAATATAATAAACCATGATAGGGTATGATCTTATAGTACTTATTATTCTATCATCTCCTTGATTAAAGGCCTCTGTAGGTTTTTCCTTTACTTCCACTTTTTAGGGAGAAATAGGTGGGGTCCTGGGCTTCCTTGTGTATGTTAATATTGGTTTAGGAATAGAAGAGGCTAGCCTAGTTGACGATGGAATGGAAAGTGAGGTAACCATGGTAATCAAAAGTGGTGGTGGTGTAGCAAGAGTAGCTGCCACCATAGGAATGATGGGTGGTGAATTAGGTTGGCTATCATACTGTGACAATGATATTTTTGGTGCCAAAGAATAATAATTAACATATACCTAAGATAAAAATGAAAGAAGATTTACCAACTGTGCAATAGACAAAGGAGGCAAGGGAAACATGTAAAATATATTAGCTACTCTAATAGGGATTGAAGTCCTTTCTTATTTAACTTTTCATTATGGAGAGGCAACAATAATTACATCTGTAGGATAAGTTGGAGGATTCATGGTTCTCTATTTAGTATGAGTTAACATGGATGTGTCAGCTTCCTCTTGTGTTTCCTCTTCTTCCAAAGAAAAGGGTCCATAAATGGGTTTAGAAAACCATTTTTTCTTCTCAATATTTTTGGAATCCTCTCTAGTAATGGTAGGATCATATTGATTTTTTTCACCATAATCATTGAAATATTAGATCTTCACATCTTAATAGCCATTCAAAATCATATTCAACATTCATGAATATGATATCATGGTCATAGGATTGATGCCCATAGTTAATTATTATTTTCATTTCATATTTACTAAGGTGTCCTCTCACATTACCTATGAGATCCTAATGATTGAAAAGTATCTAGTCAAACCAATAATGTGTCCTAAGTTTTCCCTCAATTTGTAGGTGTTTCCACCTCGTGTATTGGATGGAAATCTATTTTCTTTGCCTTCTTCAAATTATTATCAATATTATCAACCAAGTAAACAATAATTTTACACTCAATAACCATATCTAGCACAATCCTTGGCATATATAAATAGTGTGTGTTTGTGCCCTTGATCCTGATTATAGTTTGTTTAGGATACATATAGTAGTCACCCATTTTCCTAAGAGTATTATTTATATAATCAGAGGGATTGGACAATTATTTCCATATATGACTTGATATACTATGGGATAAAAGGTCTTCATTATCCTTTTCATATTCCTCCTAAATCTATGCACATGAATGATATTGAACTCATCACATAACCTATTCTTGGGATACTCAGTGGATGGTTACAAGGGATAATCATATGATACATGTATAGTTACAATTATTGTATACAATACATAATACATCATATATAAGTTCCCATTAGAAGATCTCATGAGATTGGTGAGTTTCAAAATTAAATTGGAGCTAATGATCTCTCTTAAAGCCATAATTTTTCTAGAAGTAAAAATTATATCTAGAAAAGGGACCAAATATTATTAACATAAGTGTTATTCCAAACACCATATATCATTTTGAAAAGGTCCATGACAATTCTCACCCCTATCCTGAAGAGCACAATAGGAATGGTAGAAGTAGAGTCTTGGACTTTGAAGTTCCCTGGGTTGTCAATCCATTCCTAAAACTTGCTAATGATGTTATGGTTTTGAAGCCATGAACTTATGACATATTTCCTATATGGCATGTCTAAAATGGGAAGCCTATAGTACCTCTTAAATGTATTCCCATTTATATATGATACTAGTGTCTTACCTAGTCTAAAATGTAATTTTTTTTTTTAAATGTTATTTTGTTACCTATTACTTATCCACTACATTGTGAAGGCCTACTAACTTAATGGCCAAGAGATCATCTTTATCTTTGTGTGTGAAGAGAGAGAGCTAGTTCTCATCCTTATATGGCTCGACTACTTCAACCTTGTCTCAAATCTCTTAATAATGTTTGAACTCATGGTTTAAATCCACTAAGTAAAATTTTATATCTGTAAACTCAACTAATCCTATAATTGAGTAAGTAGAGGGAATAAGGATGAAAGATGAAGAATCCATTGAATTATTCATTCGTAAACTACTTTTCTTTGTGAAACTATCAGGTGAGTGGGATGATGACACATGGATGGTCCTCTCTCTTTCACTTATCCAAGATCTTACATACACAGGTCCATGACAATGTCATACCTAGGTTAGAAGATTATTGAGATGGTCTAAAGAAATATCTTAGTGCAAAATATTCTATTTAAGATAGAAAATAGACAACAAACCCACTGTGAGTGAAATATGTTAGTCCAATTAGTCATATAAATAATAAATAATACCATGTATATAAACACTTAGAGGAAAATAAAGGTGAATCATAAGTCATATAGGATGACTCAAACATTACTTTGATCCCTTTGAGTCTTTAAAACACCTTGTAAACACAAGATGAATCTTGTAGATCAGGTTAAAAAAATAACCAGTAACCAAGATAATCAAATGAATTTCTCAAGTGTTACATAAAATCTTTTACATTAATGCTTTCCAAAATTCTAAATTATAGAGTTTTACTTCAAAGGAATTTAGGAGAATGTTCAATCAATATTTAACCCTCATTAGAAATTTTAAAATGGGGTGTGTGTGTTAGGGCACAACAACTTCCTTTATATATTAAATTTATTTGTCATCTTCTTCGGTCCTATTAGATATTTTTAATTTCTAAAAATATTAATATTAAATTGTTATGACTATTCTTGCAATAGAATGGAATAATAGTGCAAATGGTAGAAATAATATTACAAATAAATAGGAAAAGATAGTGTTACGCGAAAAAGAGAACAAAATTGAATTTTAATATCGCTGACCTTTTCAAAGAGACAACCTCCATTGAACAAACTCAATATTATATAATTCTTAGGTGTCTTTCCACTAATCTAATATTTTATTTATATTAACTTACAAAGCATATGCATCCATAGTTTTTACTAAAGACAATATTTTTTTTTAAAAATGTATAAAAAAAATTAAGATGATAGAGTCCTAACATACCTTCCCCCTCGAAAACATTGAATGACACCATTTTGATAGTGCTTCCAAATATAATTTGTTTGTTTATGTTTGTGCCATAAAATAATTTCAATGTGAGGGGATTTTGGATCCATAGGCTAGCCATATAATTTAATACATTTTTTTTAATGATGGTGCATTAATGTATTATGGTTTTAAAAATGATCATTAAGCCCATTTAATGATATGGGTAATGCACTAACTATAACACAACAATTTAATATAGATTTTGTGTAGGCTTAGTGATGGGTTAGTGCATATAAATAAGGTTTCACATTGAATATAAATAATCCCTTATGATATATTAAGATTGTGTCTATATAAGAAGCCTCAAGATATATAGAGGATAAGAGGCCCTAAGAATATATAAAGGATAGTGATTAAATATGATTCCACCTGATATTATGTTGATATGAAGAATACAATGAAGAACTTTAGGTGTGCATTTTCTATATTAATAATATCAATATGATATATGAATTTTTAGTTTCCTTTCATTGATTTATGTTGTTTTCATATTTGTATAATTTAAATTTTTGTGAAAACTTAATCTTGATGGTTCCAATAATCCATTATGCACTTCAAATAATATAAACTTAAAATAATATTTTCTAATGTCATAATCTTGCACTATAAAATTAGATAACAAACACTGTAACAATATGCATCATACTATACATAAGAACTCTCTATTAATACCAGTATTCCATGGGCAAAAAAAATGGTTGGGCAAAGGAGCAAGTTAAAACATAAGATTTAAAAATAGGCCTTCCAAAGGAGTAAAAGTGTTGAGAAGAGTGAGATAATGTCCTCCACATTATATTCCCTCCTCTTTATGGTTCTATCCACCAACGAGATGATCAAAATAAATAAATGAGAGGAATTTGAACATAATTTTCCATTTGTGAACTTCAAAATTAAGTTTTTTTGGGGATGTAGTAAAAAGTTGGAAAATGAGTTATTTAAATCAAATGTCTACATCTTAGAGCCAAATTCAAAACTTTTAAAAACTTAATAGGGTTATGGAACACCTAAAATTTCTTAAATGTAGTAACAAATACGAAAATATATTATTTAAACCAAATATCCACATCTGAAATCTGAAACCAAAACTTTTAAAAAGCTAAGAAAAGTGTGGGACCATATTTGTAATTTGATGGTTTTGAGATTTTTTTATTTAGTGAATTTAATGTAAATTATATATTTAATTATTAATATTAATAATTTAAAATGGAAAAATAAAATATAATTTATAATTAAAAGTGGTTGGTTGAGAATTACAAATTATTTTTATAAAAATAAAAATAAATTAATTAAAAAAATAAAATAAGTTAATTAATTAAAAAAGAAAAATAATAATGCTCTATTATTTTTGGTGGTTTTTAAGAGGGTGTTCAAAAAAATATCCTAGGATAAATTTTTCTAAGTTTCCATATTATGATTTTGTTTAATTTTTGTTCATTTAAGTAAAAGAGGGTGAGGAGCATTTAAAGTCTCCATATCATGACTATGACAAATCGTTGCTCATCGAATTAAAAAAGATAAAAATAAACTATCAGAAT